>JARYHS010013631.1:184968586-185126086 GCA_031002005.1 Vandiemenella viatica | reverse complement strand
ATAGGAAATATAGAACAGCAACGGCACTAGATAGAATTATGGAACGATATTGGAAAGGAGACTGAATGTCCCAAAAATAGGACCGAATGGGCTGAGAGGAAGGTAATTTAACTGGGAAAGTGAAATCTAATAACAAACATTTTCCATACTAATTACATATGCACAAACAGAAATGAAAATTCAGACTGAAACCACTTGCTTCGACATGGGAATGTGTTGCAGGCTACTATAAAAGTAAACACAGCATATGCTGCTATGTTAAAGTTGTGGCTGCCTAATAGACTATACTTTCGATTGGGACCCTGGAGCATTTAAATTCCAATAATATTTCACAACAAAGAGATTCTAATAATAAACTTCTCGTTCTTTTTATAATACAGCTGTAGTACGGAACTCTAATCGGAATTGGTTTCCAAACGCACGTATCACTCTCGTAGTGGTAAAAGTACTTAGTTGGATTATCAAGAAAATATCCTCACTTAAAAAATACTGACTGCATGTAAACAATTAACAAAGGTATAATCTGACTTAGTTTTTAACTTTATTCAAGGCAACATCTTTGGTAGATCCGTCTCACAGCGACAGCAAGCTACCACTTACACTGTTGGGTTTTTTTTTTTACTGCTTTACGTCTCTTTTAACATCGAGGTCTTTTAGAGACGGGAAAGGATGAGGGGCAAGGATGAGGGCAAGGATTGGGAAGGAATTCGGCCATGGCCTTTTGAAGGAAACATCCCGGCATTTGCCTGGAGTGATTTGGGAAACCATGGAAAACCCAAATCTGGATGCCCGGACGGCGATTCGAACCGCCGTCCTCCCGAATTCGAGGCGAGAACGCTAACCGTTACACCACCCCTCTCGGTACTTAGACCGTTGCTCCTCTGTATCAACTATACAGATAATTTTTTTTAACCGGAGTGTTTTATCGTTGCTTCGACCAGTGTTGTAGTTAAGAAAAATGTTATCGCATATGGAAATTATTGCTACGAGCATGTGTGAAGTATAGAGTGTTCTCCATGCTGTGCACGAGAAGTGAAAGCGCATGACAAGCGTTTTCTGGCCTACACTTCCAAACGACATCAAAAGTTTACCACTTTTACCTTCACCGTGCTACGTACGAACCAACACCAACAGTGAGTCACATCCAACCACTCTGTACGGCCTGCGGAGAGGTTCTGGAGACTGCTAGTTGTGCACCGCTCCCCTGATCTCTTCTATTCTACTGGCCCTGTTCCGGGTGTCTTCTGTCACTACTTGGGATCGAGACAACTAAATCAATATGGAGCGACAGGCACTGTTGATATTGGTGTACTATGACACAGTTTGAATTGATTTTCTTTAATATACAGTGTTAATCAAATAAGCTTACGACAACTTCAAATTCAACTCCTAATAATTTATGAACGAAGCTGCTTGCTCCACACGTTCGTTCAACTGCCACTGAAATTCAGTTCATGAAGGCGTAACACGAGGTGTAATAGTAAACACACATAATAATATATTCTCAACGCTTTTGAAACAAATGCCCGTAAATCCGCGGTTTGTTTTGAAAATCATTTATTTAAATATTTTTTGATGTAATTATCCACATTTGTATTTTTGTTCTGCCATTAAAGTACAACATGCAGTGATAGATGGGTCGTTATGGAACATTGGGCTCTATTTTTATTTAATTCAATTCAATTTACCTTCAAATGACAAAAATGATTCCCAAAACTTTTTGTGAACTAGGTTTTCGGTCCTTTTGGCCCTCATTTATCTTATCAAACTATAGTAAAACACATAAGAGTTATTTTAACTTTTAATTATGACCTTTTCACACAGCTAGCACTTCCAATGGAAATTAATCAGCAATTTGCAGGAACAAATATGAAAGAAGATTATTTATTGTTCCGGATATTCCCACAACACTAATGAAAATCTTAAATTAAAGAGACACTAGACGACCCGTGCGAAAATTTCGCGAATAAAATGCGATGAATAGTGAGGTTGAATATGATGTCACCAAAGCTTATTCATTACTCTTCATACTCCTACTTCATTTATCGATTTTGGTTAGAAATCCAGTGAGATAAATGGCCCGAAACACAAAAAACGTATTTTAGAAATATTGACATTTTTGCCCTTTAAGGGTCGAATTACGAAAAATTACTTTCTTAAAATATAATGTTACCACGGCGGAGACCTTATTCTTTAATATGATACCTCATTTATCTATATTGGCTATATATTAAGGGAGATAAATCGCTCGTGACACAAAAACGAATGGCAAAAATATTGATACTTTTGCCCTTTAAGGGTCGAATTCCGAAAAAATTCTGTTTTAATATATGACATCACTAAAGCGGAGATCTTTAAAATGATACTTCATTAAACGATTTCAGATAGGTATCCAGGGAGATAAATGACTCGTAACACAGAAAACAGCATTTTAGAAATATCAGCATTTTCGCCCTTTAGGGGTCGAATTCCGAAAACTTCAGTTCTTAAAATATGATGTGACCAAAGTGAAGACCATAAGCTTTAAAATGACACCTCATTCATTGATTTCGGTTAAGTATGAAGGAAGATACAGGTTTGTGACAAAAAAAATACCTTATAGAAATATTATATATGATGTTTAATTTATACGTCATTTAAAAAAAAAAATCCAGAGTGAAATGATTCATCCCATACTTAAGACGATGTACTCGGCAACTCTATTTGATCTTTGAGAAGCTGAATGGACGCGTGATGCTTAATCCTCATCCAATTATATGAAACAATCCTTTCGTCATTCCTCGCCAGTTGTCTTGTAAGCAACCACCCTTCTCTCAGAGAGAGTCTCATCATTCCGACAATTGGTAATCAAATTACCCTTTGAATTTGTGATGTAACACGATGGCAGACGTGGCGTTTATGTATTATTGGATGCCCCAAATTGACAGAAGACTGCCATCGATGTGCAGTCGTAAACGCAGGAAGCTATTTCCTGTGCCCCGACTAAGGAGACGCGGCGTCTAGACCATGTTTTGGAGAGTGCCAGGAATTCTATAGAGCTTCGCTAAGTGTCTCCTAGTCTGCAAGGTGAAAGGGTTTACCCGCTCGAGCGCTGATGGTCTGGATAAAAGCATTGCCGCTTCAGTCCGCGAGAAGGCACCAATAAATATTGCTTAAGTTGCGGAATGCAGTCGAGGCACCGGTTTGAAGATGTGCGACGTTAATGTAACTTGTGGTGATCACCACCAAGTTTTCATCTTCTGTCACACGAATAACGTGTTTTCAGGAAAGTTTGTTGTGGAAAGAAATAGACGGATTTATTGAAGCGCGCAATCAAGACCCGTCTCCCTGTTGTCGACCCGGTTTGAGCCACATATCGAGGCGTCGACAGGTGAACGAAGACTCCCCAGTTTATACTTCTTACCTAATGCTTTGCTCCTATCTGTTTCAGTATCCGAAATAGAGCTTTTCCATTTTATATTTTCCTATCATTCTATTCCACTGTGTCCACCTGCCTGTTCGGGTGTCTGCAATGCAGTGGGCCGTTCTGAAGTGGAGATGGTCCGACACATTAGCAACTCCGCGGCGCCCACTGCTGCCGCTTAAATAATTGCGACTTCCTGCAGAGTCTGCCTTTATAATTCAAACGCCAGACTGGCCAGCTTGGAAATGGTGGGAAATATTTACACGACTTTCAGAGCTACAGTTCAAATACGTCGAGTTGAAGTCAAGCAATGGGCAATTAGATCGTTATTAACAAAATCGCACCGCATCCGAGAGTTTGAAGCCACTGCAGTGGAAACCAAGACCCCAGCATCTTACGGGGCAGAGCTTATTAGGTGAGATGTAACGTTAGGTATTCGTGGGGACCAGCCTTTCATTCTTGTTCCGACCACCCATCTTTGCCCGTTACATATGGCATCCTAGTTGAAGGAGGAAATATCTACCTCGTATTTTACAATATGAACATGCCTGTGGCATAATTTCCAGTGATTCAAATAAGCAATACTGTGGAAGAAAGAATTTTGTTCTAATGTCTTTTTTAATTTCCCCAGAGTCAGTACGAACACCTTATGGCTTCCAGTGCTATGCCACATCTCACCCCCAGCACTAAGAAAATCAGAAGCGCTCTTAAAAATCTGGAAAAATATCCTGAAGAACCCTCAGCTGCCTATACACCAAGACATCATTCAAGCGAAACACCAACGCTTGAAATCAAGAAAACCACCATGGCGCACAGCAATCAACCTCACAGAGTCCTCTTTCAACACCAATAAGCTGTGGACAACTCAATGGGAGCAGTCATCAGTAGTCAATAAAAATCTAGTTGAGGACCACTCAGTAAGATTACAAGGTTTCGATCTCCCCAGGCGGCAGTGGAGAATCATCAATCGAATTCGAACAGGACAAGGCAGATGCACTTACTTATTATACAAATGGGGCTGGGTAGATTCTGCAAATTGTGACTGTGGAGCCACCTTACAGACAATCAATCACATTGTTTCTGACTGTCCTCTTCGGGCCTACAAGAGAACAATGGCGGAAATCCATGATGCGTCGATCAGTGCAGTTGACTGGATTAAAACATTAGATCTCGAGATATGAAATTTTACAAGCTTGTGATATGCACATTTCCTACTGTGTACCTCGTAAATAATCATACGATAAATAAGTACCTTTTTCTGCATGAATACATATTTTCAATTGGATCTTGGGGTGGATGGAAATATACTTCCCGTAAGGCCTGGTACATAATCTTCGATTTTCATTATTATTTTGATATTGAAGATTATTTGAACAGTGAATTTAATTCGATCTCGTGTTGCTATTTCGACAGAAACAAGAGCATCGCAATAGGTGTACCGTGTTAATTACAGTTTTAAGTAGGTTTTCTGTAATGAAGGCGCGTCATGCGATGCTCCCACTAAAATGTACACATTAAAAATTATCATATAAAAACAAGTTACACTATTTACGGAGAAATTAAAACAGGCGCGATCCACTGTCAGTTGTTAAATATCCGCAGACGACAAAAGGGAAGTCGACATGGTAATCGGTCACCAATACAATCCAATGTAAATTGCTTTTCAATCTGATATGGCACAAAACATATATTGAAATAAAAGAAATAATCATAAACAGGTATACGTACTGAAATGAAGTTTTTTTTTTTAGCCTTCTTTGACTTTTATATATCCATAACTGAGTAAGAGTCATTTACTTTAAGACTACCTTACGTATAAGGGTGATCTTTCGAAAGTGTCCTCATCTACAAAAGTGTCTTCAAAAAATTTTGTTCAACTTTGAGAAATTAGCTTTCGCTGATTAGAGGAAGGACAGGCAGAACAACGAATAGTGCACCACCTAATAGCCAGCTGATAAACGAAATTTCATCCAAAATAAAGTTATGAACTATCACATTTCACAAAATATGACACACACAACACAGATGTCGACCTAGGGAAATACTAAACACACAAAGAACATTTTGTTTTTTGGAAAGTGCTTTTTGTTATATCACACTGGTATGCTAATGCCAAATGCTAAATTTATAGAATATTTATCTGTTTAAGCGTTCCAATTTTCATCTTTCAGCCATCATCAATTAGCAGTAAATTCTACTTACATATTAGTATCTAATTATCGGAAGACTAGCACTTTTCTTTAAGTCAAATGTTACTGAAATGCTACATACCCTTCTTCTTGGAATTTTACAAACATTTATGTATCAGTATGGCAATGAACAGAGTCTTACCTTACACTCGAGTCGTGATGGTATAAGCCACAGTTTGCTCCCGTTTGCTGACACCATATCGCGAGGTCGACAGACAGAATGGTGTGCCATCTAGAGAAACAGTCCATCGCACAAGCGTGGCTGCGTGTTGTTGCCGGGCGACAAGTAACAGAAAGAAAAAGAGTTTATTGTTGAATTTGACGCAGACCATGTAGTTGATACTCAGTGATTGTGCAAGATCGTTTCCCAGTTTAATATCAGCATTTTTGACGCCGTCACGTTACCATGGAAGCAGATCCTGTTGGGGAAGATCCTGTGGAAGGCATCCACCACGCCCTGAAGGGAGGGGAATGTTGTAGGAGATCCGCATTCGTTTCAAAGATACTAGAAAGAGATGTACTCCTTTCGGTGGTATCGAGTTTTGAATCTGGATAGTACAGACTTCAGCGAATCCTCATACTGAATCGCGCGGCTAAATAGTTTGTTGCAGCAGAGACTAGAGTAATCACGTATTATAATAAAACTATGTATTTAAATACAAAGAAACATAACCAAAGTTGATTTATCGTACCCTCCAAATGGGTTATTCGGAATAATAATAATAATAATAAAACTATGTATTTAAGAGGCTTCAAAATTTTACGCGAAACAACGGTTCATTTGCGTTTTATTGTATGCTTGTTTGCGAGGAAAATAATTTTTTTTCTGAGCAGCAGTGGTGCGAAACTGAGAATATGAGTCATTAACTTTGTAAATATGATACACCTATCCACTTGTATCCTTAGGAAAGGGTTCTTAACATGAATGGTAACAACCACTGATACATCTAAATCAGATACTGGATAGCAAACTGTTATACCCATTTATTTATTAATTATATCCCGTTACAGCTTAACCAAATACTTATCGTCTATTTGAGGCTTTCATTTCCAGTCTCTAACAAGATGTATACGTAATAAATTTCTGCGAAATATAAATTTCATTGATATGCAAACCCATTATTGGTATCAGAAATTATTCACAGTTAAATTATTATGTACTTATCAATATTAACACAGAGATTAGCTTAATCGTGGTGAATTATTAATGTTTACATATGTATATACACTGAAATCCCAAAAGTCATGGGACCAGAAGATGAAAATATACAAATGGCAGTAGCACCACGTAAGAAACGTACTAACCTACCGTACAGTGTAGGAGCTTTTGTTTGTAGCCACGTGGCTCGTGTGAAAGGTTTGCTGACGTCATTATAACCGAATGGCAGGCATGAATTAGCAGACTCTGAACGCGGAATGGAAGTCGGCACTAGACGCATGTGGCATTCCACTCCTCAAATTGTTCTTGAAATCAACTTTTCTCAATATGAAAAGTTGTGATGAATATGTCATTTCAGGAATTACCTCGGGCCATGGACAACACAGTGGCCGACCATGTCTACTTAATGACCGATGCCAGCGACGTCTGCGCCGAGATGTCAGTGTTGACAAGGCCATTGTAAGGGAACCAAGATAATAAACAGGATTTAATTTTATTTGAGAATTGGTACGTAAATTTTGTCATTGTACGTGCAAGTTACAACTCGCTCAGAAGCGGCTGCTTACAGTTAGAGCGGACGTGTATCACGCTATGGTCACGAGGTGACGCCGTCGAGTCAGCGGTTTTAGGCTTGATACAAAGCGAGCCTGCACACTCGAGTCGTTCTTCATTCTTTACGGAACAGCGCGCAGGAAACATGTAGTCGCATACAGAAGGTAAGACACGCAGCAGCCTCGGTTGGTCTCCAAAATTAGTCGGTTGGTTCTCCAAGTCGGTCAGGTCAATTAGTTTGGTTTCCGAGTTAATCAGTTTGTCTCTAAAAGTGTTCAGTCTTTGTTATAGTAATTTCTAAAGTATTCGTTTGGTTAGAAGTTGGATAATGTGTCGTAAAGTAGCTCAACTGCCCCGGTGTAATCTTATTTGGTTGATTAGGCTTCCATTTATATGCGTTGATAGAAGATGCCACCAGTTATAAGAATTATTCAGTCGTCGTTGCATTTCAGTGAATGTTGTGTATGAGTGAGAGAGAGCGGCCTATTGTGTTAATGGTTGTAAAGTAATAAGTGATTTGTAGGAAGCATTTGTTAAAGTAAAGGCAGTAATTACGTGATAACCTTGAGCAGTAAATTCAGTTTAATAAAGCAAAGACGTGTCATTTTCTCTTCAGGTCAGTTAGTTGGAATCGGACTAAAATGTATGTTAGGTTTTTTATATTAAATGGTTTGTAACTTATCCGCATCATGTTTGGTCTCAATAACACTCGTAGACTAAGAATCCATAGCCCCACAGATCCTGATATTGTATTGTGTTTCAGAATAATGTTGTTAATTTGATACTTAAAGAAGAGTGAACGGAGTTTTATTTCCATGAGGTAAGAAAGTATAAAATCAATCGCAGTCTGATAATCTCTGCGTAATCAAAGATTGTCTGGTGTCAGAATCCTGATAAATTGCTAGAATTAACATCTCATAGCTAATTTCCTCCCCCCCCCCTTTTCTGGTTACAAGTGAAATTAAAGTTAGATGAAAATTGTTAATAATGTTGGATAGTTAATATAATAGTAACCACTCGTGCCACAAACACACCCAACACCTCACACCATGGATGCAGGTTGTCAGGAAAGCTGTGTGTAATCTGGCGGTGACTCCATCCTGGAAGGGCCGTGTTTACATCACATGGAATGAAACCTCCGGTAAAAATGATCCAGACACTTGACTAGATGTTCAGCTACCATTATGATTACGAATAGTCAGCCGCTATCAGTTTCCTTATGCATTAATTATTCAGCCTATGAAGTGTTTATTTTAGTAGATAAGCATACTTCGTATGTGAGGATATCATTCAGCAGCCAAGCTCTCATGTGCGAAAACTACAGATGTATGACAAATGCATGCAAATGTTTCCAGTATTTGTCAGTGATCTTCTGCAGTACTAAACTTATCCAATTAATTATTTAGCCATTTATCCACAGACGAATGCTCATACTGACATTCGGTGGTTGTTAGGGCGAACACAGCTTCCCTCTCAGTCTGTACCCAGAGTAGCCAGTCATTGCCATATCTTCATGGCAGAGTATGTTGGAGTCTGTTGTCTTTCGACATTTACTCCAGATGCAGTTGGATGTGGTTTGACTTCACGGTAGATTTGTCTTCTTGTGTGGCTTCTTCTTGGGTCTTCTTTGGCGGCAGCTGCGGTACAGCAGCCGCACTGGTGGAGCAGGCGACGAGTTCCGCAAGCAATTCGACGACCTTGAGAAGCTGTGGCCCCCATTCGGGCCCGTCCGCGCCACGCCCACAGCATGTGTGTGGGGGGTGGGGCGGGCTGTCAGGAGGAGGTCGCGGCGCCGGAGTCCTAGCTTGCGGATGGCGTTGGTTTCTTGCTCTAGGCTCGGCAGCAGGGTTGGCAGTCTGACTGTACTTTGCTTTAGTTTTTTTGCCACCCTGCTTTGCCCGGTGATGTCATCTTCTTGTTTTGCTGCAACCTGCTGGGACACGCACGGTGGCACGCAGCATGCGGCCCCCCACAGTTGCAGCAAATCGGGTCCTCCCTCGGCCTTGGGCATGCCGAGTGCAGGTGCTCTCTGCCACACCGAACGCACTTCTGCTTGGCAGTGCATTGGCTGGCGTAGTGGTTAAACCCCTGGCAGTTGAAGCACTGAGCTATTTCTAGCGTCAGCGGCTTCCTGCCAGGGGTCTCGGTCTGCGTGTCAGTCTGTAGTGTGGTTGAGTAAGGTTTTATCCACTCAGCTTCCCTCACCCATGCTACAAACCATTCATCCAATGAGATTTTCCCACTTGTAGGGTGGACGTAAAGAAGGCACGAGATGTCAACAGAAGAGCAGTTACCGCGAATGGCGGCTTGCAGGTGCGCACAACCAAAACGCTCTCGACTCCAACCATCAGCCTTCCGGTGCTAAGATGTACGATCTAATTCACCACAACTGTGGTCATTTACAATGGGCTAGTTAAGCGCGGTAGAATTCGCAGTCAGAAACCCAGCAAGAGAGGAGTAAGGCCCGGTGCACACGTCCTTATTTCACGTGCACGCAACATCCAATGATACGTAGCAACGTAGCATGCCGCCAGCCACTGACAACTGCAAGTTTATAGTAGGATGCGAGTCATTTTTGCGCACTTTTTTAAATAAAAATTACTTGGAAACCATTTGATGGCAAGCATCTATAAATTAAAAACCCGATCTCACTTTTATAATTAAAGAATAATTTTTCGGTCGTTTTGCTAGCTATTGTGGATTCAAATTACAAATTACATTGACGTTGGAGCTTTCTGGAAATGAATCAGGCACTACTATATTCCACAGAACTCCTTATTTATAAGCTTGAAAACATAAGGTCACAAGACCATTGCAAGTAAAAATGACCTTCTTTTTCATTGATGATGTAGAATTTTCCCTTTCAAGAAATATAATACAGCCTTACAGTGGTAAAATTTAGTTTTAAAAAAATCGGCTAAAGATTGCCAAGAGCCCGGGAGTGCATTTGGAATGTTCTCGAATAAAATTATTCACGAAGCAATTAATGTACAAATATGGATTTATCCATCCTACTGATAAAGACTTCTTGTTCTCTCTAAAATTTTGTAAGAACGAGAGATGAATACAACATAGAAGATTCAATGAGTATAGAAGGTTTCGTCGATGTCAGAAAGGACGCCTCGAAATCGACAAGAGGAGCTTTTAAGCTGTCTAAGTAAGAAACATATTAGCCGATTATTTTGTTTCTGATGCTGATAGCGTACCTTCGCACAGGAATATAAGAAATTTTGTATATTCGACAGCAATTTAACAAACATTTTATATTGATGTTAAGTAAAATCTATATTGTAAAACACTTTATTCAAAACTGAACTTGTAATTGATATCAAATATTTTACTTACACATTTCATTTTTGGATTAGTGAAACTGTTCCTCGAATCCCTCACTGAATGTGACATACACTGGTACGAGTTCTCTTCTTGTCTGAGTAGTGGTAGCTCTCTAATGTGATATCCTAAATTTCTGGGTAATTCTTAATTTCACCAATGAAATGCTCAATGCCAATGTGTTCCTAGTGTGGTATGGCACCTCAATTTCGGTATCAAATACAGGATTTGGAAGGGGTATAAAGAAGGGTTGCTAGATTTGTCTCTGGAAATAACGGCAGAACACAATCAGTAACCGATTTGATAAAAGAGCTGGTATAGGACTCATTGGAAGGAGGGCGAAGAGAGTCATGGAACTTACAGGGCGTATTTTGATGGTGAAGAGTGTGAAGATATTGGTGTAAGAATTAAAAGTAATGCACGGAAGGGAAAAGATGAGCATGACCACAAGCTGGCACTCCATTTCAGGTACAAGAGTGTGCGAAGAATTTCTTTCATGGGTAAAGGGGTCAGAGATTCGTCACTTCTCTTGGTAACTTTATTTAATAACTTACCAAAAAGTTTAAAGCATTTAATGTTTAAATCTGTAGAGGGCAAAAATAGATGGGTACACTTTTTTTTTTTAATCTGCTTAGCGTCTATCTAACAGCGAGGTCTTTAGAGACGGTAAAGGATGGGGGGCAAGGAATGGAAAGGAATTCGGCCATGGCCTTTTGAAGGAAGCATCCCGGAATTTGCCTGGAGTGATTTGGGAAACCATGGAAAACCAAAATCTGGATGCCCAGACGGGGATTCGAACCGCTGTCCTCCCGAATCCGAGGCCAGAACGC
The DNA here is from genome assembly GCA_031002005.1 of Vandiemenella viatica. Taxonomy (NCBI): domain Eukaryota; kingdom Metazoa; phylum Arthropoda; class Insecta; order Orthoptera; family Morabidae; genus Vandiemenella; species Vandiemenella viatica. The sequence goes on along the minus strand of JARYHS010013631.1, from coordinate 185,114,623 downwards.
TAACCGTTACACCACCACGCTCGGTAGGATGGGTACAGGAAAGGGAGAAATTGCCTCCTGGTTGTGCGCTCCATTGCCATTAAATTAAATTAAAACGTCCACTAAGCTTGCCGCACTTGCGTCTTCTGCCGAACGTGTGCACCGCTCCATTGGAAATAGTGTACTGGGAGACCGGAGTTGTGTGTGCGGCAACGCTGCGGGGTGATGGGCAAGAACTTGGAAAAACGTTAGCAGGGCGGACGTAGGCCGCCGCAGCGTTGCCAATAGGGATTGCAATCCAGCAAAGCGGGAAATCGCAATCCCGCGGGATCCCGCATGATCCCGCATCATTAGACAGTCTGGCGGATCCCGCACAAAATTAAGCGGATCCGCAATATCCGGCAAAAACGAGTGTCAGTCTGCGTGACTCGCTGCCCCACTCGGTCTCTGTCGGATATTTTACACTGTTTACCTGTACCAGAGCAGTTGGCATTTGACTCATGTGAACAAGCGTTTGTTTTTGTCAACCTTCGTCATTCGTAAGTAAATAAATACACTTTTACGTATTCATCAAAACTTACGTTTGTTTGGAGTACACATTTCTTTGAGTTATGGTGCGTATTTAGTACGATTTTCTAACTATATAATTATTTTTCAAGTGTCCCACACGTTAGCTGAACTACACGGTTACAGCTTTTTATTCACGGTTTCATTATTCCCATTTTCTGTATTTGCAGATAAAGTAATTGTGACAATTTCCTAATCTGCGGCTGAAAATTTGATTATTCGTTGATATGAAACTAATGTTATCGTTATTTTAACGATCGCGTAGCTATTTATTTAACATCTATCAAAATGAAATTGTATATCCTTTGATTTATTGTTGTTTTGGCCGCTGCCTCAATGCGTTTCTTTGACGAAAGCCACCTGCTTACATGTGCCGCTCTGGCTTTCGATTAATCTCTCTTCTCCTTGTTATTATTTCGACTGAAGGTAAAATAAGATATAATGAGATATTCACGGGTGTATCGACGAATTGTGTTGTAGGAACACCATACTTCGACGGCTGGCTCCGCCGTCTTCCTCACGTGTGTAATTTCGTGTGTTTGAAATGAAATCCGGAGATACAACCTATGAGGACTTCACTGCAATCATTCGCCGAGAAAGTCTCCTTTCTTACTAAAAAAAAATAATAATTTCCACTCTAACGACGTCGTTACGCCACATAAGTAAATCTGAAATACTTGACAGTTTACGTGTTGGTGAGTAGTTTCTTTTAATAACATTGAATCAACTGTAATATCAATCAAGGAATCAGGAGATATAATAATGAATCACGCAAAAAAAGGCCAAGTCGCGTGCTTGTGCAGTGACAAAAAGTTATGAGATCTTGTTCTGAGCCAAGTCTACACTTTACAGAATATATTCACTTCGTGAAATGGAATGCTTTTCTCGGTGTTATGGAACGTTTATTTAGATTTTTTTTTTTTTTTTAAAACTCTGGTAACTTGGCCATTTAGCAAACCATGTTTTTAAACTTTTGTGATGAATTGTAAGGCACATAATATGACCTAAGACTCATTAAAAAACAAAAATGTAAAACCTCGAAATACATTTAAGACACGCTAAAAAGTTTTAATGTAATTTTAACAATCAAAATATTATAAATGAATGTAATTTTTCTCGGCGTTGTTTATTTATAAACGTTTCTCGGGAAACAAACCGAGTAATATCGTTATTAATGCACAATATTTCGGCGACTTTATGCTCCGTCGCCATCTTCAGGTGCAGTTGCAAGTCTTGAACGCTGACTTCAAGGCAGACTTCAAGACTTGCAACTGCACCTGAAGATGGCGACGGAGAATAAAGTCGCCGAAATATTGTGCATTAATAACGATATTACTCGGTTTGTTTCCCGAGAAACGTTTATAAATCAAAATATTGTTAACTGTTAATTTTTATCATTAAAAATTATTTAATTATTACTTAATTTATTAATGTTTTGAGTAACTATGATTTAAATATATGCGTTAAAAAACTGTTTGTACCAATCCCGCACGGATCCCGCGAGATTGGCGCAAATTCCGCGGGATTGAAAACACTGCGGGATTGCAATCCTTAGTTGCCATAGCCGTGTACTGCTGCGCGTGGCGGTACCTTGAAGCTGAGCCTGCGGCGGTAGGCCTGGGTGCGGTGCAGGTAGTAGCGGTACACATAGGGCGGCAGGCCCCTGCGCGTCTCCTCGCCGATCCACCTGCGCCGGTCGAGCGGCACGCCCGTCGCCAGCTCCCGCACCAGCGGCTGCGACATGGCGGCATCGGCCACCACCTGCTCGCTGTCCAACACCACCACTCCGTGCGTCAGAGAGAAGGCACGGGGAGTGCGCAAGCAAACCAAGCGGCAAAGCAAAGCGGCAGGCAGCTACTAGTAAGCAAATACTACTCCTGCGCTCCTAGCATCAGCAGACTTACATAGCTTCACCACGGCGTTCGTTTGGAAATAAAAGTCAGCAAGGCCGGCATTAGATTTGAACCTAGACTCGTCCTCACCTCCATATGCCCAACATCGCGACAGTTTAACAGCTAAACGAGAGGTTTCTGCAGTGACTTGCAAATGCAATTAATTTAAAACAGGGTGACCTCCGATATTTGTAATTTCATCAAGTCGCCAGTTGCAAATATTTTAAAGCGGAAACTAGAGAAACTGGTTAAGGCCTCAAACATACCACACACCTCGTGCTCGTTACGGTTTGTTTGTGTGTGTGTGTGTGTGTGTGTGTGTGTGTGTGTGTGTGTGTGTGCGTGTGCGTGTGCGTGTGCGTGTGCGCGTGTGTGCGTGTGCGTGTGCGTGTGTGTGTGTGTATTTAAACATACAAGTGAATTTGGGCGGTGTAAGCGATTTCCACCCGATAACTTTACATTCACAAGGAAACACGTTACATGGTTCACAGACATGTTTCCCCGCTAGTAAGATGGTGTGCCTGAATGAAGATATACAACTAAAATAGGTTTTCTTTCTGCAATTCGTCGTTCTCAAAGGGAGCGTTCATAAGCCAATTTTGGCCTCCTGCGAAATCCCCCCCCCCCAAGTAGCCCAACGTCGCTCTTTTCTCTACATTCCCCCCCCCCTCCCTCCCTCCCCCCACGTAGTCTTTTTGCCTATTGATTCCAGAAGACATTATGTACTGTTTTTTCTTGTCAGACTATCGTAAATTACATACGGGGATAATTAAATGGCGGAAATAAATATTTGCATGTTGTTTATTGTGTGTTCTGTATATCATTTTAAGTGACAAATAATATGAACGAAAAGCTACGTGGCCTGGCTCACGTAGCTTTCCAGAAACCCCCTCCCTCCCCCCCCTCCCCCCCAGACCGAGCCACGTAGTTTATGCACACTCGCTAAGCAATAAGCAGAAAAAAACGATCGTCGTTGGTGAGCGTTTAACTGTCGGTCCTGGTATTTAGGATGATTCTGATCAGTCTTCGCTCCAAAACATACAAATTTCGGCTTTTTCTTCATCCTTCGCGTGAATGCCGAGAGAGTTGCTTTAAAAGGCCATGGCCGAAAAAATCATTATATAATCAACGATTTCCCATTGATCACCCTGAAATGACTTCCCCCCTCCACTACCCTCAGAGGTCCACTAAACCTTTGTCAAACGATATTGCTCCTCTAGAGGGGAAATGGACCTGAGGGAGGGGTATGGAGGAGGGGGGGGGGAGGCGGTGCTATGGTTTTGATCATACGGGCTTCATAGCGAGGTCGGGCAACCAGATTCAACAAATACCTCCGTTTAGATAACTAATACGTACAAGAAGCAAGAAGTTAACCTTCTCACCAAGTAGCGTGGTAGTTCATTAAATTGTGCGCTTTAAAGTCAAAGATCTATTTTCCATTACCGGTGACCCGTGAAATATTTTACGACGAATCACAATGATCTTAATCTCTGGTGGTTCTTTTCTTTTTTCCTTGTATTAAGTATAAAGTGTCGACGTTTCTTGATCCTGATTACAGCGTAAAAAATAGAGATTTATGAGAGATATAAGAGAAGCAAAATTTGCGGAAAATCGAAAATCTGTTACTTAGCGACGCAACAAGCCTTTTCGTTCCTGCAGCGTAGATATTTGCATGCATTTACTATTTATTTACTTTATAACAGTACGGCATCTTTTTCTGTGTAGATTGTAAAGACGTCGAATTGCCTTGGAATCATCATATCATTATTAAACAATTTCATTAGTATCACAACAGCTTAGTCCTCGATACAGAAGCTGTGAGTAAAAAAGATCAGCCTAATCTGTGGGAATATGGTTTTCGTAAAATAGAAGTAATAGGGAACCAACACGCGTATACACTACCTAAGATCATAAGATACTGTGAAACATGAAAATGAAGCCGTACCATACAAGGCATTAAGGTAACTCAAAAGCCAGTGTGGAACAAGATATTCTAAGATTGGTATCGAACAAATAGACGTAATAACGATGTAGTAATTCCAGATTTCCCTTTACTATCATCATACAATGGATGATTAGAAAATTACTAGTGTGATAATTCGGTCAAGATTCGATCATGATCGCCAAAGAAAACACTTATTCAGATAGAACTCCGTGACTTCTCTTCACTGTGATGACCTACAAGATACAGATCATATATTGTTCCCGATTTTCAAAACGAGATACTAGAAATCTGGGAGACATGCCAGCCACTTACAAAAACATAACAGCCATGCCACTGGCGACCTCGCTTATCAGAATACACTAGTCGACAAAAAAAATATTGAAGCACCCAAAAGACATGGTCGTTTTGTAACGTAACTTCGTACACATACTTACCATCGACGGGTATTTAAGTGGGTATAATTTCTTCAACTGCGTAACAGAACGGCCACCAGGGCGCATTAGTGTTGTTCGTGTCCAGTGTAGTTGGCAGGCCTGGTAGGGTATATAAGCGTCAGATGTTGAGTGACCACGGAGATGCCGCGTACTCACGTGCAACAGCGTTGACAGCACGTGTCAGAATTTGAACGTGGTCTCATTGTGGGTCTCTATTCGGTAGACTGGTTGAATCGTTCAATATCCAGACTTGTGGGACATTCGGATGCGACAGTGGCCTGATGTTACACTGCGAGGACAGGCACACTCGTCGTCAAGGTTCCGGTCGACAACGTCTGACCAACACAAAGGAGGATCGCCGTATTGTGCACAGAGCATATCCAAACCTTACACATCTGCGCATGCGACCAGAGAACAAGTAATGGATTCCCTGCAACATTTTGTGTCTCCCCGCACTATTAGTCGGAGATTATCAGTAGTCGGACTAGGAAACTACCGTCCCATTCGTAGGCTGCCGTTAACAACATAATACAATGCGTCTGCAGTGGTGCCTTGACCGGCAGACACGAAATGATCATAAACAGAAGGTTAATTATGAATATAAGGTGGGGGAAGAATTGCTTGCTGAAGACTTGAAATGCAAATATCTCGGCATTACTTTTGATAACAAGCTTAACTGGGCTGGACACATTGGATAGGTGGAAGGAAAAGGTTTCAAAGTTCTGTACTTGTTGAAGAGAGTGATGAGGGGATGTACGGGAGAAGTAAAGGAATTGGGTTACAAAACTTTGGTGAGACCATTCCTCGAATATGGTAGTGTTGTATGGGACCCTCATTTTACGTATCAAATACAGGAGTTGGAGAGGGTGCAAAGAAGGGCTGCTAGATTTGTTTCTGGAAATTATCGCAGAATGCAATCAGTGACGGATATGATAAAGGAGCTGAAATGGGATTCATTGCAAGACAGGAGAAGGTATGAGGAGGGTCATGGGAGTGTACAGGGCATATACTGGCGATGAGGCATGGAAAGATATTGCAATAGGTATGAAAAGTAGTGCATGGAAGGGAAAAGATGACCATGACCACAAGTTGGCACTCGATTTCAGGCACAAGGGTGTGGGAAGATTCTCTTTTTTAGGTAAGGGTGTCAGGGATTGGAATGAATTACCAAGAGAAATGATGAATAATTTACCGAAAACTTTGAAAGAATTTAAAGAAAAAATTTGTAGAGGGCAAATGTAGGTGGTTGCAGGATAGGGGGAAGATGGGTGTGTAGGGAAATTGTCATCGGAGCATGTGCTCCATTGCAATTAAATTAAATTAAATGGCGTTGCATTGAGTTCAGCGATGAATCACGGTTCTGTTACACCTGGGATGACCGTTGCCAGCGACTATGGCGGTGATAATCCTGGCATCATTGCGCGGGAAACCATCGGCTGTGACTTCATGTCACGACTGGTAGTGACTGAGTGACCTCTGATGGCATACACTACGTCCTCATGTGTTACCTCTCATGCAACAGGATCAAGGTGCCATTTTTCGACAGTAAAATGCTTGGCCACACAAGGCACGGGTCTCTGAACTGTTAGTGTGATATTGAGGTACTCGTGGCCAGCAAGATCTTCATAACCGTCACTGATAATACATGTGTGAGACCAGCTCGAGCGTTAATCAAAGGATCAGTTCCAACAGTTATGGGCCAGCCTGCCTGAGGAGAAGATACAACCGCATCATGACATCCTTCCCAAAAGAATTAATGCATGCATCTAGACCAGAGTGGGTGCAACGTCATACTGATAAGTAGGTTCATACTGCCAAGTACTTGTATGTTGACACAACTTTGTAATCACTGAAATAACCTCTCATACCTTCTCAACCCGTCTTCACCTTCTCGATGTTTCTTTTTTTTTGTTAGGCCGAGAAAATATATATATATATAGCGTGTTACAAAAAAGGTACGGCCAAACTTTCAGGAAACATTCGTCACACACAAACAAAGAAAATATGTTATGTGGACATGTGTCCGGAAACGCTTACTTTCCATGTTAGAGCTCATTTTATTACTTCTCTTCAAATCATATTAAACATGGAATGGAAACACACAGCAACAGAACGTACCAGCGTGACTTCAAACACTTTGTTACAGGAAATGTTCAAAATGTCCTCCGTTAGCGAGGATACATGCATCCACCCTCCGTCGCATGGAATCCCTGATGCGCTGATGCAGCCCTGGAGAATGGCGTATTGTATCACTAAAATGAGCTGTAACATGGAAAGTAAGCGTTTCCGGACACATGTCCACATAACATATTTTCTTTGTTTGTGTGTGAGGAATGTTTCCTGAAAGTTTGGCCGTACCTTTTTGTAAACACCCTGTATACACAAAAATTTCTTACAAGTGTGTCTACACGATATAATTATGTATTGCATATCATTATCATCTCTCCCTCGTTTTTTTTTAATTAAAAAAATTGTTAAAATGTTTATTTGTGTAAAACAAATAAATTTCGTCACTAATTGACAAGTGCATAATTGTTAATTACGGACATCTAAACATTTTGTACATATAAACATTTTACTATGTTGTACTTCAGCAAGATTTAATGACCATATGTACTAATATGATATTACATTTTTACACTGGCCCATTTTGTAAGTTAGGAGCTGACTGCGTGGATTTTTCCCAAATTGTGAGTAAACAGGCTTTGGGTGAGTGTGACAGGTGAGTTGCGGCAAGGAGAGCGCCACTGAGCTGGTTGTGATGCAGTGCGACCCCTCCGCCATCGGAAATTGTTCCGGTCGTCATTATGCAAGTTGGCCGGCGGAGTGGCCTTTGTTCAAGTTGGCGACTAGCGGCATGAATCATCGCCAACTTGGAGCTCACATGCAGATTACGCGCCACGGCGCGACCAGCTATCGGGCAACTCCACACTCCCGTGCGAAGGTGACATCCATTCGCATTTATACTCGCACGTATAAGCTTCGGTTTATACGCAACTTTACTGGCCACTGTATCAACAACATTTGATCCCGAAAAAGTAAAATGAATTTTTGTTTGTTTCTATGAGTATGTAAATGAAACACACAATTTGCACTGTATCGGCAAGGTGGAAATGGAATTACATTCTGTTTCAGTTGTTTTCAGAATGGTTGTAGATTCTCATATTTCGCTGCGCTCTGCTCAATAACGTGACCTTTTCTCTTTCAAAACACACGAAGAAATTGTTTGCTATTTCGTATTATTGACGTTTGTAAAAACGGGCTACCCTTCTTTTTAGCACTTATAAGATGCACCAAGAACATTAAAAAACCACGCTGTGAAGTAACTAGTCAGTAAACTGAATATTTTTACAAGTATCTATTACCACACTTTATTCTACCGCCATTAAGTTTTCGTCGGTTCACAGCTGTACTACACATTCCTTCATATCTTGGCAATACGAATGTTTATGTAAGCTCTAACCGCCATTATGTTCTCATATTCTCCTACGTAAGAATAACAGCACAATCATTTGGCGTTAATTTTTTTTATTATCCCAAGCAACCACTGTTTCCTTGAAGATACTAGAATTATTCCGAAAATTATTTATGGTAATAGCAAATTTATATTTAAAAACGTTTTGTTGAATGATCAACATTTAAGGCACTAACGGACGCCAAGGGAACGACCAAGTTAGGTTGTTATCAACGCTATTCACGTTTTCATCGAATTACTGTCTTTTTTGCCGATGCTAGAGACACTCGCTGTTATATGGTATTATAGCAGCATCATACATACATTGATGCAACGCAACCTATTTTTCTGGCCTCGCAATCGGGAACAAGCGGGTTCAAATACCCATCCGCCCAACCAGAATTCGTTTTCGTGGTTTCCCAAAATCACTTCAGGCGAATGTCAAGATAGTTCTTTCAAAAGGCCATCACCGAATTCCTTCCCGTTTCTTGCCACCAGTCCCCTCCCTCCTCTACTGACCTCTAAGGCGACGAGGCGAAGGCTATAGGAAAAGCGTTTCGTCAAAGTAAGCTAAAGAGATTTCATTTTAAAAAATCGGTGGTAAACTAAACATGAAAATATGTTTTCCATTTGTAGAGTCGTTTTAAATTAAAATTATTCTAACGAGGAGATTTTTCTGGTAATCTAATTGCGTTCTGGCTTTAATTACAATAAGCTTAGAAGATGTGACCTAAACGCTTGCGAATCATCAGTAGCAATAAAAGGCCAGTTTGGTCATGATGTATTGCAACGAAGGCCGGGCGCATGAAGTCAAAACGTGACCGACTAACGACGTTTCAAACAACAGCGAAGAAATGAATTGCCAAAACATTGAAAGAAACGTTTTTCTTTTAAATAAACGTATTAAGTATTCGTTGCTTTGTTTATCTATACTCAATTAATATACAAAATAATGTGTACACCATTATAGCAAAATCAAGGTCAAAGATAACATTTAATAACAATTTCATTTATTTACCCAATTGTAAACAAATTAACTGCTCGAATACTGCGTTAACCCGTAATTTTTAACTGGCTTAGAAGCTCTTTATCTAGGTATTGTAGCGGTACGTTGGTTTGGGAAAGGGTGAAAATTTTATAGTTCTCTTCATCATTAAAAATTGCCATATGTCGCTTATTTATTGTGTACTTGTCACGGCGTATAGACAGAGGCTTATTTAATTTTAATATTGAAACAAGGAGTGTCAAATCAACAGCAATGCACCGCCTCGTCTTCCATTTGTCAATAAAATTAAAAAAAACAGTAACCACTAAGAAATTAATAAATGTTAATAAAAAATCCAACATTATAAAATTTTACAATGGATGACAAATATTCGACATTTAATTTACCTTTAAAACAAGAGGGAATGATCTTCACGATTCTATTGATCGGATGCAATACTAAAATGAATTACATTAGTATGAATTTGTCGGGCGCCAGGGTATTTTTACATTATCCACCAAATAAGGTAATTTAAAGTTCACAAATTTTGTCTATCCTTCAATGTACAAATGTTAAAATAGCTTGTGGCATCAAGAAACACTAGTTCAGCTTGATCGGAGGCGAGAATTCTTAATCGTTCAAAATGTGTTTCGACATCGTCGTTACAGGGCTGTTCTCAGTGATTTTGAGTACAATACTGTTAAGTTTGTTGTAAATTTACTATAATGGTGTAGGCTGCTCCGTCGATGGTAATATGTTGCAGCATATGCTAGTTGCAACACTCAAGTCAACTCTTGACTTGGGCAATTCTGTCTACCACAGAATCAAAGTATTTTTCCTCCTCAGGAAGCAAAGAACATGAAGTACTATGTCACTCCCGTCATGTCTGGTAGTATACTACTCAAGGCCTGGTCCGGAAGCGTCGACCTTGCCCACTCGTGGCCGTACGGAGTGTTTCGAAATATTCTCCACTGTCTCTCTTACCTCTCCTTGCAGCTCGCCACGCTCCTTGGTGTATCCAATATACGCAGTATCACCCGAAGATTTTTACGTCGGTGATTGGTTGTCCTACGGTACCTCCTAATCAAAAAAGCTATTCTGTTGGCTAGAATCATTTTTCGGCATTTCATGAGAGCTCGGCGAATTCCTACAGCAGCCGGAGCGTGAACCTTGCGAAAATCCAGGGTTCGAAAAAGTCAACGGTCGGTCAAACACCTTTCTTCGGAAATTTCGTCGGAGTGCCCGGCGTCCGGCTGGTGGGCGACTGTCACATGGAATCTGTCTCCTCGCTCGGCCCGTAGCAGCTAGCTAAATTCTGCCCACCACTAATTACATTTAATATTAGTAATAAAAATAATAAGGGATGACCCACTTTCGTCATTCTGTTACAATATGTACCCAGTTATCAAAGAAGGTTTACCCCTCTATAACGATTCCCAGAAGAAACAGAATTGGAGTGGTTTACAGTTATCTTCCCCATTATGGATAGTGTATTTAAGTGTGCGCTTTAGTGTGTTCAGTGTAACATGTACACTCTTTGGCAAAAAAATTGACTGTGGGCGCCTGAGACTAAGTCAATTATTTTGCACTATGTGGCATCACTGGAGAGTATGTTCCAGGCATTGACTTAATGAAATGAATAACAGATGGCGCTGAGTTGAATACCCGAAATGATGCTACATTGTGCGAAATAAGGGACTTAGTCTCAGGCGCCCACAATCAATTTTTTTTGGCAAAGAGTGTACATCTCCATCTATACTCTGCAGTTCACAAATACAGTGGTTGGCAGATGATGATGGATGAAGGAAGAGAGGGCGAGTGAAATCCTGTGCCATCCAGTTCAGGCTTTCTCTTCATCAGGGGGCTGCCAGGTTTTCATCTCCATCCCAAGGCTGAGTCCATAAACAGTGTATACTGGCAGAGAAGAAATAAGGGTAATAATAAAGATGTCAATACAGCCCCAAGATCACGGCAAAAGATTGTGATTTTCTGTTTTTACTCTGAGTCTGGTTGCACAGTTGGTATTTCTATGAGGTTCTACACCCAGATGCAGTGCAGTTACCAGTGAAGTCGTTACATGTGCGTTCCCTTCCATGGAGGTTATTTGATACTACCGGGGTAGGCTGTATAGTTCCTACCCTTCCTGTTTTTCTCAATGTTACTGCATGTGTGTATATGATTGAGATGAGTGTTGCTTAGGGTCGCTTACTTCTGTGTTGTGAAAATGAAGATCAAAGTGCCGTTCCATTTGGCAGAGTTTTTCCGAGGACAGCAATGACCACCAGTAGTACCGTGTGTCCTGATTTTATGCGCACCGTCACTTCTTACCGTGCTTACGAAGCCACGAATAATGAAACCACCGACACTCGAATCAAGTAATGCGGTGTCGTGCGTCAGACAGCATCATGTTTTGTCAGCAGCCTGGACTAATGAGACTGGTTTATTCAAACCCACTCTACGGAAACACACAAAGCCAACGGCAACATCCGATGAAAGAACTTACGCCTTCACCACAACGGAGAAAGATAGTTTAAATAGTGTTGGTATAATTATAGCTGTCCGAATAGGTTCTTTGACCACATGCAAATGTACGTATACGCAAGTGATCGATTCTCACTAACGCACCCAAAACATCGTTATGTACAATACGATGTATTAAACTGACACAATAGATCGTCAGCTCCTTAAGCGTCGATATGCATAGAAATATTTTTTTTATATATCGAAAAAGGAAATATAAATCCACTGCATTGAACAAAATGTTGATAGTTTGCAATATTCGGTTTAGCGTGCACAGATTGGCCCAATTGTCAAAGTAAACAAAGTTTATTTAAAAAAAATTAAAGTATCATTCAATTCGGTTTCTCTTTAGTGTATAAGGTAGACTGCTTGGGATTTAGAACACACATGAATTATGTTTTGTGGGAGAATCTATTTGGTATGGTGGTCCTGGCAACGAAACAGCAATAACAACTGTGAAACATGAGATTCTTTTAAACACTTTTTACAGAAATAGTAAGTAGTACAAAACAGCACTTAAATGCTTAAGATTGGTGGTTGTTTCCGCACAATTGCTTTGAAAAGACTTTTCTCAACAGCTCTGCAAACCCTCACACAACCACCGGGCAGGCTGCAAGGAACAAACGGAACACAAGATGTTGTTCGCCTGTACTTTCAAAACAAGTATTGCAAATAAAAGCAATAAAAAACAAACCCATCTCCAAACAATATCAGTAATTAGTAATACCATAGAAAAAGGGTACTAGAACATTGAAAATATCGATGAATATTGATACAGTGAAGCAATATCACAACCCAACATATTGAAAAAACACCAATGGTTTCTTATTTTCAATAGTTATAGTGTGTCAGGAATCACCCTCCACTCTACTCCTCAAAATAGGGATGCATCAGAAAAATCATTTTTTTTTTTTTTTCGTCACGTAGAAAGAAACTACGGGAGAAAATTCCGAACTATAGTTTCAATTAAGCGCGTGGTCATGCAGTTTGATATTTCAGCGCTGCTTTACTTCCAAGTCCAGTAAAATTACCAGCAAACATGCGAGTTTTAATTAGATTCTAACAACACTGTTTAGGGTTTTTTTGTTTTTGTTGTTGGTAGTATATGTGGCGTCTAGACAAAAGTGCGTGCACCGCAGTGTTGGCTACGCCGAGGGCAGCTAATGGAATATCACCCCCTACCCCACTCTCCCTCCCTCCCTCCCTCGCACCCTTTAATTCGGGCGCTCGTTAAAATACGATTATTGCGCTGTGGATGGACGAGGCTCGCAAGGTATCCAGGACGCCCAGTAACCACACCGACCTAGGTCCTTAAACAACAAGTTGCTTTGTGCCTAAACGGGGTTCTTGAAACCGAATTTCAGGAACGTTTTAACACGTTGTGATCAAGATTAATTCAGTTATCAATGTGGACTTCGAGAACATTCACAGCCCAGCCATTATATCATAGTAATAACGGAATTAATGGCAGTAGGGCAGACTGTCTTATACTGAATCAACGATTGGTGTAACTGTCTGAAGGCTTTTAAAATATTGAAAGTGCTATTATACAGGGTGTTACTAAAAGGTAACGCCAAACTTTCAGGAAACATTCCTCACACACAAACAAAGAAAATATGTTATGTGGACATGTGTCCGGAAACATTACTTTCCATGTTAGAGCTCATTTTAGTTTCGTTCCCATGGCCTTCACGCTCTCCTGACCTCAACCCTCTTGACTTCCATTTATGGGGGCATTTGAAAGCCCTTGTCTACGCAACCCCGGTACCAAATGTAGAGACTCTTCGTGCTCGTATTGTGGACGGCTGTGATACAATATGCCATTCTCCAGGGTTGCATCAGCGCATCAGGGATTCCATGCGACGGAGGGTGGATGCATGTATCCTCGCTAACGGAGGACATTTTGAACATTTCCTGTAACAATGTGTTTGAAGTCACGCTGGTACGTTCTGTTGCTGTGTGTTTCCATTCCATGTTGAATGTGATTTGAAGAGAAGTAATAAAATGAGCTCTAACATGGAAAGTAAGCGTTTCCGGACACATGTCCACATAACATATTTTCTTTGTTTGTGTCTGAGGAATGTTTCCTGAAAGTTTGGCCGCCCCTTTTTGTAACACCCTGTATACTACCTCTCGCCGCTATAGTACATTCGTATGGTGGCGTATACTACATTTTATTTGAGACAGCGTGAAAGTTTGTGCGCGTGGAGTATGTGGTGCTGAAGCATTAATGGTATTTTAACCTAACTATATATAAGTAGTTCTACTTTCTTCTGTATGTATCCACGTTGCCGAATGTCCCCAATGTGGCAGGATGCTTCTGCAGAATTTGGCAAGGCTTGGGAGATTTCTGGACGATTTGCGTTAACACCGCATACCAGAACTTCACTGCAGACGCTTAGAGAGGCACAAATGCTGCAGTGAAAATCCAGAGGAATCGTCGAGACAGACTGCTGTGTAGCGCAAGGGGTATTTGTGACATCTGGGGAAAGTGTTTGTAGAAGCAATGTTTCATTGTTAACAAGTGATGCTACAGTACGGCCAGGAACTTCGTATCACATATGGTAAATAGAGTAATGAGTGAGCATAGTACACTGGTGCCTGTAACCGCCCTACATCCAACGCTATTAGACAAAGAACTCTGCTCCAATCAATAAGCTGAAACTAGTCGATCCAGTAGTGAATAATACTTTTCTTTTGTGGGCTCATGTTTCCTGTTTTGTTTAATTAAATGTCTTTTTTTTGTAATCTCTTGTTGTAGTCTTTTCTTGGCATGTTATCTGTATTATAGTTTTATTAATTTTGTCATCGTGGTGTTTGATTTAATATGATAGTAAAATAAATGTGTCTGAAATTCAATGTTTTAAAACAATCAACTTTTATTTATATCTAATTTTCTATGATCTGAATGTCTACGAATGCACCCTTAATACAAATAATTGTAAATAATATTCAATAAATTAATTAAATTTTTGTGTAATTCGTAATAACAGTAAAATACCAGTAGGTAATACACCGTACGTGCGGAAGTTCCTCGAGAAAAATCCTTAATGAAGTCTGTTCTACCAGGTCTTTTATGCAAAACATATATTTTTGTGTGAATGCGGCGTTCTGGAAAGTTACTAAACACAGCGCATGGAGCTAATTGGTACTTCATTTAAAAACTATTCATTACTCGAGCAGATTTAAATCTGCGACTTCCCTGCTAGGTTCGTTGGCACGTACTTCAAAGCTGCATTTCTTTCATGATTCATGAGGCATATCCCAATGTTCAAAGTACACGACCCATGTCATATACAGGGTGTTACAAAAAGGTACGCCCAAACTTTCAGGAAACATTCCTCACACACAAACAAAGAAAATATGTTATGTGGACATGTGTCCGGAAACGCTTACTTTCCATGTTAGAGCTCATATTGTGGACGGCTGTGATACAATACGCCATTCTCCAGGGCTGCATCATCGCATCAGGGATTCCATGTGACGGAGGGTGGATGCATGTATCCTCGCTAACGGATGACATTTTGAACATTTCCTGTAACAAAGTGTTTGAAGTCACGCTGGTACGTTCTGTTGCTGTGTGTTTCCATTCCATGTTTAATGTGATTTGAAGAGAAGTAATAAAATGAGCTCTAACATGGAAAGTAAGCGTTTTCGGACACATGTCCACGTAACATATTTTCTTTGTGTGTGAGGAATGTTTCCTGAAAGTTTGGCCGTACCTTTTTGTAACACCCTATATACATACACAATATCTCGCATTATAATTTTTATCTCTGATTCACAACAGACAATTACGTTTAACTAGCTAGCATCGCAATTACACTTTCTTTTAACAATATAAGTGCAAGTAAAACCAAATTATTTATTTGAAAATGACATTTCCTTTTAACAGCATAAGCCCATATAGTCAATCTCGCCGAAGGTAGCCGATATATTGAGGTGCGCAGTCTCTAGGCTCAACGTATTTTATCAAAGAGGGTATACATACATATTCAATGTTTGACACAAAGTTCAATTTCTAACAACACTAAAAGGGTTTACAAACCAACTTAGTTATAAATGTGAAATATGCACCCCAGAGTTGATTCCCTTATTTCTGATTTTCGTTTCACTTTTTTATCATTATGAGTTAATGTTGTAGCAACAGTTTCCTTTCATCGCGAAATCCTCCCCACTAGCTGAATACTTGGACGGTTCCTTCAAAAGATTATGGCCAAATTCCTTCCTGTTCCCTGCGCCAAATAGTTTGTTTCCTTTGAAGACTAACCATAAAGCTCAATTTTTTAAGTTTAAAACTAATTTTAATTTATGTTATAAACACCAATTTCTCACATATTTCTTTAAGTACCACTTTAAGGAAAAGAAGCTTAAGTAGAGAGTGAGTGATTAGCAGTTGAAAGGATTTAAGAAGACTGGAGAGGGGAAAGTGAAGATGGGTTACCATAAGAGTAGAGAAATAATGTATGGATAGGAAATGTTGGAGAAGTTCTGTTCCAAGCAGACCTCAGAAGTGATTGTAAACCGCATTAAGATAATGATGACGATACACAGCTTAGAATCACTGATTCAATATTGTCGTATTCACCTGGCTGTTGTTTGCCTTTTATGACTGTCCATGTTCGGTGATTCACATATCATAATAAATATGAAATTCTCTATTACTTACAGTGGCTTTGTGTTCAACATTGCTTTTCTTCTTCATTCCCACTGTTTTGGTTTTCTTCCATGTTACATCAAAATTGTAGTTTAGTGTAGTGCTTGAAGTTCAACGAAGTGCATTTTTTACATCGTCTTATAAAATAAAGCAACCCGGCAGCTTGGCTTCGCGGGGAGGTATAACGGTCCGTCCTGATTGCAGATTTCAGGCAGTTTCCAGGAATCGGCTAGGCAAATGCCGAGACGGTCTCCAATTTCCGTCTTATAAACGAGACATTTCAAGAACAAAAATACACCTAACATACAAAATATTGTTAAACAAATTGTAGACATTAGAATAGGTTCCTTCGGGCCAGCAGGATCACCAATCCATCACTAAAGCGGGAGTGGTGACTAAGCTTGAGATCATTTGAAGTTCATCATGATCAGCACTCACGAATGAAAGGCCTCATCAGATAATGAATGAAAATACCTGATAAATAAGTAAAACAAAGCAAATGCCATTTGTAGTCTTCATTGGGTAGGCAATTACCAAGGACGGTACTGCTTACCAACGGCAGCTTCACATGGTAATTGTTTGATGATTTTCCTCTACCTTCCCCAGTGCCAATACTTTTATTTTGTACTAGCTCGTACCCGCTACTTCGAACGCGTGGATTAAGAATTTTTTGCCAGAATTGAATATAGAAAGTTGTTGGTAACGAAGGATTGGACCCAAACAACACGGAGGAGGCATAATATGACAGGAAAGCTATCACTATATCATTCTACCGTCGAACCAGTCTCTTGAAGAGAATCAGTTTCCAACATATTTCTGTCACCATTCGATTAGGTCTCAAAAGTTCGTGACTACAACTATTAAACATACCGGAGAAAATGTCCTGTGCCCTTCATACAGATTTTCTTGTCAAATTCCATCAACATCGATATAGCCATTTGGTCGTCAAAACGTAACAAAAGGACAGAGACTTACTTCCGTATTTATAGTATTATTACTGCGACTCACACACACACACACACTGACTGCGAACAACACCTGAGGGATCATTATAACGTAAAAAAGTGAACACCTACAGCATTGCAAGACTACCTACGATTTGCCTCGCATTGCACCCCTAACTTTGTGATATCTACAGTTTAACATTCAATTCGAATAACCTACGGTCCATGCATGACTCTTACGATCAAAAACAATTTTTAAAAATCTTAGCCTCCACGGAGATTTGAACCGGAGACGACGACCCAAACATTTGCAAACAAGCGCTTTAACCACAGAGCTGTCTGACCGACACACGAAGAACCAGTATACAGACGTCCATATCCAACGCGTCTGTCTATTGCCATTCAGTAGTATTTAGAAATTATGAGACAACATGTATTATTTATACCGATAATTTTTCAACCAAATATAGACAGTATTTTTCTCCTTGTTTCAAAGGATAAGTGTGCAAAGTTTCATCGAGATAGGATGAAAACTGTGGATTTGTATGAAGAACAAACAAACATACATTCATCTTTACACATAAAGATGTGCGTCTGTTTCACACGGCGCGTGGTTTGTTAGTATTCGCCTTTCATCTTTTACCGCCTGGCGGTGGGTCGAGGCGCGCCGTACCTGCTAACATATGCGGCAAAGATGAAAGGCGTCCACAACTACGTGCCGTAGGAACGCACCTTGTCACATGTGCTGATGGTGTGCGTTACAGATTAAACAAGGGAGGGTGAAACGCAGTGCCTGCTCATTCAACCCCCTCCCCCCCCACCCCCCTTCACGGACTATGAAACCCAGTGAAGGACTATTCGTGAGCAGCCAAGTTCCCCATCTAATGGTCAAATTACAATCAGCCGTGCTGAATGCCCTCAGTTCATGCGCCCTACAGGGAAGTTTGGGATTCAACCAAGGTCTTTGGTATACAGCCTGGTCATTAGAAATCGAGCTCCACCATTATACCTCCTACTGGCGTAGTTAACAACCCGCCGAGAGGAAGACATCGCCAATGAGTACAAGCGTTCTCGTCGAACGAGGTGGCTGCAACAGAACCAAATACCTTATCTGAGGACGCGCAACTTTCTGCTGAAATTTATAGATGTTGAATCGTAAATGTGGCGTCCCTGTGGTACCGCCTCTAACACCGTTCTCGGAGACACGCATTATGATGCAGTCGTAGGCCTTTCCCCCGAGGTTCGGAAAGACAGCCTCAACCTCTCTCGAGGCATTAGCGGGAGAATATTCATAAAGCGCCGCCCTTGTTCGGTGCTTGCAAAGGTCGGCGGGGAGTGAGCGGACAAGTATCACTCCACCGAGAGCAGCACCACGGCGAGTCACGTATTGGAAAGTTTCCAACTGCACCACTTGGCCAGATATATCGCCTCCGCAGTAGAAAGTAATTTTATTTTCCTTTATGTCTACACGGCAATCGCCCGCTGCCAAGACTCGGCCCCCGCGGAAGATTCCCGCGCTCTTGGTTCTTCCTGTCACTTCAGGGCTGCCAACTCTTGATAACTTTGAGAGTGCTGGGGACCGGTGTCAGAACAGCTAATCGGGGAAAAGAATGTACGGATGAGCAAAAAAGTATGCAAAACTTTTTTACACGGAAACAAAAAGATGATAGTGTATATGTGACCGTTATACCATCAGGAGAACAGAAAGTATTTGTCTAGAGACGTACGTGCCCAATAGTACGATGTGTGATTCGCAAATTTGGTCGACTTGCTGATAGCTAGAAGGAAATGCGTGCTTCCGTAACTACTTACAACGGTTAAACGATTGCAGGTGGGGAACGCGTATCGCCAGAGCGGCTTTGATAGATACTCTCATCACTCACATTTTTTTCAGACGCACGCAGTGCAGTAGGAGACACAGGGAAATTCGTACGTCTAAATTAGCAGCTATCGGTTTGTGTAACTACGATGTGACTGATGACACTTAATAACTTTTAATTACCTTGTATAATGTGTACCAGTGGTTCTAGGGACGAATCTGTTATTAAGTCCATTCTAAATTAACTTAAAAGCTTGTAGTGTATCGCCAACTACATGAAAATATTTGCCATATGCTGGGCTCCTAGCTCGCACAGGAGGACAGTGCAAACTAAAGGCTGTGGTATGTGACCTTGGGGCAGGTAGCCGAAGGGACAAAAGCGTGGCCGGTAGAGTGAGGGGAGAGAGCTGTGTGCGTCGACAGCCAACTACAGGACATGATGTGCGGCGACTACCGTTAGCACGGTCTGTGGCAGTGCTCTGTGTTAGATGTCGTCATCGGAGTGGATGACGCAGTCCGACGGCCAGCAGATGGATCATCGCCTGTGAATACTACTGCGAGCAGACTTGGCGCTTTCTTCAAAATGGTAACTGCACAGAGATGTTGATAATCACCGCAAAGAGTTGTCGTACTGATCAACCCAGTGTCGCCCTAGAGACTCTCATCACCCCGCTGAGCATATTGAACGGATTTACAACAAAACCCCCTGAGAACTGATAGATAATGAACATATTGTGTTACAAGTAGATTGTTTAATTGTAATTGAAAGTAAATTTGTAATAAATGTTAATGTCAAACGCACGTGAAACGGTGTTGCCAACATATAAAGTAACATCCCAATTTCCCTTCTCAGAACTTTAATTCAATAATAAAATATTTGATGATAAAATAATTAAATTAATAGGTCATTTAATTCATAAAAAAGGGGAGTAGAAATTGTACGCTTCAAACTGTATTTGTTGTATGGCTGTGGTGGATTTTCTGTCCTTGATTAAACTCGTTTCTTCATGTTTCCCGAACACTTGCTAAGCATTTATTCTTCTCCGTAGGGTGATTCTTCTTCTCATATTTATGATACCTAAGCTTTGGGATGCATGAGATCGGAGAATCATATGGGTTTTTATGCTCTAGCCGAATAAAATACTGAAGCCGCTATCGTCCATGTTTATTGCAACTTACTTAATGGTTCCGTTACAAATAAAAATACATCTGCGGACTTCACGCTACGAAATGTGAGCAAAGTCTAGGTTTCTGCAATAGAAATATTCTAAGGCAGATAATCGAACGAGAATTGGCTAGCACTAGCGGCGATCGATCAATCGATAGACGATCCGAGGCAGTGCTTGCCGCTTCCGAAGATCAAGTACGAGTGAGAAAAATTATAAGTTGTTTGCTACAAGGTGAACTTGAAGCTGCGCGTGCAATTTCAGCCACGTGCGGCGTATTTGCTGAGCTAAGGCTGGAAGTTTCCGTTCGGTTGAAACAGAGTTTTATCGCCCTTACGACACCAAGGCTCAGACTTGGCGAAGTTAAATAAAAATCTGCAATAATTAAAATATGTCCACTACATAACGACAGGGAAGTTATTTATATCAAAGATCTCATATTTCCCTACAAACAGAACAATATTTTTACTGAACACTAGCCTAAATCGTTAAATCCCACAGCAGTGAATGAGGTTACTTAGCGAAAAGAAGGTTTGCATAGATTTCTGTACGTTATAAATCCACCTGCGCAATACTAACAGTATGAGGCACGATTCACATTACGGACATTCTTATACCTAATACTATTGCACTGATCAGTCTTCTGAATTTCAGTTGCTTGGGCCTAACGCTTATTTTTTCAAAACGATAGGGGAATCGTGTTTTGTGCTACAGTTCATTTTGTTGAAATCTGTAATGACTGAGGAAAAATTTGAGAACTCTTCACCATTCACCTATTCGATCAAGGAAAACATAAAAATCACAAAACAACGATTGTACGCCAGGTTAGAAAGCGGACAGGCTGTACCTAGTACCCGTGTCGGATATGGCGTTCAAGACAAAACTGGCTGTCAGTGCATCTACTCACACTATTAGGATGAACTTAAATTATCCAAGCAGTGCGTAGTTCTCTTTTACAGTCTATGAAGATTTCAGACAGTCGCAACAGTCGTGGTATAAATATGGCTTACCCGGGTTATTTAAAGTGATCGACATCAGCTAATACACAACATAATACTCCACACTTGCTTCATCGAATAATCACCGAGAACTTTTTTCTCATTATGTTTCAAAATCAGTTTTTTCCAAGGAAGCGCTAGATGCTATAATGACCAATTAAATCACGAAAACCAAAATTTCGAGATTATAGAGCCACAAAGCTGTTGGGCAACTAAGTTACACTTTTAGAACATGATACCTAACGCTCCATTGAGTAGAGAACTAATGCGCAACGACTATGACTGGCAGCGTGAACGAAGTGAACCTGTTACAACCCTGTTGGTAGAGCAACTTTTTACCAACCTTTACTTGGCCAGCTTGGATCTTTAAAATCTCTCCGCAGAGTACAAAAATTGAAGACATTAATATTAACCATCTCGAGGTAGGTAATTACACTGGATACCTGTGTTACGGGTAAACACAGCAGCATAAATATTTTCGAAGACGCTTGTTATGAAGGGGTATGTGTCATAACAACTAACTACGAGAATTATTCCTTATTTTCACCTAACATTAATTATAAGTAAAGAAGTTTTATGCTTATGATTAAACAGAACTTACAATTTCTGTGATAGGTTCTTCACCCTCTTCACTCACACAACCATAGTGATGGCTGCGCACTCACCTATCCTCTTATCTGATCCCTTCAATTGGAAGTAAATATACTGGAATACATAGTAGTTTCCATCTGTGATTTTTTTTCCTTCTTTTTCATTTTCCATTCTTCAGCAGACCACGACTTTTTATGCACCTTTAAAACAACTACTGAATTGTTCAGCTTTTTTCTGAGGTATTAATCAATTTTTACTTTCTCGCAAAAAAATTAATGAATACAGAGGCCAAATCGTAAATTTTGTAATTTTTGTATGTCCGTTGTAATAGTAAGATAACATCACAATTACAATATTTGTTTAGTGTGGACATACGCAGCAGGTAACAATTATTGTCTGTGCTGACGTAAACTGCCAGGGACGTGGGTGACCAGGAGGGTCTTTCCAAGAAACCAGCGTGGCACTGTGCGACCCTCGTCAAGTATCATCCTGCAGACGCCTCAACAGAGACCTCTCTATCAGAGCTGGATATTTATGTCCCTCCAAAACTCACCGTGTATAATTGTGCAGTCGTTACAATTTAAAGTTTGCGCAGATTTATGGAGACAGAGCATAAGAGTTTCAATCTGCCGAACTATGATGAATTTTAGCCGGGGCATTAAATTCCAAATAACTTTTTGTTTACAACAAAATCAGTGACGTGCCCTTTCCTTTCTTTGAGTAATCAATTTGCTTGTATGTGGAACATATTTAATTGCTGGCCGAAATAATATGTTCACTTTGTGTGTAAATTTTAAAAGCCTCAATAAATGTCCAGGTTATGGAAATTTTTGATTAGTCATTATGTCATGTATTTTAATTAATTATGAACCATTTGAAATAATTTTAATAAAAATTTACCTGAGATTCAAATTAAATTCATATGTTTTATGAATTAATAAGGAAACCGAGCATATGTTAACGTACATGGAGCAAACAAATCCAAAAACGAATTTCAGCGAAACTTCACACAGTGGGGTGTATATATATATATATATATACAGGGTATTACAAAAAGGTACGGCCAAACATTCAGGAAACATTCCTCACACACAAACAAAGAAAATATGTTATATGGAAATGTGTCCGGAAACGCTTACTTTCCATGTTAGAGCTCATTTTATTACTTCTCTTCAAATCACATTAAACAAGGAATGGAAACACACAGCAACAGAACGTACCAGCGTGACTTCAAACACTTTGTTACAGGAAATGTTCAAAATGTCCTCCGTTAGCGAGGATACATGCATCCACCCTCCGTCGCATGGAATCCCTGATGCGCTGATGCAGCCGTATTGTATCACAGCCGTCCACAATATGAGCTTTCTAACATTTAAAGTAAGCGTTTCCGGACACATGTCCACATAACATATTTTCTTTGTTTGTGTGTGAGGAATGTTTCCTGAAAGTTTGGGCGTACCTTTTTGTAACACCCTGTATATATATATATATATATATATATATATATATATATATATATATATATATATATATATATATATGCACCCCATTGATTTAATGTGGTTTAGAGAATGCACCTGCCATACAATCTAGTCCTGTTTGCTCTGATCACCTTTGTGCGCCATTTCAGCATCGCCGAGCCTACGTTTGCCGGCCGATCCTTCGTTTGTCCGACGAGTCTTCGTTTGATCACCGAGCCTGGGGAAGCTGCAGCGCTCACAGCTCATCCGAGTAGAGAGCACCGATCATAGGAATAACTGAACGAGTTCGAGAGTGAGTAGACGGCAATTTCCAAGACACTATTTGCCACCGCCGAATGTAACGAATTCCAATCTAACATTCGAGGTGTTCTGGCTTAGACATAGTTTATTTCAGTGTTAAAAAATTTAGTGATATAAATTCAGGACGCATGTAGGCCTTACATTTCTTACGTTCTATTCTAAAATCCTTTTTCATTTACTTTACACCAGCTATTGATGTATCACCTTATCCGTATCGAATGATAGTAAATTAATGATGATAATTTATTACAAGTCGAAGGAAGAAATATCAAAAGCGTTGCTGGTGAACATGGACGAAGAAACAGGCAAAAGCTAGTGTTATTCCTATTAGAGCGGCATAGAAATGACGGAGAAATGAATAGCTAGTCACTCAACACTTTGATAATAGTGTATAGTGAGGTTAAAAGATTCTTAACTATTTCAAGAGATCAAGATGCCACGTAACGTGTAGACTACCGAATGCTTAATGTATGTTTTATGAAACTTGGTCCATAATTGGTATGAGGCGGAAGCTAGGTTTAAACGAGCGGCGGCCTTTTTCTGTACCGCCTTGGAAACGATTTTCCGTCCGTCAGAACGTGTAATTACTCTCCGTTCACAGTACATTACCTTCTTTCATCCAATTTCTTTTCACGCTGTTAATTACTCCGCCCCACTCGAAGTGTCACAAAGGGAACTAAAAACTACGGTTCAACTCGCCAAAGTCTCGGAAAAAGGCGACTTAGCTACTCGCCAGGTGTAACTCGACGTTGATGAATGATCGATCTCCCACGGTATTCGTTTTACTCTGAGTCTAATATCGTCTGAGATAAAATAAGTAACAATATGACAGCTAGTGTTTCTGTCGCGTTAAAATCTACTTAACTATCGGTTTTAAATTTCTTCATCAAAAAGTACATAATCGCCATTTCGACGGCACCTCACGCGTTAAAGTAAACTTGACCTCCATTTATGAGCCGACAGGTCCACCCTACGCACGAGGTCGCTATGACTATGACAATAAGTCATTCCCGATAAGGGATAAGCTGGTTGGATCCCCAGAGAAGCTAATTTTCATCGTTTGGCTCTGAGCCAGAATGGTAGCACAAACCTGCAACTGGAATATACAAGGTGTTAGAAAATAGTGTAAAATACTTTAGCAGGTGATAGTATGCATCAAAATAAGACAAAAATGTCTAACAAACATTGTGTCGCAAACGCATACTTTCGGAGTTAATAACAGATCCGCAATGTGTGACGGCCGTCCACGGCATTGCATACCTCAGCTCTTCGGCGTCAGGAATCACGCACTGTTTGAATCTGTCTTGGATGGTCCTGTACGTGATGACATAGTTTGAAGACGTACAGAATCAACCTAGACAGTTTCAATGCGTGTTACCTTACGCCGAAGACCAAAGGCGTCACATTGCGGACCTGTTATTAACCCCGAAAGTATGCGTTTGCGACCCTATATTTATTTAACATTTTTGCATTATTTTGATGCGTAATGTCTCATCTCCTAAAATATTTTACACTAATTTTTAACAACCTGTATAAATACTGGGCGGGGTGTTGACGGTTGTGACTGCACAAATTTTCACAACGTATAATTCTCTACGGGAAGAACCACACGGGTATACGAAAATGAAAGTATTCTAACATTCAAATTGACTTATTGTAGGCTGTGTTGCAAAAATGTCTTTATCGTGAAGAAATATGAATAACATTTTCGGTACTATTTGTATGAATGGTATCCGATTTTTGTGTGTGTGTGCTCCAATTCATGGTTATAAAGCATCTAATAATGATTAGCATTTTCTCATTGTCTATTTTTAAAATTCTTATTTCAGTTTTTTTTTCGTATAGTTTTGCCAAATTGTTGCAGAGTTTCACATAAATTTCCGGAAGTATCACTTAAGCTGGAGAATAATTAATTTTACTGGCAGCCTCCTGTTCTTAACTAATCCCTTACCTTTTTTTAAGCGAGGCTTTGCTTTTCGGTAACGGTTGAGTCATTAGACCCAGTATTTTGTTATAAGTAACCGAAAAATGACCCGTCGTAGCATTACGGTGAAGTGGTTTTGGGAAACCACGGAATTTCCTTGGCGCCAGTCTCAAAAGTTTGTCATTCGCCCATCATGCTCCGAACGCTTTATTACCAATGTTGTCAGTTGTCTGTTAGATTTACTATAGCAATTGTTCTCACAGACAGCTCCCTAAGAAAGTCAATTGTTATAATGTAAGACTCTCAGTACTTTTTGTAAGATGATTCCCCAAATTCCTTTATTAATCTACCGCTGAGGACTCAGACACTTATAGAACTCTCTGTACATCTACTTTTCACTCACTTCTTGACACTACATCCCCGTAACGTTGAACTCCATGTATGTATTTTTAAGTATCTGAGTCCTAGACCAACACTAGAGGGTGAAAAGTTTCTAATTTGCTTCTGGTAACTTTTTTTTATTATTATTTCATCACAGCTTTAAACACTGGTTGGAATTTAGCCTCATAAAGAACAACATTTCTTCCCGAAAATAGCAGTAAGCACTGTTTAATCTGCTTATTTAATTTTTTTTTCTGTTGTTGCCTTGCAGGATGCAGCAACTGCTTTCTCTGATGAAACAGAAGGCAAAGAATTTAGCATAGTTTCCCGAGAGTTTCCCAAAGAACTGTGCCCACATAGTGACAGGGTTTCGATTTTCCTCGTATTACGCTTCTGTCGTGGCTGAATGTATGATTTAAAATAAAACCCATTTTGTTTTTAAACCCGGTTTGAATGACCTGTTAGTTAATACGGCGACTGATGTCCGTGCGGTTGAGCGACTCAGCGTTTACGGAACTCTGTCCATTCAATTCGCGGCTTGCCCACGTTGAGGTAATTAAAAGTAGGAACGGGTTAGGTGAAATGAAAGCATTTTTCAATACTGTAGGAGCTCTTCAGGAATTCCTCTGGACTGATTTTTGAAATCATGGCTTCACCAGAGATCAAACTCGCATCCTCCCTAACACCAGGACCGAGCCTTAAGTAGGTCCTGTACCCGTATCTCGTCTGAATATCGCCTTTCGCTTAAGATATTTAAAGAAAGAATTCTCCGTGAATTTTCCAAGCATTACGGTAAATATTGAATTTCATTGCTTTTATACATATAAAGAGATAAATTCGTCTCCTTTGCGGGTTCCATTGACTCTGAGGTTGAGCAGGGGATGGCATTACGATCTTATTTCATAGCTTATGTCTTACAACCACCTATCCATCCGACGGCTGCAACTGAGGAGTAGTTCAGCTACCAAGAACAAAATTCGCCTTCGTAGAAGATGGCACCTCTATCGCTATTACACTGGTAAGCCGAAATTTTAATTGAGCACTGTTAAAGCTAAATGATTGTATTTCCTGTGATACTGGTCGGTAGTTTGGTCATAGTTATGTACGTTTATCACTTTTGATCGGAAGCTGACAACTATTCTGGGAACAACATTATTGTGGAAAAGATCCTGTAGATTTTACCTACCCTCCATTTTTGCAACACATATAGCAAGGTTGTCTGAAACAGAGATATTTCGTAGCTGTTTAGTGTCATATCACAATTCCATTTTCGAATTAGTGACGCTAAAGTGTCGCAGGTCAGCGCAACGGTCGCAGATAAACCCACCCCGACGTTAAATCCAATACTGATCCACAATTAAATCCGCCATTAGAGTTGGATTTATTGCGCCGATAACAATAGGCAGGCAGCTGTTTTATGGGCAGGGCGTGGTGTGGTGACTGCGAAGCGGTTATTATCCGTCGTGTCACCCGCAAACGGTCCCGCTATGACCGACCTCAACACAACGCCCGCCAATGTTTCAAGCCACGCCGACAAGGACAAAATGCGCCGATACAGGGACCAGACAAACCGTCTCGCCTCCAAGTTAATTAAGTCACTCAGGGTCTGCTTACAAAGACAGGAAGGGCGGTTTTTTTCCTTTTTGTGTTGTTTGTGTGTGCCGATGACCGTGATGAAAATTGTCAAGTGAAGTGTGAAACGCAGCACTCACTCGTTTAATCTTCCGAATATCAAGGAGATGGGAAAGTGCAAGCTCTACTATTTTTCGATTGTTGCTTTTCTTTAACACGGAATGAATAGGCTTTACAAGAGGACAAACATGTTTAACGTCAAACTCAAATTACGGGTTACTGACACAGTTTCATCACACTAACTTCCTTGAGATTAAGATCGGATAATAGGTTTGTGATAATTCCAGCCATAATACGGATTCCAGCCGAGGATCTATCGGCCTGCAGTCAGAAACATCACAACTGAATCATCAGACGCTTGTTTCAGATATTAAAGTTACGAAGTTACACTTTTCTACAGGGTAACACTGGAACGAAACAATGCCCGAAGTAACAGATGATGGCTACCACTCCAGTACTCAATCAATACTGTAACTCATTCTTCTGAGGTTCCTGCAGAGTAAAGGAACAAAATAAATGAACTCTTTCAAATTCTGAAAATCCATTTAAAATATGTATTTTTTGAGTGATGCCGGAATAAACAGACACATTCCAGATACATTTTTTTTTATGTATGTGGCATGTAATAATGTGCGTAATGTTTCTATTTTCGAGCAACAACATTAGCAAATGTAATTAGGTTTAAATGTAACCTGGACTAAAACGAAAACCGACATTCCGTATCAAAGCACCCAAACCGCCCCATTCTTAGAGTTTTGCTGCTAAATCTCCGTTTAGTTTAGTACCGGAAATGGCCGGTACGAAATCAATGAAGCTTGGTAAGTATAGCGTACGGCTAAATCAATTAAACCCATTCCTTTCTTGGTAGTGTGCGTGTGAATCAAGGTTTGCTTTAATTCCGGAAATTGATGGCGCGGATTGTATGAAACTTGGTATATGTTTCTCATTGCATGAAAAATACAACGTATGGGTAAATGCCAACTAAACCGGCAACGCCGGGAACTCTGCTAGTCTGGAAATAAAAATGGAACTGGGCACACTTTTTTCCCCTAACAATTAACATCAGGAACCTATCCTTAAAATTTTAAAACCCAATAATAGGTGTCTGTGTGGTAAACCTTATTGTGTTCCAACCTAGCACGCTAATGCTTTCATACCGTTCCACTGAAATATCGCTGTATGTTTATTTCCAGGAAATTTGTTTACTGCTGTTTACATTGCAAACAGTCGCAATATCATGTACTAAACTACGTGATAAATACGGAAGAGACTGAAGTTTAATCCACACCGATTGCCGGAAGCGAGAGCGATAGCAAGGAAGATTTATTTCTTTATTTCCGGCTGAAGTGCGAACCAGTAACCGAGCCCGACTACAGGAAACAGAAATGCCCTCCAACAGCTACGGTGCTGCCGCACAGCGGCCTGAAAGTAAACTCGGGGACTACAAGGAACGCCACGGCGCGGCATAACCTCGAACTACTACGGAGGTTGGACTGTCTTGCTCTCAAATGTTACCGCCTGTAATCTTCGCGCATCGTAAGCATTAATATAATTAATTAATTGCAAATTCTCACAGCAACATCCAAACATGTCTCCTTCAGCTCTATAAAAAATTTTCCCCAAGTTTTTTCAAAATGTTCAGGGTGTTCCGCGACAATTTATTCAAGTACAAATGAAATCAATTACTATTTTATAGTAGTGGCTATTTGTTTTCTTCCACATACTGTTCCTAATTTTCTCCTAATATCCATCCAGCCTCATCAATAATGTGTGCTTCATATACTCAGCAGTTTCTTGCCCCGCCTCATGTTTTCCAGTGTCTCCTAATCGACCTCGCTTATCATGGCAATCACTGATACTGTTCTACGCTAGTTTTCAAAATAAATCTTGCTGCCCGCCTCTGTACTACATAGAACTCTTCAATTGATGACCATAATGATGGCGCCATACTACGCCACATTCTCAAGACAGGACCCAAGATTTAGCATACCAATTCAGTGACTTGCATGGCATATTCTCTGTTCACTGTCTCCAGTAGCTGTAGGATCTAGAACATCCCAGCCTCTCCCCCCATAACCTACCCTATTGGTGTACCCAACTAAGTTTCAAAAAGGCCATTAACTATATCGCACTCTTTTTAATGCCGACTAGAAACGAATAAACTATTGTAGGGAGCAATGCTCTCCTGTCCTAATCCTGTAAACGCCAGATTTTTGCCTGGTCATCGAAATATTCATGACTTTTAAAAATTTGGGCTTATAATTTATACTCGCTTGTAGCCTTATACAGTACGTATACGGTATCTAAATTTGTTATAGTCTGCCTGTGGACCATCTGAATCTTCTTTGTGGACCTCGGGTTGAAAACACTGAGTTAGAGGGTTAAGAATGGCTAAAACTGAATGCGATTAGACGTTCAGGGAAAAGTTCAGCATGTGGAAGGAGAGAACCAGTACGATGGAGAATTGGTGGGAAGAGTTCAAACAGACAGTATTATTCCAAAACAAAGAATCTACGTAACACATTATGGAGGTGAGAAGGCTACACAGGTGGCTAGAAAGAGAACACAGCAGAGTTAAGACAATAGGGAACTATTGAAACAGCTAAACAAGGAATTAATAGCAGCGAAGAGGAAACCTACCATGGGTCTATGAAAAATATTACAAGTGCAGAGAACTACAGCAAATTTTTGTCTATGTTTGAAAACTAATGGGAAACAAAGATAGCCATACAATTGTGGATAAGGAAGAACTTATTGAGGATTTGAAAAAGGCAGAGATACGTATAATTGATTTAAAGAAGCTATTAGTGAATATCGTTCAGGGACAAAAGTTGAGGAGCTTTTCCACTTAAGTAGAAATAAGCAGGTAAAAAAACTTAAAAATAGATGCTGAGGATATTATGAGGAAAGTTAAAAAAGCGTAAAAGTTCCGTTTTTGATATTATTTCTGTAGCTATTTTAAAGATTCGGGGTTACGACATAATACCTTACAATATTATTTAGAATGAGTCTGTGGAATTGCTCCTAACCTGAAGACTGGAAAATTCCATATCAGTGGTTCATAACGGAGGAGAGGCCAACAGGGTTGAAAATTACAGGCGAATTAGTTCGAAATTGTTGGTGGGTAAGTTGATCGAGAGACTGGTTTCCAACCACATCAAATATTTCTGCGAGTGTAGATACTGGTTCGCGAAAGAGCATCACGAGTTTAGCTGAGCATGTTTATGTGAATCACAGTCAGTGGGCTATATACAAGATAGTGCAGATGATGGGAACAAGAACATGCAAGAGAGGCCAAGTTCACAGTGTAAAACGTGATCTTTTCAAGTATCTGATGGAGTTAACAATAAAATAGTGGCAAATAAGATAAAAACCATTGGGATGGATGGAAAAGTGACTTGCTAGGTACACAGAGAAAATACAAGAGGTCCTCTGTGATTATTGAGTAGTGGAGGAATTTCAAGTCGAAGACCTGAAGCGTATATATATATTAGCATAACACTTAGTATACTTCGCAGTTGGTGGCGAGCGGTTTCATGGATGTATTGACGATAGTAATAAGTGATGTACCAGGGGATTGAGCGAATTGGGTAACAAAACTTGGTCACCATTGCCTGGTTATAGTGTTGTAGAATGTGACCCAAATTTTGGGTTCCAAATTCAAGATTTGGAGGGAAAGCAACGGCCGACAGCTAGAATTTATTTGCGCAAATTACCGTAGAACGAAATCAGTAATTAATACTACGATAAAGGAACTCGTTATGAGTGACTCAATGATAGTGGAAAAGGTGCTTGAAGTATACAAGACTTATGTTGCTGATGATGCTTCCATAGATATTCGTAGAGGATTAAGACTAGTACTTCCAACGCAAGAGATGACAGTAAACATAGGCTAACACTTGATTTCAGGCTAAAGGGATTTCGAAAATTTTATTTTGTAGGTAAGGCGGACAGGGGCTGGAATAAATGATAAAAAAACCTGGAAGATTTTAAAATTAAAATGTTTAAGAGAAAAAGGAAGGTACTGATCTGAAGTAACTTAAGATTAAAATAAATAAATAAATCAAGAGAAGGGAAAGTTGACGTGTATGGAAGTTCCAAACACAATTCATTAGACAAACAGCCTAGTTCCTATTAATTTCCCTGTGGCACTCCTCTTCTTGTACCCCTTTTTCCGACGCTGTAATACCTGTCTTAACTTCTTACTTGCTATCGTCCAAAAAGAACTCTCTCTTTGATCCACCACATTATTTACTCGCAATTATCACGCTGTAGAATTACTTGCAAAGATTCAGTGCTACACTAAAAACAATGATTTCCTTGTCGATTTCATCTGATACATGATGTACGTAGCCCATTATCAGAGATCTACAAGAATAACTTCTCTTTCTTTTTGGTCATAGAATTTCTGGCCTTTGTTATCACCAGATTCCTGAAGAATCTAAGACAGTTTCTGAATTTCCGTTACGTGTATCGTTCTTTTCAAATTCCATTAAGGCATTCCAAACAGAGTGTAATTTAGGAGGTTAAGTAGTGATGAAATCCACTGCCTTAGTAGCGTCACATCGTTAGTCATTCCGTGACGTTACATATCCATTGCATGCAAAGTGTCGCCGATTTTCGTGACTATTTTTCAAGTTATGTGTTTATTATAGGCTATTTCTTCCACAGTTGCTTGTTAAACTAAAAATTATTATTTAGTAAATACGCCAATACAACCATTGTTGGATATTATTTCAAGGACGCGTTTCGCCTCTCGTCGAGGTATCTTCAGCGTACATGTTTTTTCTGTAATATGTGATTAGTTTTAAATTTTTAACATCATCAAGGGTCCTCTGCTATACAGCAGGTCCACGCAAAGTGACAGTCTTCCACGCCTCCCTATGTTCCGCCATTCTCTTAGTTTCTATATATCTCCCGTTTATCATTATACCATCCATCAATTTCATCCTTCGCCGACCTCTTCTCTCCGTTTACAGTCCCCTCCAGAGCAGTTTTAAGCAGGGTTTTCGTTCCTCAGCACACGCCCAATCCAGTTCTTTTTTCTGTTTCTTATTGTTTTTATGAGTGACCTTTTCTCTCCTATTTGTTTCAGCATTTCCTCATTCCTTACTTTGTCCTCCCAACTTATTTTCTCCATCCTCCTCCACACCAACATTTCAAAAGCTTCCAACCTCTTTAGATCTTCTTTGCGTAGCGTCCATGTTTCTGCTCCATACAGTCCTACGCTCCATACAAAACATTTAGCTAAATTTTTCCTCAGGGTTTTGTCCAGCCTTCCACATAGTAAATTTTTCTTTCTATTGAAAGCTTCCTTTGCCATTGCTATTCTAGTTTTTACCTCCTTCTTGCAGCTCATATCACCACTCACGATACTCTCGAGATATTTAAAGGACTCCACTTGTTCAATTATTTCTCCTTGCAGCGTTATCATCATTTCTTTCTTACTCTTTCTCACCATCATACATTTAGTTTGATTCTCATTCCGAATTCCTCACACCCTTTGTCTAAAGCCTTTAACATTCTTCCGAGTATCTTGACACTTTCTGCCAGCAAAACCATGTCATCAGCAAAACTTATGCAGCTAATCGTAAGTCCACCCATGCATACACCTCCTTTACCTCTTAAACATCTTTTCATAATTTCCTCCAAATGTATGTTAAATAATATGGGTGACAAACAACATCCCCGTCTTCCAATCTTTCCCTCTTCAGTAAGATCATTCCCCATTCTCACTCCTTGCTCGATGTATAATTTACTTATTAGCCTTATTTCCTTCCAATCAATACCTTTATTTTTTAGAATCGTCATTAACTTCACCCATTGTACTCTGTCAAAAGCCTTTTCCAGGTCTATGAAAACCATGTAACACATCTCTTTCCCTTTCAATGTATCTTTCTCCTATTGTTCTCAGCAGACCAACAGCGTCTCTGCACTTCTTCCTTTTTGAAATCCAAACTGTTCTTCAGCAATTGACATGGACAGTTTGTTAGATATTCGTCTATTTAGCACTCTTAGTAATGTCTTAGCAGCGTGGCATAAGAGACTAATGGTTCTGAACTCTTCACATTTTACTGCATTCTTTTTCTTTTCAGTTGGTATCAACACTGATGTTAAAAAGTCTTTTGGCCATTCTCCTCTTTCATATATCTCATTGCACAAATATAGTATTTCTCTTATTCCCTCATCTTTCAAACTTTTCAGAATTTCTACAGGTAACTCATCGATCCCACAGGCTTTCTTGCTCTTCATTTCCGCCAGAGCCTTCCCCACTCCCCCCTCCAGGATATGGCCTCCCTTCTCCTCCTTGTTGACTTCCTCTTCATCTTCTAATGCCAAATCCTTCGGACGGCGTTGCAGATCATACAATTCTTCTACATATTCTTTCCATCTTTGCTGTATTTCATGAGCCTCTCTGGCTAACGTTCCATCCTTGTTTTCCATCCCAGCCCCGCTGTTCTATGTTTCCTTGAAAGATTATATGTACGGCTTCTTTGTACATCAAATCAAAATTTCCCTCTCTTTCTAATTGCTCTATCTGTTCACACTTACTTCTCATCCAGTTCTCTCTTGCTTTATTCACTTTTCAATTCATTATTTAATTTTTTGTATTTCCTTCTCCCCTCCTCAGAGCCCGTTTTTTTCTACTTCCTTCTCTCTTTCATCTTCTGTAGCATTGCTTCAGTCACCCATTCTTTCTTTATTCTACTGTTTTTCTTAACATAATGGTTTTTTATACATATAATGAAATTATTAACATTTATATATACAGGGTGTTACAAAAAGGTACGGCCAAACTTTCAGGAAACATTCCTCACACACAAACAAAGAAAATATGTTATGTGGACATGTGTCCGGAAACGCTTACTTTCCATGTTAGAGCTCATTTTATTACTTCTCTTCAAATCACATAAAACATGGAATGGAAACACACAGCAACAGAACGTACCAGCGTGACGTCAAACACTTTGTTACAGGAAATGTTCAAAATGTCCTCCGTTAACGAGGATACATGCATCCACCCTCCGTCGCATGGAATCCCTGATGCGCTGATGCAGCCCTGGAGAATGGCGTATTGTATCACAGCCGTCCACAATATGAGCTCTAACATGGAAAGTAAGCGTTTCCGGACACATGTCCACATAACATA
Source organism: Vandiemenella viatica (assembly GCA_031002005.1). NCBI lineage: Eukaryota > Metazoa > Arthropoda > Insecta > Orthoptera > Morabidae > Vandiemenella > Vandiemenella viatica. The sequence continues at coordinate 185,079,804 of JARYHS010013631.1, read as the reverse complement.
TTTTCTTTGTTTGTGTGTGAGGAATGTTTCCTGAAAGTTTGGCCGTTCCTTTTTGTAACACCCTATGTATATATATATATATATATATATATATATATATATATATATATATATATATATATATATAAGTAGGCGTACTGTTAAGTTTAATTAGAAAATTGAGCCATATGATTAGTAGCTGACTCGACAGTGTTGTGAGTGGCCATTCTTCCAGGTGGCGGCGCGGCATTAATCACCGCTGCATACCCTGGAAGTCAGGCGTACCAACATGCGGCCTGTGCTTGACGCGCCACTCAGGCGGGTTTAATTAAACACCCTCTGCAGCCGTCCAATTACAGCGGCCTAAGCTACTGCAGGAATGCACCCACGCAATCACTTCCCGATTCCTTCCCTGTGCTCTCACAACGCAAGACGACAAATTTCTGACCCATGAGTGGTAGGGATTACTCCAAGCTTGAAACAGTAGACAATTAAAGCCGCGAACTCACAAGCGAGCTGTAACTGTAACAGTTGCACGTTACTGTTACCAAATAAGGTAGTGTGTACGTGGCTCGCGAGCCTGTCGGGGGCGGAACGCGTTGCATTCGCAGCGAGCCGACGATTGTCGGTTTTTGCTGCGAATCAAAGGGCGCCTGCAGTGGGTTCGTGGACTTCGAGAGTGAAGGTTGTAGCACGCTGCGAACCTCCCAGTATCCTCAAGCGTCATGAGTGAATGGACAGAAAATAAATGTCTTCAGTTGATAGACGCCTACGACGAAAGCAGAGACCTATGGAACCCCAAGGACAAGGATTACTACAAAAAAACATTTGAAAGAAGACCCCTGGGCCAGAATTGGAGGTATTATGAATTAAACAGGAGAAGTATGAGTTTATAAAATTATGTATGAATTTTTTGAAGCAAATTACATTATTATTTTATTATTATTATTGAATAAAGGAATACCTTGATTTGTTCTTTCAATGCTCCTATCAGCGCCTGGCACACTTCAGGGATAATTGAGCTTATGGCTTGTTTAGAAATGCGAAACAAATATTGTAAACTTGTAGAAGAATCACCAGTAGGTAAGTATCTCAGGGTCACAGCTAAACTGTCTCGAACCGACACTGCTTCTGGGAACGAAGTGTTTCTTCGTTCTATCTTGGGTTCAATTATGTTCATTAGATATTCAGAATCAGCTGGAAAGATTCTCGTGAAATTTTTGTAACGACCATTCATTTGTTGATTTATTAAAAGAAGAATAAGATCACTTCTTTCTCGATTCATTCCATGAATACGCCATCTTCGCGGCCGTTTATAATCATCCAGTAAAGCATCAACAAGTATGTATGCTGCACATGTCCGACATCGCGGAGCTCCCAACGAACACTGCGGATAGAGTCGGCTTGTCGTTACGGTTACAGTGAGCGTACACACTAGAAACCTCGTAACTGTATCTGTTCGGATACAGTTCGCTAGGGAGTACGCTCAGTGTGGTGGCTCGGTGTTCGTCGAGAGCGAAGCTCGTTTCACGCGTACACACTACAACGTGGTTACCGTATCTGTTCGGTTACAGTTACAGCTCGCTACTGAGTACCCGGCTTAGCAGCCTAACGGACCCTCTGCTTCAGCTGTACTGCAAGGGTAGTCTCCCTGTTGGCCATCGATGGTGGTGGATGGCCCGCTGTTCCTGAAAAAATCTGACAGGCGGGTTGCGTTCCCAGTCAGATGTGAAGTATTCCCTTGCATCAGAAAACAGCAGACCTCGGCTGCCTTCGTTTTACTTTGGGGAGAGGGGGGGGGGAGGCTGGGCGCCAACACTTAGCTCCAACCAACTGAAGTAGGATGTGATCGTCCATAGGTCCTCCTCATCAACAAACAAAATCCAGTGGCTTATAACAGTACTGTATTAATAAAATATTTGGTACGCTAGGCTCCCAAGGAGGCGTTTCACTACTTTCCCAGAAAGCACGTAAGGCACCGGTTTCTTTCGTCTGCAACTTTCTACTTTAACGGGAAGACGTCTTTCGGTATAAATCCAATTCGGTTCTCCAATGACCTAGGCTTTCAACTTATGCCGGCAATAAATCCTTGGTCCTGCCCGTTTGCGCATGTATTATTATTATTATTTCTTTTTAATGGCATTCGGCTACTGGGACATACAGCCAGCTCAATGTGATTTGTTGCTATCAAGTATTGACACAAGGACACTACAACACGGACAAGACATTCACAGACACAACACTAAACACCCATGCCCTCGGCCGGACTCGAACCGGCGACGTTCGGTACGCGGAGCTAGCACTCTGGCGCCTACGTTACCGAGGCCGGCGCGCATGTATTACGTCACCGGCTTCTCGGTGTCAAGAACAGCGTGTGGAAATTTGCCCAAACCTGGATATCTCAAGTACCTGATGGTATATTACACACATTATGAGTTACTTAGATGATCAAACCAGTCTCCTCCCGATTGTCGGGCTTAAAGTTTACCACTCATCCACCAAACTCGAATTCTTTTCTGAATGAAATTTTTAGTAAGGGAACGTCCATGAACTACGTGGCTCGGTCTAGAGAGGGGTGGGGGGAGAGGTTGAGTAGAAAGCTACGCTGGGCTACGTGGGGGAAAGGGGGTGGTTATGAGCTAAGCCAAGCAGCTTTTCATTCGTATTATTCATAGCGGTTACAGTAAGATACAGAACACACAGCAGAATCTGAATATTAGGAAAAAAAGCTACTTGCCACGCGGGGTTGGAAGGGGGGGAGGGGGGTCAGGACATAGGCAAAAGCCACGTCACGCTACGTGGGGGGGGGGAGGAGGGGAGGTAGGATTAGGTGTTCACAGGCGGCCAAAATCGAGCTACGTGGATTATGAGCCCCTCTAACTGTAGGCCTCACACAAAAAAAAACTAAAAGTTGTGAATAGTTTCGCTATAGACGTGTTCTGTCTTTTTCAAATTCGTTAACACAACGGTGTGTAAATCTACCAGGCTCGCCTTTCTACTTCAGCATCGTCCTGCCTCAGCAGCCAGTACCGTTCTTGTGTAATTCGTTGTTTGTTGCCATCAGACACACAATCTGCTACCTGGCTTTTTCAATAACGTATTATTATAATAGGGTGAAGTAATAGAAAATCACAGTTACGTACAGTTTGCTAATATCTGTGATGACATTGTGTTCCTCTATCACTGAGGAGAATAGGTCACAGCTTTAGTATTTTTCGAACATGTCTTTCTGTTAAGAGGAAGACATACATGAAGTGCACCATAATCATAAATACAAGATGTATTATGGGGTGAACGGATTTATAGATAAGAGGAGATTGACGTCATAATATATAAGATAATTGATGTCCAACTTACATATTTTTCCATGTGATTATAGCCATATTCCCTGTTACCTATTAGCCTATCCGCGCTCTTATAAAATAAAAAGATAAATAACTTTCCCATCGTTAAGATCGTCGTATGACGTTTCTAAAACAGGAGGATAGAAACGCAATAATTTACAGCAACATACACGAACCCAGACTGCAACAAATCAGTAAGGCGCAAACGTAGCGAAAACGTCGTTTCCCTAACTCCAGAATCGCTAGGTGCCACACGCAGTAACCGAATGCTTGGCAATCAGTTAATACATCGGCTTTGCTGCAATATCACGGAAACAGTATTCCACTTAACAAGAGGATGGCGTAATTGGTAAGCCTTACAATGGCCGGATGAAATGACCATCCAAAGGAATAAGTGTGGCAAACGATCAAAAAAGAAAATCGATAACAACGCCGTACATAATAACGTCAACTATGCCTAATCAGCTAAATCTATAGCAACGTTTTAAGAGCTCTTGTACCATTCAGGGTTCTTAGGTAATTTGCTCATCTGTAGTAAGCCATCACGTCAATCCTTTGTACCAGTTTGTAACGGAGAAACATCACGCCAATGTTAATGAATATGTAATTATTAATGTATTTTAATTATATGTGTGTTGTTATGGATAGTTATAAGAACGCTATTTCTTTAGCCATTCTTGGCAGCAAAGAGAAAATCAGACCGAGATGACATGACAAAGAGAATACATTGTAACAAGAGAAGAAATGGACGGAAAAGTATTCATGAGATGTATTTTCGAAGGCAGCTCTGGAGCTGCAAAATAATGTTAGATGCGTGTACACCGAGTTAAGAGAATTATAATTGTAATAAGAAATAAATTGAGTGCAGTGTGTGTAAAAAGTTGTTAAATAAATGTTAGATTAGTGAAAATCGAAGTAATTAATGTTGGTGAACGATTGATTCAATTGCTCTTAGTATAGGAAAGAAAATGTGTTGTAATTATTTCCTTACAGCTAAAGGCAAATACTTGTTAGAAAATAGGCAAATACTGGTTAGAAAATACGACTGAAAACGTCTCGTCACGGTGTAGAATATTGACTTTGGTAAGAGGATACAAACAAAGCGACAGGCTATAATGTAACATAATAGTAAATGTAGAGAAACACGGTTTATAATATCAAAGTAGGTGTAGTGTATTACATAATTAAAAAAAGCAGATAACTTTCAAAGGACTATCCAAAAGTAATCAAATGAGAGTGGGAACATTCGGAGTTGTCTAAGGAAGTTTACTTTTACAGATTCTTGGCTCAAATAAGCAATTAAGCTTTTTCACGCATAATATATTTTACATAAACTCAGTACAGGGAACTACTATATAGATCCAAGTTCCCTTCAAGTTCCTCAAGATACTCAGTTCAGCTCCTATTCATTGATTATCTCACTTTTCCCCCCCTCTTTCCGAAAAATGAGAAACCATATTTGTGTTGTAATTGTGCGACCCCTCGAATATTGGACAATATGCGTGGGGGACCTACGCAAGGGTGAAAATGAGGGTGACTAATCCGAGAATTATAAATAAAATATTCTATTTCTAAAACTGGTTTAAACATTTAATTAACTTCTACGTCTCCTCCGGTTAATGGAAAGAACTACTACCCACCTTCCTAATTTATCTGAGTCTTGTAATCCGTCGAAGCTTACAATTTCCATGGTATTATATTATAGTATGCATCCATCGCATTGAACCAAAGGTAAACCGAAATTACGTCAATGCAAAATCTTCTGCTTTGTATTAGAAATTCTTAGGGCGCCACCCAAATGCAAAGCAGAAAACTTTCGCCGTACTCAATTTACATTCCATGTGATAATACCGTTACTACAGCAACTAATCTATATGCGTCCAGCAGCACTGAAGTTTCATTTCAGTTTTGAGGTATATATAAATATACATCAGCAAGGAATCTGTTATGAAATAACTTAATTATCTATTCCATCTTATAACAAGAATAATAAATAAATAATAATAATGGTCAAGCTTCCTTCATTTTGATGTAATGTGGAATGGTTGGTGCAGAAAGTAACAAGCGTCTGGTATGTAGGTTACGGAAAACAGTAATGCCAATTCACGTAGAAATGTGTTTCCATAATTCTTGAAAACAACAAAGGAGGATGAACAAGTTACTATCATATTTAAGCATTATTTTTATTACACGAAGAACAGCAGATGGGGAAAATTTGTGTTGAAGATTTGTAGGTTAGTAGTAGTTTTATTCCTACAAACCGTTTTCAACGGGACACCACTGAAAATCTGCGGACGATTTTCGATACTAAATCAGGTCGAATGATGGAAATGAAACTAAGCACACTGATTAAACTTCTTCTATCTATATCAAGATCTTAATTTCAACCAGCCTGACTTAAATGTCACTTCCTTGCATATTACAAAACGAAACATTTCTCTATATTTCTGTTTATAACTCGGAAACCACTGTACGATTTTCGAATGGTTGCTTATTTATTCGTAGGTTCATTATTTGTCGAAGTTATGGTTGTGTATATTCCATTACGATAAACCGATATAAACTGCGAGGATAAAGTATTTCTAAGCATACGATGCCTCCACCAGTGGAACGTATGGAAAATTAAAGACAATCGTAAGAAAATACCAGGAGAGTTGAGAGTTTAAATCAAATTTATTATTTACTACAAAACTTAGCAGAAAACGTGCAAGTTAGGCCTACATACTGTCATTTTCCGTACATTATCTGCAAGTTTTCGATTAGCTTTGAAAGATTATCTCTAATAACTTCGTGAATTTCTAATCTTTCCACTTTTATTTTATAGAAATTTAACAATAATCCATTCTTCCACGTTTTTGTGCAATCAGTTGTGTCAAATCAAGAACACATGATCACGGTTCCCCCCTCGCCCCCCACCAAAAAAAAAAAAATCAATTGCTTCCGCTCATAAAGTAGTGGAACCAATTTAAGCCTCTGTGTCTTTTACTATTCTCTACATTCAAATTGTATTTGGGAAGCCAGTAACAGTAATCGAGATGGACAGATCCGTTTTTATCTTTGATTAGCAATTTACGGCTTTTAAATGGAGCCAGAAAAAGGCCAAATTTTTCAGAACTTTGATGTCAGTTTACTTTAGGACACATGAAACGTGTGCCTTAGTATCTCCACTACGAGGTCTACTAAGTGCCTCTAAAATTTGAGAAAAATTTGTAACTCGAACGTCCGCTGATCTCGTAAATGATTTTTCGTTAAATAAAACGTTCTATGTGGTTGCATTCATAAAAAACGATTTAATATAATTGACTGAATTAAAGCAGTACTTTAGTAGTCAACTGAATTAGGTACTGTGTAGTTAATTTTATTTTTTAGACGCAAGTAGGGGAGAGTCCGAAGGTGTTGTAAAAAGTCACCTAAAATCGGAATCAAGACGGTCAAAATTTGGGACAGTTTAGTTTCCAGCGACTGGAGACTCAGTACTACGTTTCCTCAGTCGTTTCACGATATCTCCTCTTCCAGCATTATCAAACTCGCTATTTATCTAAAGCACGCTTTAAACATTCTATCTCGTGCTCTGTTTCGAACGTTCCTTCCTCCAAGTTGCAGCTTGCACACATTCTCTGGCACTCTTTCTCCACCAATCCTCTTCGTGTGCCTACTGGCTGGGTATTTCTGTTCTGGCGTATATTATTTAACACGTGTTGATCTCGTCCCCTCAATGTACTCCAGTTGCACACCTCTAAATTTTCGATTTTACTACCTAGATTTTACTGATATCTATATGATTGTATATGAAGAAAATGACGCTAAAAACTAAGCCATTAAGAAAGCAACGGGATCTTAGCAAGCGTTATGCTAATGAAGAAATACGCTTTTGGATGCACCATAAATACGAGATGAAATCATCCATAAACGTCGTTTTCATGTGTAGGTTAGGGTTTTGTCAACTGTAAGCACTTGTTCTTGTGAAGAGTTAGGTGTAAGCGCTTCCTTTGAAACTGTCGGACTATGTTGAGGCGGAGTTACCCGCTAACGTCATTTCCGGCAGACGAGCTACTCCTTGTCCGAAGTTGGCTTCCTTCCGGTTGTGGCTCCGGCGGTAAAGACGCGCGGGAAAACTCGCCAGGCTGCGACATTCACCTTCCTCGTATTGCACAGAGCATTACAATTTTTGATTTGCGGCCCTCTTTTTTAACGGCTTTGAAGAAAACCCACCGTTTTGTCTGAATTCTTCGCAGTTCTATTGTGAATTAGTTAACGGGAAAGATAAAAAACGAAACCCCCTACATCATACTTCAGGCGTATTTGAATAAAAGTCTGAAAGAAGCTTCGCATTTTTTCCATTCGTGATACTTTCTCCAAATTTTCTAGGGACCTTCAAATTATAATTTGATATTTGCTCAGAAAGCAAGGTAATAGTCGTTACAAATAATTGTTTTTTCAATATAGCCTCCCTGCTCTCCAAAACACCAACGGTAAACTTCCGGCTAAGCGATGCTGACGAGATTTCAGGAGGTAAGCGATACGATCGGTTCCCAATATCTTCGCGGCAATCCTCCGAAGTTTCACAAACACTCTTTTCGTTGCTCGCAAAGCTATCTTTAAAATATTCCCACAAACTTCATACTAATTGCTAAATTTCATGAAAAATTTCAAACTCGTAAGAATTGTTCCAAGTCACAATGGACGTCTAAATGTATAATCCGAAGAAGTACCACTACATGAACGACAGCACTGAGTTACCGTGCTATTTGTTTCACGCTTCGGACAGTGACACAAACGTCGGTATCTGCATGTTTTAACATTGGTTACATTAAAATTTTTACTCCACTTTGAGCGATCTTGGAAAACATCTTCGAAACGGTGGTTAAATATTTCAAATTTTATTACATCAATTTCAAGAGATAAAACCATGTGGCAGTCAGGGTGTGTATTAGGCTTCTATTAGTAAAGATTAAAACTGGAAGGAACTCTGCGACTGAACACACCTTCCCGATTGAATTAAAATTCGATAGGGTACTTTCAACGAAGAAGGAAAAGTAATTTTACACACTAACTTTGTGTACAGTTCGTACTACGGAGTAATAAAACGTAACTAAAAGCTCTATTATCGTTCCCTGCAGGGTACTTGATATAATAGTGATACTGCGTTATACCGTCATTGGCCAAAACGGAGTAACTTTTCAAGTAGTTAAGGGGACACAGTCGCGATGAACCTCCCATAAGAAATCAATGTTAAAACAAGCAAACTTCAGGTACACTTCCTGAAGAAACTAATGGAGATACAGGCCTGAAACTTTCGCAGTATACAGATAAAACATCATCTGCAAATCACATAAAGATTTGTTAATATATTTTATATAGTTTATGAGTAATGATTTTTTGTTTCTAAAAGACAAAAAAATATAACTTTTTATAAATACCTTGGACCTTGTTAGTTTGTTCTTGTTGTTATGACAGATCCCATTTTTTTATATTATTAATCATCATTTTATTTACAAGAGATGCTGAAAGTCTGATGTCTTTATCAGTCTTAGTTTTTGAGAAAAGTGTACCAAAAGATCAAAAAATGTAGTTTTGAGAAAAATCTGTACTAAACGTTTTACATACGAGAAACTAATGTACATTACAATACAGACACACTATTACCACGCATCGCGAAAAAATTAATAACTCCGAATCTAATCGTCAAATTTGCATGAAACAAACGGCATTTTGTAGCTAAATAATTGGAGCATTGAAAAAGTCTAAAAATAAAAAAATCGATTTTTTTGATCCTGTTCACGACTGAGTCCCCTTAAGCAAGTTGTTTAACAGAACTAGGTAATCCAACAGACAAAGAGGATCTGCAGTTTAAGGCTGAATCTGTACCACAGTAGCGTAATAAGATTCATAATTTACTGCTCTGGTTTTCAAGTAAACGCAACGCCAACTGAAAATCTGTCGTGGGCTGTTACTAGGATTAATTTAGTTAAACTCTGCTTAAAGATACATAGGAGCGATTGTAACCATAAAGCCACAGAACCTCCAATGTCGAAGGAAAATTTTTCCTCCTTTTTAATCCGAGGGTTGATAAAAAAAAAAGACGAAGGGAGCAACCGAAAAAAATACGAATAGATAATATAAGAAAAGAGAATCTATAACACAAATAAAATGCGTTCTTCTCATCAGTGTAGCGCTTCTTGCAAAAACATAGACTCAAAGAGGCAAACAAAAGTCTTCTTAAACGATAAGCATCCCCTAATATACCTTCTTTCCGTTGGGAAACTAACTAAAGTAAATAAAATGTCCACATTACTGCAAGCGTTGACAGGGCAAGTGATTCCTTGGCAACAGGAAATAAATCATAGTGACGAAATACTGAAAATAAAAAATTTGGAAAAAATATTCCTTATCACAAATCTCGAAATTTCCTCTACTGCAGTGATAATTCAATACAAAAAAGTCTGAATTTAATACATCAATAAATATTTTATAACATCAAACAAAACTGAGAATTTTGCTATATATACAGTATATATATAAAAAACAAAAAACAAAAAAACAGATGGGTATTTACTTAGCACGCGAAACTGGTATTAATAAACGATTAAACAAAATGAAAATAATTGTCAGATTTAATAAACACCAACCTGATACTTTGCCTTAAAAAACTGTATACGGCATGTTGTATCAACGCGTGAATATCAGAATGAACAACAGAAAGGAGCGCCATTACCCGCAGTTCGGCCGTAGGCCACTACTATGTAGGCAGTTAACAGTCCATAGCAAATTCCTAGAAGGGTAGATTCCTCTGTGAAAGTTATCGTAAGGTGGATGAGTGTGAGTGTATAGTATGTTCTTTGTATTTTGTGCATAAAGACGAAATATGGCGCAAGCCGGTGGCGGCGGACTACTAATGCCCATTCCTCCAAAAAGACAGAAACAAATGCTCGCCTCATCCTCATGGACTGAATAGGGGACGATTTCGCTCTGACATCGGTGCTTGTTTCACAGTACGTCTTTAGACCATCGATCAAAATATACTGCCTAACCTTTCCTCTTCGCAGTTGACTAGTGAAAACACTCATTTTGTAGCGTGGGTCTAAAGCGGTTGCCAATAAATAATTTTTCCTTGTTAGTAATGTCTAAAATCGTTCGTTCAACACTTGTCTCACTTGGCTTAACATGGATGTTAGTTTTGATGTGATAGTTTTATCGCAATATAGAATTAAAGTAAACAACAAACGGAATAATTTCAGAAACGCATGTGTATCCGGAATTTGTGATTTTCGTTAGTTCCTCAAATGCACTATCGCAAAACAGCTTTTTCATCTTCACACCTGATGGAAAAGGTTTTTAGGGCAGTAACTGATGTTCTTAAGGGGGGGGGGGGGAAAAAAAACCCACAGCAACACAGATTTTGGAGCCAAGCTGGCCGAATAGTTCTGTCGAATATTCGGCTATTTGGTAGGAAGTCTGCAGAATATTCAGTATTCGGCGTATGGCCGAATATACTATTCGCTGCAAATCTAATAATGATAATTAAGGCACGCGTTTAATTATTTTGAAGAACTGTTTCAAAACCATCGGACCTTAGTTTAGGTCGAAAATACGTATATGCAAGTCTGTAGAAGCATCGCTATACAGATCTTTGCTCTTGCCTCAAATACTTTTCGTCATCAAAGAACAATAGTCGCTGTCAGATTATTTTTCAATGGGTAGGTAATATAATGCAATTCGCATTTCAGTTTAATGTGAAGCAACTGATTTGAAGATTTCCATGACAAAATTGAAAAAAGATCCAACTTCACAGCATTTTACACCCGAAAAAATAATTCTGCTTAACTTAAACGATAACATATTCGAGACGCCATTGCTTAAATACACATAACCCCCAGACAGTCGTCCGTTAAATGTTACAGTCGTTTGGGTAGAGGGAACCACATTGTTAATTGGATTAGTCCCAGCAGATCAGATCTCCAGTTAACCGCGCACATAACCCTTTTCGATAGGTGCAATGCACCCTCCGCCACCATCCCCTATAATAATACGCCTCATTTTTAACCTTACTTCGTATGTGAAGTGAAATAGAGGTCTTTAAACCAAAAATTGAAACTAAACCCACAATTCAGTGGAATGCAATGTGCCTGTGTTATTCGAGTCTAATTAAATTCCTGGGTTAACCGCCTTAGTTTTTGCAGTGCTGGAAGTGAATCCTTTAGGCTCCAGCGTTCAGAGTACAAAACTTTCGCAGTATACAGATAAAACATCATCTGCAAATCACATAAAGATTTGTTAATATATTTTTTATAGTTTATGAGTAATGATTTTTTGTTCTAAAAGACAAAAAAATTAACTTTTTATAAATACCTTGGAACTTGTTAGTTTGTTGTTCTTGTTGTTATTACAGGTCCCATTTTTTATCTTATTAATCATCATTTTATTTACAAGAGATGCTGAAAGTCTGATGTCTTTATCAGTCTTAGGTTTTAAGAAAAGTGTACCAAAAGATCAAAAAATGTAGTTTTGAGAAAAATCTGTACTAAACGTTTTACATACGAGAAACTAATGTACATTACAGACACACTATTACCACGCATCACGAAAAAATTAATAACTCCGAATCAAATCGTCAAATTTGCATGAAACAAACGGCATTTTGTAGCTAAATAATTGGAGCATTGAACAAGTCTAAAAATAAAAAAAATCGATTTTTTTGATCCTGTTCACGACTGAGTCCCCTTAAGCAAGTTGTTTAACAGAACTAGGTAATCCAACAGACAAAGAGGATCTGCAGTTTAAGGCTGAATCTGTACCACAGTAGCGTAATAAGATTCATAATTTACTGCTCTGGTTTTCAAGTAAACGCAACGCCAACTGAAAATCTGTCTTGGGCTGTTACTAGGATTAATTTAGTTAAACTTTGCTTAAAGATACAGCCATAGGAGCGATTGTAACCATAAAGCCACAGAACCTCCAATGTCGAAGGAAAATTTTTCCTCCTTTTTAATCCGAGGGTTGATAAAAAAAAAAGACGAAGGGAGCAACCGAAAAAAATACGAATAGATAATATAAGAAAAGAGAATCTATAACACAAATAAAATGCGTTCTTCTCATCAGTGTAGCGCTTCTTGCAAAAACATAGACTCAAAGAGGCAAACAAAAGTCTTCTTAAACGATAAGCATCCCCTAATATACCTTCTTTCCGTTGGGAAACTAACTAAAGTAAATAAAATGTCCACATTACTGCAAGCGTTGACAGGGCAAGTGATTCCTTGGCAACAGGAAATAAATCATAGTGACGAAATACTGAAAATAAAAAATTTGGAAAAAATATTCCTTATCACAAATCTCGAAATTTCCTCTACTGCAGTGATAATTCAATACAAAAAAGTCTGAATTTAATACATCAATAAATATTTTATAACATCAAACAAAACTGAGAATTTTGCTATATATACAGTATATATATAAAAAACAAAAAACAAAAAAACAGATGGGTATTTACTTAGCACGCGAAACTGGTATTAATAAACGATTAAACAAAATGAAAATAATTGTCAGATTTAATAAACACCAACCTGATACTTTGCCTTAAAAAACTGTATACGGCATGTTGTATCAACGCGTGAATATCAGAATGAACAACAGAAAGGAGCGCCATTACCCGCAGTTCGGCCGTAGGCCACTACTATGTAGGCAGTTAACAGTCCATAGCAAATTCCTAGAAGGGTAGATTCCTCTGTGAAAGTTATCGTAAGGTGGATGAGTGTGGTGTATAGTATGTTCTTTGTATTTTGTGCATAAAGACGAAATATGGCGCAAGCCGGTGGCGGCGGACTACTAATGCCCATTCCTCCAAAAAGACAGAAACAAATGCTCGCCTCATCCTCATGGACTGAATAGGGGACGATTTCGCTCTGACATCGGTGCTTGTTTCACAGTACGTCTTTAGACCATCGATCAAAATATACTGCCTAACCTTTCCTCTACGCAGTTGACTAGTGAAAACACTCATTTTGTAGCGTGGGTCTAAAGCGGTTGCCAATAAATAATTTTTCCTTGTTAGTAATGTCTAAAATCGTTCGTTCAACACTTGTCTCACTTGGCTTAACATGGATGTTAGTTTTGATGTGATAGTTTTATCGCAATATAGAATTAAAGTAAACAACAAACGGAATAATTTCAGAAACGCATGTGTATCCGGAATTTGTGATTTTCGTTAGTTCCTCAAATGCACTATCGCAAAACAGCTTTTTCATCTTCACACCTGATGGAAAAGGTTTTTAGGGCAGTAACTGATGTTCTTAAGGGGGGGGGGAAAAAAAAAAACCCACAGCAACACAGATTTTGGAGCCAAGCTGGCCGAATAGTTCTGTCGAATATTCGGCTATTTGGTAGGAAGTCTGCAGAATATTCAGTATTCGGCGTATGGCCGAATATACTATTCGCTGCAAATCTAATAATGATAATTAAGGCACGCGTTTAATTATTTTGAAGAACTGTTTCAAAACCATCGGACCTTAGTTTAGGTCGAAAATACGTATATGCAAGTCTGTAGAAGCATCGCTATACAGATCTTTGCTCTTGCCTCAAATACTTTTCGTCATCAAAGAACAATAGTCGCTGTCAGATTATTTTTCAATGGGTAGGTAATATAATGCAATTCGCATTTCAGTTTAATGTGAAGCAACTGATTTGAAGATTTCCATGACAAAATTGAAAAAAGATCCAACTTCACAGCATTTTACACCCGAAAAAATAATTCTGCTTAACTTAAACGATAACATATTCGAGACGCCATTGCTTAAATACACATAACCCCCAGACAGTCGTCCGTTAAATGTTACAGTCGTTTGGGTAGAGGGAACCACATTGTTAATTGGATTAGTCCCAGCAGATCAGATCTCCAGTTAACCGCGCACATAACCCTTTTCGATAGGTGCAATGCACCCTCCGCCACCATCCCCTATAATAATACGCCTCATTTTTAACCTTACTTCGTATGTGAAGTGAAGTAGAGGTCTTTAAACCAAAAATTGAAACTAAACCCACAATTCAGTGGAATGCAATGTGCCTGTGTTATTCGAGTCTAATTAAATTCCTGGGTTAACCGCCTTAGTTTTTGCAGTGCTGGAAGTGAATCCTTTAGGCTCCAGCGTTCAGAGTACAAAACGTTTCGTAATTACACGAAATACAGTATCGACGCTTAAACGAAGCATCTGGGGCACACAGTGTGCAGCATATATCTCCAGAAAATTGTAATATGTAGTTTGCATAGGGGCGAAATTATTTTTACCAAAGCAGCTACAGTGAAGATAATTCGGGGGGGGGGGGAAGAGACATGAAGGTGTACCTACCAGAGGAAGAGATTTGGTAATGTGACGTTAGAGTTCTGAAGCGCATACTATTTTCTTCAGTTTCAAGGAATACCAACTGGACATCCTAAGAGTTAGGTGACCAGATTAAGGAGTTTCAAATAATAGAAAAAAGACATGGGAGATATGTAGAGCGTAAAATGTAATAAAAGTATAATGTAGTAAAGGAGATACCTCGTCAGAAACTATACTGCACAGTCCACTCCAAAGGTACCAGAATTAAGATGATAAGAAATGTTTATTTTTATTTGTCTCATTCTCAACATCATACACGGACACTGTTCGAAGAATTGAATTGACTAACCAACGAGGGGGAGATTCTAGGGCTACTAATGTTATAGTTTTCCTGGCAACATTCCGTTCTAATACTCATTTCATTATTCAAAAACGAACTTACTGATTGGAATGAGTTGTTTAAGAATTTTGATTAAGAGTTGTCAAAAATGAATGAGGACTACAACCCAAAGGTGGCTGGATCCACCTGAAGGTGGAGTATAAAGTCACTGCTTCTGAGGTAGGGCAGCCGGTTAGTGTATCCAGAGAGCAATAAACAGGCGTGGAACTCAAAACAACGGACGTCACCAAAGTATTACACATTAACAAAACAAGTTATGGCAGTGATAACGTCACCTAAAAAATTCTGCCATTTAAAACGATTCCTAACTGGGACCTACCGATACAGCGGTCACTATCATCAACCACACAGTTACTATACAACGAGAAGTAATTTTCAAAATTCATTCGAATCAAAAATAGTTGTGCCTATAAGGAAAACATCGTGCAGATTTAATTAAAAAAAAAATCAGAAATATTCTGGTGATAAAGGCTAGTATAACGAAGAAACAAAAAATACACAGTAAAATTTTGGGTTAATTTTAGCAAAAAAAAAACTGTGAATAACTTATTTTCCAAACTAAGTAATTCGCATGGTCATGCTAGCTGGTGACAGAGTTTCGATTTTTCGATTTACTGCACATTCCACCTCTGTCATGGTTGGACCTACAATTTAACGTGGAATTTGAACAACGGAACTTCTTAACATACTCATACGATAAAATTTCTGGCGCTACCGAGATTTGAAATCGGGATCTTGAGTTTTGTAGGCAAGCATCACATCCCATAAGAAATCAATGTTAAAATAAGCAAACTTCAGGTACACTTTCTGAAGAAACTTATGGAGATACAGGCCTGAAACTTTCGCAGTATACAGATAAAACATCATCTGCAAATCACAAAGATTTGTTACTAAATTTTATATAGTTTATGATTATTAATTTTTTTGTTCTAAAAAACAAAAAATTATAACTTTTATAAATATCTTGGAGCTTGTAAGTTTGTTGTTGTTGTTACGATAGGTCCCATTTTTTATTTGATTAATCATTGTATTATTTACAAGAGATGCTGAAAGTCTGATGTCTTTATCAGTCTTAGTTTTTGAGAAAAGTGTACCAGAAGATCAAAATATGTAGTTTTAAGAAAAACTGTATTAAAAATTTTACAGAAAAGAAACTAATGTACATTACAATACAGACACACTATTACCACGCATCACGAAAAAATTAATAACTCCGAATATAATCGTCAAATTTACATGAAACAAACGGCATTTTGCAGCTAAATAATTGGAGCTTTTAACAAGTCTAAAAAGAAAAATTCGATTTTTTTTGAACCTGTTCGCGACTATGTCCCCTTAACAACTGAGCTACGATACCGCTCATTTTCAAACTAAAAACATGAAACGAAAGTTTACGCCTCGTCGACGTCGAGGTTATTAGAGTCGGGAAAGGACTGTGAGGCAAGCAACGGGAAGGAATTCGGCCTTCGGTGAAAGTTTAACACACCTAAATTCGTGAATGCATTACCAAGCTCCTTCTGCACAAAGATAACAACTGACTGGTACCCCAGATCCACGAAAAACTTTCCGGTAATCCTTACTAGAAGCCCATGAGAGGTTATATCAGAACAAGAGGGATCGTCTCATGCAATGGGACGAATGTCGGGGACGATCCTATTTCAGCTGCGCACCTCCCTCGGTATTCTGATGCCCTTTTTTGTCACCGACGCCATACCTCAGCCTGTACTAAACCGCCGTTTGCTTTCGAACGACGGCGCTTGGAAACATCCATAAAGTGTTCCATCGGCATAAAACCCGTGGCGCCATCTGTGACGGCCACGTCGCAAGCCACCGCGCTGCAGTACTCCTCTCCGCCGACGCTGCTGCCGCCTGGCGCCGCGCCCCTGAATCACCCGCACATTGCGCAGAGCCCAGAATTCTCCACTGCATCAGTTGTTAGTTGCGAACCCTCTTGTTCAACATTTCCAACTCATTATCTTCATCATCTTGAGTGTAATGTGTATTTAATATAGCAGAAGGCTTAAAAAAATAGCTGTGCGTGATGATTATTGTAAATAGTAATGACAAACAAAGATACAAAACATTATAGAAACACATATTTATCTCTATAGAGCGATCATCAGAAAATCTTCACTAAAGACTAGATTTATCAATTTACAGCTATGGCAAAAGACGAGAACTTTTCGGAAAGCGCAGTGCCTCTTTTATGCCAAAATGCAGTATCCAAGTGGACACATGTAGACACGCGGTATGTAGCATATTTATTAGTTAGGCATGAATTCAGGTTTCGGGTGATGCTAGCGGAATCGATTTTAAATGGGATTTTTGGCCATGTGAAGCGATATTTGGAACTAATAAAAGTTATTTCCACTAAATATTTACAAAATAATGTAAAATGTTTACTGCTACACTCGATACCAGTTCACACTAACACTAGACTTCCGACTGGCAACTAATAACCAGTCCTTTCGCAATGACGATGCTACACACGAATTCGTTGTTTAGTTTACTTTGGCCAACAGAGGGGTCGAGAAGTCAGTGAGCAGATTTATTCGCTGTGGCCGACACATGTTCGAGAGGTTGGCTTGGAGTTAGCACTGGCAGTAGATGACTAGTCACGTTCCAACTTCTTCTTATACTTAAATGACGATGCGTTTTCTCTAAAAGAGCCTTGATTTGAGAACTTACATACAAGGTGTTACAAAAAGGTACGGCCAAACTTTCAGGAAACATTCCTCACACACAAACAAAGAAAATATGTTATGTGGACATGTGTCCGGAAACGCTTACTTTCCATGTTAGAGCTCATTTTAGTTTCGTTAGTATATACTGTACTTCCTCGATTCACCGCTCGTATTGTGGACGGCTGTGATACAATACGCCATTCTCCAGGGCTGCATCAGCGCATTAGGGATTCCATGCGACGGAGGGTGGATGCATGTATCCTCGCTAACGGAGGACATTTTGAACATTTCCTGTAACAAAGTGTTTGAAGTCACGCTGGTACGTTCTGTTGCTGTGTGTTTCCATTCCATGTTTAATGTGATTTGAAGAGAAGTAATAAAATTAGCTCTAACATGGAAAATAAGCGTTTCCGGACACATGTCCACATAACATATTTTCTTTGTTTGTGTGTGAGGAATGTTTCCTGAAAGTTTGACCGTACCTTTTTGTAACACGCTGTATATTCACATACACCGTCACTTTATTTTTACAAAAGTAATATTAGAAGTGAATATAAAAAGAAGTGCAGAATTTCACTGAACCAAAGAAGATACGCACATTAAGTATAAAATTGCTTTCCTCTGTCGTTGGAATAATCGTGTAAAAATATATCTCAAAGTAATGAACATGTAAAAGATCTTTACATTATGTGGAAGATGGTGAACATAAAATTAGAAGGAAATTAGCCGTGTCCTTTAAGAAAGAACCGTCCCGGTTCTTTGCTGGAGAGATTTCGAATAAACATAGAATTCCCTAACGAGGATCGATTCCGCGTCCTCCAAACACCAGGTCTGAAATTTACAATTCATCCACGAGAGTCGGTATGAAGTAATAAAACAAAGATTAAATATACCTTTAAATAATCGTACAATTCCACATTCTAGAAAAGAATAGAAGGGACTTAATCGCCCTCCAGTTTATTGGAGGCCTGTCAGGATTATGAGTAGAGAACGTCAACGATTTAAGAAATGGCCTTTCAAGAAATCAACCTGACATTCACCGGGAATAATTTCCGGACAACGTGAAAAATCGAACGGCTGAACTGGGAACGGAAACAGCCTTTTTTCTAATGCACAGTTGTAAACTGTAGCGTCCAGTGTCTAGGGTCGGTAAAAATATACGCTGGAATAACACACTGCACAATCAACAGAATAATGTGATACTTCAATGTGTGTGCACAGTACAGACATTACCCTGACAGTGGACAGGCAGAAGAAGCGGACCAATTACTTTGCCTCTCGCTTCCGCCGCCAGGAGCGTTCTCCGCTGTTAAAAAGTTTTACCCTAAGTGGATTACGTCAGCGAGCCGTCCGAGTGAAAAGTCTTCCGGCGCGTTTGTTCGCGGAGATAAAGAACTTACTTAATACCCGGGCACCCCTAAATTGCCGGCGTCGCTACATTTGGGGACTATCTGAAGAGGAGAGAAAAGTAACAACTTGGAAGCGACGAGCAGTTTCATTACCTACGAGATGCCGCCTTCCTTCAGCTTCGTCAAGTGTGAATCGTCCCCAACAGTACTTTTTAAAAGCGGCGCACATGTAGCTTTAAAAATGTCCGACGTGAGATGAAAAATTAATGTAAGAGGAAAATATAACATGAAAATTAAAAAAATGTGAAGAAAACCCAGGAGGAACAGATATAGTAATAATATCAGGTAATGCTAACTAAACAGCCATAAAAACACACTCGCCTCACTCTTCCTCTCTCTTTCTGTCTGTGTTAAATTTTTGAGATAGAATTCGTACAATGCAATGAGCATTCTTAATTTTTTTTATCTGCTTAACATCTCTCTAACAGCGAGGTCTTTAGAGACGGGAAATGATGGGGGGGGGGCAAGGAATGGGAAGGAATTCGGTCATGGCCTTTTGAAGGAAGCATCCCGGCATTTGCCTGGAGTGATTTGGAAAACCATGGAAAACCCACATCTGGATGCCCGGACGGGGATTCGAACCGCCGTCCTCCCGAATGAGAGGCCAGAACGCTAACCGTTACACCACGTTCGGTCACTCTTAATTAAATAATACTAATATGTAGGATACTTTCGCTTATTTTTCTCACAAGTTACAAAGTATGTTAAATGTAGTATTTTCAGTATACAGGATGTGGTCGATATAGGAATGCTCCTGGGTAATAATGCTGTTCAGATAGATCTGGCAACGAAAATTGTCTAAAACTGATGTCCCTGGCGACATCTAATGTTTTTATTTCCCTGAGGATAAACAACGAAATCTGAAGCGAATATCATCTTAGTGCTTAACTTGACGCGCTCTAAACGTTTATGTTCCCCGCTCCTCTGTTGTAGAGGCGCGACCATTAATTACGCGAGGTGTTTTTCTTAAATTTGAACTCCTCCTCCCGCTCAATGAAAATTAGTGACATCTGTTTTGTTATTATTTTAGTTCTACTGCTCTTTGAATGGCGGCAATGCCCTCTCTTTAGCGAGATTAGGTGAGATTTTGCCGCTCCCCCCCCCCCCCTCTAATTTGAGCCCACGTAATCAATGGACGCCCCATAAACCACTAATAATACCATGTATAGCTTATCTACAGTTTAACATGATATCCTCAACATTAATTTTTCGGGTTAGTACAAACACCCAAAGCAATCTTTTTTGGAGTCACGTCCCATACTCGAAGTAAATAACAGCAGAGTTTTTAGCAGGGAACCAGCATACTGTTGCAGATTAACTATTGGTACAGTTTATAACACTGAAAATAAGCCGAAAGAATACAGACTGTCATATAAAATAACAAGACCACCAGGTTGAAGTTGTTGATCAGTTCGTTAGCTGGGGAGCGTAATTGCTAGTAACGGTAGAGGCGAGTTAGAAATAATGAACTGAGTAGCAAAAAGAGCCAACTTCCACAGTACCACGAGGGGCTTACAATGGGACATGAAGGTTCCCAGAAAAACAAAAATTGTCTTGTACAAATCATATCTCATTCCTATTCTCTCATATGCTCTGGGAACATGCACATTGACATCAAGTTCCTTAGAACGGCCCTCCAGAAAACGAGGCTCGATCATATAAAGAATGATGAGATCAGATCAACTCTAAAGTTAACGGAAGCCATGGAAGAGAGACATAGGTCATCTACACTTAAATGGTTTGGTCATGTTAAGATAATGAATAGTACAGACTGCCAAAAACTTATTTTAAGGGGCTCCGGTAGGGTATATCTTTCCCATGTATTTCTTGCGAACTTCATTGTACCTTTTCTCAACAACTAATTGTGATACATATTTGAAACAAAATAGGGTGAATCTATGATGGTTTTCCAATACTTTAACACAGGGATTTCCCAAAATTCAGACTGGTTTGTCAGAATTAATTTAAAAAAAATATATTCAAATTTTTTGCACTTTTGGAGGTGCCGTCCAGTCAATTATTTTCAAACTATAAGATATAATGCAATATCCCTGTGTTGAAATACTCACAGAAACATACTTTCAAGGCTGTAAAAGTTCATGCAGGTAGTTTCCAAGAAAAGGTACACAAAAACTATCAAAAAGTAAACCTACGGGAAAATGCTGTCAAAGTTTCAGTGCATTCCAGAACCATATCTAGGGTGATCGGGATCGTCCTGATAGCTTTCTTCAAGCCATCTCTTTAGTCTTCATCCGCCTTTTCTTCCACGTCCCTCAATGCTTTCTCTGATGCCCTAACCCTTTCCTGGTCATGCCTGTACATAGTTGCTTGAATGGTGTGATACCCAACGCTAATACTCAGTTTCTTCAATACCTCACACCTTGACAAGTTGTCATTGTTAAAAGTCATTACACTATCATAAACACCAAAATGAAGAGCATTAACTGATACAAAACAGTTTTTGGAATTCTTGAACAAATAACACTGTTGATGCACTCATTTGGATTTCGGGTACGACCATGTAAACACTTCTTCAGTAGCTGTGCATCAGATAGATCCCTGAATATAGGCTTAAGTTCCTCAATGACACCATATGGTAAACCATCCTTGTGCACAAATGTTTGGCCTGCTGCTTGTGCTTTGTTGTACTTGCACCCTGTATCAGTTCCTTTTGGGCAGAGTCCGTAGTTGGGAGCAGAATCAGTTGAAGCAACATGAAATAAGACAGCCCAAACAGGTCGTTTCATTTCTACGACACTGTTGTAGCTATGTCTAATGGCTAATCAATAATACTTTTGTAATTTATTAATTATGCCTTCTGTAAACCTATTCTTCCCCTGAAACCCTTTACCATCATCCATCTTTTTACCCCTCCATCCTGATACCAAGCGTCGCAAGCGGGTACCCATTCTTTTTTGTACATGTGCAATACATTCTAGCTTATTTATTGTCATATCTGTTCCATAAGGTTTCAGCTCGTCAATTGCCTTGAATGCCTTTGAATCCTCATCCCCCAGGTAATTTATATACTGTACCCCATAAGCTGCTGACCTCTCAAAAATCCTTTTCCATTTTGACGCTGAGAAGACGGGCACGCACACACAGCCATTTTCAAACCATTTCTAGGTTAGAAATATGCATGTATTACACACATTAAAGAGGACATTCCAAAGACCAATAATCAGCAAAAAAAACGAAAATGACAAAATTCATCATTTTCCATCCTACCGGAGCCCCTTAAAAAAAGAATAACGGCAAAAGACCAGTGGGAAGACCAGGAAGAAGATGGATAGACTAACTGAATGAGGACATAGAGAGAAGAGGCTGGAATTGGGATATTTAATACGGACAGGGATACTTTTCTGGATGGGTGACAGTGGAAGACGATCTTCTATAATAACAAAGACAGAAACACAGGAAGGCTCGTAAACCACCCGGGAAACTGGAGATGGTCCCAAAAGATAATGATGACAGTTTGTAGGGTATCCTCTGCTGTTACCGCCATATGATGTCCTTACGTATTTATTGCGTTGCTGCAACTAGTAGCGGAAATGTTTGGTTCCCTCAGTGTTAGACAAGCCGTGACTATGGCGACGGAACGAGGCTTCACCGTGGCCACTTCAGCGCCGCGCCGGCCCTTATGCCTCTCGGCTATTGTCAAGCGGCACCTACTGGGCTATTCAGACACCACCCACAGCTACGGGACCAAAGTCAACCAGCGATACACACACCGCAAACATATGTAGAGCTCTCACATTGTATCAAACGCTACAGTTAACAGAATTAGAAAAAAATGAGCGATAAAATGACGGAGACGAAATTTTAGCAGACATCTGTACGCTTTGCTGCCAATGATATTCCGAGATTAAAATCGATTAGCTTCGCTTGTTGTAGGTTACCTACTGAAGCTAGCCTTCAAATGCGTTATTTTTTTTTCTGAACATACTACCAACCCCTAAGCTGTTAGAGATGGCTTCAACCCATAACCATTTTCGTGAGGTAAGGTTAGATTTGTATGCCTGTAGCGAGTGATATTATGCACATTGCAAGAAAAATCCCTTGCATGAAGTGAAACTGACTGCAGCGAAGGTTGGTTATTTATGTGACAACTTCTCAGAACAAAATATTTTCTGTTTCATCTGCAACAACATGGACCAAGTGGGACAAATATGGTTTTATTCTAGAATAAACAATGTACAATTGGATGTGGGAGATACATACAACACTAGGAAGCCGAAACTGCAAGGTATAGTTCAATTATGCGAAGAGTTATAGTTTCTCCTCCCCAGAAAACTTTTTCTATTATATCGGTTATTATGGAATCATAAAGATATTTAGTAGATTAATTTTATTAAAAAAAGTGTTAAACTTTAGTTCAGTTATATTTCTGATACGAGAATAATAATAACTATAATTTAAGCATAACATATAGCTATTATTCTAAGGGAGAGTATCTGAACATTAAATAAAAATAAATCTTACAAAAGCCTCCCTTCAAACCAGATGGAAAAAACGTTTTGTTGGGCACCGTTTGTGCCCTTTGCGTATTTGTATAAAGTAATTAGAAATTTTTCTGCAAGTACAAACAAAACCGTTATTTTATTTATATGGACTAAAAAAGTACCGTAAAAATTACAATTCTATGCCCGCCAATTTAAAACACTCGCTATGTAATATCAGGTTATTTTATAGAGTTGGTAAAATCGTTTTTCCAGGTTTAATTCTTGAAGCATGCGAAGCACTCCTGTTGTAGCTCGTCCATGTTGTAAAAATGATCTTTGCAGCTCGGGATTCGATAAAGTCACCAGGAGTCACATATGACTAGTTCGAGGGAACTTTTCTTTTGACAGAAGAGGGGCATGGTAAAAAAAATTTGGGAGCCTGTATTGTAGATTGAGCTGAGTCTTGAAATGTACACTCCTGGAAATTGGAATAAGAACACCGTGAATTCATTGTCCCAGGAATGGGAAACTTTATATACACATTCCTGGGGTCAGATACAACACATGATCACACAGACAGAACCATAGGCACATAGACACAAGCAACAGAGCATGCACAATGTCGGCACTAGTACCGTGTATATCCTCCTTTCGCAGCAATGCAGGCTGCAATTCTCCCATGGAGACGATCGTAGAGGTGCTGGATGTAGTCCTGTGGAACGGCATGCCAAGCCATTTCCACCTGGCGCCTCAGCTGGACCAGCGTTCGTGCTGGACGTGCAGACCGCGTGAGACGACGTTTCATCCAGTCCCAAACATTCTCAATGGGGGACAGATCCGGAGATCTCGCTGGCCAGGGTAGTTGACTTACACCTTCTAGAGCACGTTGGGTGGCACGGGATACATGTGTACGTGCATTGTCTTGTTGGAACAGCATTTTCCCTTGCCGGTCTAGGAATGGTAGAACGATGGGTTCGATGACGGTTTGAATGTACCGTGCACTGTTCAGTGCCCCCTCGACGATCACCAGAGGTGTACGGCCAGTGTAGGAGATCGCTCCCCACACCATGATGCCGGGTGTTGGCCCTGTGTGCCTCGGTCATATGCAGTCCTGATTGTGGCGCTCACCTGCACGGCGCCAAACACGCATACGACCATCATTGGCACCAAGGCAGAAGCGACTCTCATCACTGAAGACGACACGTCTCCATTCGTCCCTCCATACACGCCTGTCGCGACACCACTGGAGGCGGGCTGCACGATGTTGGGGCGTGAGCGGAAGACGACATAACGATGCGCGGGACCGTAGCCCAGCTTCATGGAGACAGTTGCGAATGGTCCTCTCTGATACCCCAGGAGCAACAGTGTCCCTAATTTGCCGGGAAGTGGCGGTGCGGTCCCCTACGGCACTGCGTAGGATGCGACGGTCTTGGCGTGCGTCCGTGCGTCGCTGCTGTCCGGACCCAGGTCGACGGGCACGTGCACCTTCCGCCGACCACTGGTGGCAACATCGATGTACTGTGGAGACCTCGCGCCCCATATGTTGAGCAAATCGGCGGTACGTCCACCCGGCCTCCCGCATGCCCACTATACGCCCTCGCTCAAAGTCCGTCAACTGCACATACGGTTCACGTACACGCTGTCGCGGCATGCTACCAGTGTTAAAGACTGAGATGGAGCTCCGTATGCCACGACAAACTGGCTGACACTGACTGCGGCGATGCCCAACCGCTGCGCGGCTAGCGCCCTTCGACGGCCAACACTGCTGTTCCTGGTGTGTCCGCTGTGCCGTGCGTTTGATCATTGCTTGTACAGCCCTCTCGTAGTGTTCGGAGCAAGTATGGTGGGTCTTACACACCGGCGTCAATGTGTTCTTATTTCAATTTCCAGGAGTGTATTATCTGTGATCAGACACGCTCGATCGAAATGAAATATTTGCGTAGCCCGCACAGTTGGGTGATGCGAACAATAGAGTAGCGGTAGCTGCCCGACTGCCTTGGCGGCCGAGTAGCCCCAGCTGGGGCGAGGCCGCGAGGAGGTGTCACGTGATTGCGAGGAGTGCGTGGTTGGTGTGTGGCGAACCAGAGTTATATAAAGTTAGGTTGGTATGCAGAGTCCTTTCTACACAGCAACATGAAGAACTCGAATAGCACTCCCTATTGCGTCACCTAATGTTTGGCGATAGTTTGGTAGACTTTTCGAACTTTTGTCTCGGTAGCTTTTCAGACAGGCAGATTTTTACTGTGCAGCCAGGTATACGAAACAAGTGAAACACATATTCCATGTTAAAAATGGCATTTGGCTACCAGGGTCGATAATCTGTGTACAGTGTTGTATTCGTTGCGCCATTTTGTAATGTTAAATTATCTCTTTCTATAAAATCTAAGAGAGAAAACATGTCACGGAACTGACTATACTTAGCCTAGTCCAGATTTGAAACAACGACAAGAAGAAGAAGAAGAAGAAGAAAAAGAAAAAGAAAAAAACAAAAAAACAAAAAAAGGAAGCGCATCACGCTGAACCATACTCTATCGATGTAAGCCGTTACTTAACTCTAGAATAATAATAACAATAAACACTCGCATTGTGGAAGGTGGAACCATAGCCTAGATCATAGGAGTCAAACTCAATTTTGCAGAGGGCCGTATATTAAATTTCGACTGTGTAGGCGGGCCAGATTCAATTAAAAAAATGTACTGAATTATTATAACATTTTATTTATTTAATTGTATAGTATACATGATTCTTCTTTCTGTGTCACATTGCGATCGCGGGCCGTATTGGCCTAGATGCTCTCAACGTAACTATTTCAACAGTTATATTTATATAACCAAACTGTGATACTCAAGGCAATCCGTCAGCAAAACGCGTAGCTCTCAGTTAGTTTCTTTGCAATACCGACTTTCATGTGGAAATAGCGTCCAAGTAAGTTGTCACCCGACTTAGAGGTACCGCGGGAGACAGATACCACTATAGCTATTTCAACCCCCTACCCCCTCCAGTTGTTTATCCCGGTTATTATGGCCCGGTAATGTGCTCATGCGAATCAACTGGCTTAGTCGAGAATTTGATGTTCGATCTCTGCTCAAATTTGAGGTTTATAATTACATTGCAAATGCACAATTGCATTCGATCATCAGATTGTATGCACCGCTGCTATCAATTTTGACAGAAGCAGCTCCCGTCGGAATACCTACCGCAACATCGTATGTCATGTAATAGAGATGAACGACTGCCTAACCTTGCGTGCAGGATGTCGAATATTGTTTTATCAAAACTTACCAGCGGGGTAGTGTTGCTCGAGGTGAAATGCATTTGAGGTATTTGCGGTGAGACAGAGTGAAGTTGATACTGTGAATGCCAGGCTGCTGCCGCTTCACTACCGAAACGTGCCCTATCGTGTACTCGACTGACTCGAAACCGATGTTCGCGTTTCAGGAAAAATCTTAATAGATGTTAATACTTTTTGTTTGCATCCATTCATTCAGTATTCGTATTACGACAATCGCATAGTAAAATGCATTTTATATAGAAGAATGAAAATCCGTAGAATCTGGTGACATCTTTAAATAATACGAGGCGCGTCCAGAAAGTAAGTTCCGTTTCAATTTATCTCCGCTGCAGCGCTGCGATTGCAGTTCCGCACATGCGCTGTAGACGATGTGTATCAAGGGGAAGAACGTGCGCCATTTGGAGATCGCTGTCAGTTACGTACGCTTTGTTGTGCTTGTTTGAAATGTCGGCGTTGATTGAAAATCCCGCCGCCTGTGAAATCAGGTCTGTGATTCGGTTTCTGAATGCGAGGAAAGTGAAACCAAGTGAAATTTATCGGCAAATTTGCGATGTTTACGGCCCAAATGCGATGAGTGATTCGATGGTGAGAAGACGGGTCCGACAGTTCAATGGCGCGCGTAGTGATGTGCACGATGAAGAACGAAGTGGGCGTCCACCTTACAGAAGAACTGGCAAGACTTTCATCTGTTCTTACATCTCAAGTCTTTCCTTGGTGGTCATCACTTCACCAATGATGACGAGCTGAAAGAAACTGTTTCCAACTGGTTGAAGATACAGGCGGCAGATTTCTATGAAGAAGGTATACAAAACCTGGTGCCACGCTATGACAAATGCCTGCAAAATTGCGGCAGTTATGTGGAAAAGTAGTTTAAGAGTTGTAGAATTTTGTGCAATAAAAATTTCTTCTGTATCTGTGTACAATTTCATTTTATTACCAAACGGAACTTACTATCTGGACGCGCCTCGTATATACAAGACAAAAACATGTGCGGCAGGAGGTAAACAAACACAATATTAAGAATAAGTTGGGAAATTTTGAAATTTAAACTAGTGATAGATGTATTTAACTAATGAAAAACAAATAAATGTGCAATGTATGGAACGTGGTGTTAACTAATCAAAATCTCTACAAATTAGTCATCTTCGTGTTGCACCAGGCATGCCGAACTAGAATCGATATTTACCATCGACTTCTAGGGAAATTATTACCACAAAATACGTAATTATAACTTCTTAAATTTTTTCATCAGCTTATAGGGTTGCTACTGTACAAATGACGACTCATAAAAAATAAATTTAACTTCTTGATTTATTAAAACGGTTCGTTGACTGTTTAACATTTACATCTATTTGATTGTTATAAAATGCTTTTAATTAATATTGCTTGTTGACTATTCAATTACGTGATGAAAACTGATTGTTCCCCCCTCCACCACTTTAAAGTGAAGAATATTACGTTACCCCGACAAATCTAACAATCTAGCATTGACAAAATCTAACAAAACATTCCATTGAAGCCAAATATTCACGAAAACTCAGTTTAAATGGTTTTAAATGTTAAAAAAAAAATTGCTGAATGTTGACTACGGATATTCTTTTCACGACTTCACCCACAAACTTAACGCAAAACGCGTGTCTACCCGCCAAGTTTCACACTTGTGATGAGACTAGCAACCTTGGAGATCACGTGATACTGGTTGAATACGTAGAAGATACACATCTCGTATGAGTGGCGCCGTTTGTGTCTCCCCGGCACTCAACATTGCAAGTAATTTCCTAGATGCTCTCAAAATACTCAGGTTTCAATCGTGTCGCCTCGTAATCGCTCTGTGTTAAGAGGGTCTTCCTGTAACGGCTGTCGAAGTTGACGCATTCGCAATTTGTTGAGAGCCTCTTCACCTTCGACTGGGCAAACCTTTCACTATGTTATTTGTAAAAACTTTATTTAAATTCCTAGTTGTTGACCAGTAATGCTACGATGCCATTATGCTTATTTAATTAGTGGAAGCACATACATTCTTCACAAAAATAAGAAGCAACAATAAAGGTTATGGTGTTACAATTTATTAGTACCAAATATCTAAATTATAATTGCGACTTACCGCACGGAGCTCACACCTATTCAATAATATCAGCTACTGTTCCGTTTACAGATCATATGTTTCAGATTTGTGCCTTTTATAGTTATTGGAAACATTGTTAAAAACAAAGAAAACTTCAAACAACTTTATGACACGGCAATATTACGGTCCTTCCACCCCAAAATACCACCTGTGAGCGTCCAAATTATTAATAATTTTGTAAATGCTTTGAGAATTTAATAGACTTTTTTCATGTTTACTCATCAGCATTCGCAGAATTTTTCTAAGTTCATGAGTAATTAGATTCTCCATATTGAATGCTTCCTTTTCATTTTGCCGTCACACAGAACACTACGGGAATAACATTATGTCTCCCGCTCTCCTGCACTAAAATATAGTAGCAGGTGAGTGACATAAGTTGATAACTAGTATTTCTGACGCGCAAAAGAGTTTGTCATTCAACTTATGTTAGCATTTGATTTTCCTTATAGAAGTACTCAAATGACAACCCGTTGAAAGTATCTCCCCAAACGAATGTTAACCAATTGTTAGAATGAAATATGCAAATTTAAAAAGCATATTTATGAGGCCTTCTTATTAAAAAATTTATTTATGGCTTAATAGAATAAAGGCTAAACAGAGAAGTCTTTGGAATTCTCTACATCTACATCTATTCAATTCACAAATACTGTGGGTGGCAGAGGGTGCTAAGCACCAATCCTAATTCTGTGCATTCCAATCCCGAACAGAACGAGGAAATAAAGAATACATAAAAGTATCAGTACGGCAGCTTATTTGTCGAATCTGATCCCTCCTGTCATTGCGACCTAAATAGATTGGCGGAAGAAGTATTTAATTGCACTCGTAAATTAAGTATTTTCGCACATTCTTCAAAAAAATTAAAACGGAAAACGACGTAGTCTGTCCGCCAAACAATCCCAGCCCAACACAGAAAAACGCGGAACTATTAAAAATATTCGTCTGTAATTTATTGTACAGACCTATTGATTTGATCGATTATTCGTAGCTGTGTGGTACCTACAAAGTTTTCCGCAACTGTTTCCGTAGACAGTGTGAGATATAGGGAAGCGCGTCCTCCTTGGTGAATATCTCTTGGCAACAACTTCACTGCGGTAAGGGGCCGTGCATCGCGGTACAGCGTGCACTGCAGGAACCAAACAGGCGCTGCGTAAGCAGCCACCAGCACAACACATCCACCAAAGTAGTGACGACATTTGTCAGTGAAATTGCGAAGATGTTCCCACAGACTTGTATTTAAATACAGACAGACGTTAGTACAATTTTTATATCTGGATCAAGTGCGACCTACATAAAACTAACAGAAAGGAATGTGTCAGAACTAAGTAAGAAGTCTGACAATTCCAAGCCTGAAAATTACTAAAGAACTATCAGCTTCATAAATATTTATTACAGCGGACTCACCATCGGTAAAAAATTGTTAAAATGAGTACAGACCACATCAAAACGATGAGGCAGTTTGACACAGAGAGTTAATTTCACTCAGTTGTATCACGGATAGTGCAAAGAAGTCATGATTTCGGTTATGAGTAACACAGGTACAGAGAGAGTAAGACATTGTGTGTTCTACATCTACATCTACATATATATTATGCAATTCACAAAATTGTGGGTGGCAGAGGGTGCTCAGCAACAAAGCTAATCTCTTTGTTTTGCATTCCAATCCCTAATGGTCCGAAGGAAAAAAGAATTCATTTTACAATCATTGCGGCACCTTATTTCTCTAATCTTATCTTTCCTGTCATTCCAGCTCAAATAGGTTGGTGGAAGAAGTATTTCACTACACTCAAAAGTGAAAGTGGGAGTACGCATGTTTACCAATAAGTTTAAACGAAACGTGCGTCGTCTATCTACCAGAGACTCCCAGCCTAGTCTACTAATCAGTTCTGTGACGCTTTCATAAGGACTGTAGCAAGCGGTCACGAATCGAGCGGCTCTTCTCTGTACTTTCGATCAACCCCTTACGAAACGGATCCCAAATGGCACAACAATAGTCCAAATGTGGACGCACAAGAGATTTGTACGCTATCTCCTTTGTTTGTTCATTACAATTTTTCAATATTCGACCTATGAATCGCAGCCTAGAATTAGCTCTACCTACTAACGAATTAATGTGTATGACCCATTTCATGTTCCTTTGTACTGTTACTCCCAAATATTTCATAGAATCGACCATATCAATAACTGAATTGTTTAACTCGTATTTCTGAACAATTGGATTCTTTTTGTTAGTTATGCTTATTGTCTTGCACTTTTTACAATTTAGCGTAAGTTGCCACTCAGCGCACCATGCCAAAATAATATCCAGATCACGCTGAATTTCTAAGCAATCGGCCAAATTCCTTACTTCCATATAAATAACCGCATCATCAGCAAACAATCTAAAAAGGCTTTTCACTTTGTCTCCGTTCTGTATTTCTACAAAAAGTTATATTGTACTACTGTAACTAGTTTATTTGTGGATAAACTGGAGGTAAAATTATTCCACGCTTTAGTCATTTATTTTCTGATGTACGCGTAGTAGCCAAGTGGGGTTACCTGGTTCTATCCCAACAGTGGAAGAAACTTCCATTATATGCTACTTGATTAACTTAGTCATGAGATCTTGATGCACAGTTGGTTATGCAGTCTGACATTATGAAGTCCTAAAGCAAATAATTTGAAACAATTAAGCAATGCAAAGGGTTTTGACTGCCACCAACCTTCATAAGACGTAGGCAGAAAATGGCAGTCTTGTGTTCGGCACCACATCCTACATAGCTTCAACTGAATAGTGTGAAGAGCAATTATTGTGGTTGGGAGTATCTTAATATTTGAGATACTTAGCATTTATTTCTTTATTTGGTTTGTATGACACATTGAGTGTTTGTCACCATCTGCCTACTGCTGAATTAAATAACTCTCGGATTTTTCTGGCGGTTAATTGAGTTATTTAGATCTTTTAACAACGTTTCGGCAACTGCCATCGTTGCCTTCATCAGGTCAACTCTTACATACAAGGACAAGACCAAGACATTTGTTCTTGTATGTAAGAGTTAACCTGATGAAGGCAACGATGGTAGTTGCCGAAACGTTGTTAAAAGATCTAAATAAATCAATTAACCGGCAGAAAACCCGAGAGTTATTTATTTCAACAATACGCCTGGGTAAACTAAAATGTCATAACTGCTGAATTCTCTCTACCAATCCATCTCGAGCTCAGTTGCTTGCGGTGTCTCTAGTTACGTTATGTATCGAAGACCCGTGCTGCGAGCGTTATCACTGTTCCTAACCAATTACTCTCCTCTCCGTCTGCACGCCGTTCGATTCTTTTCGCAGTCTGTACTTTCTTCTTTCACGGCCCGCACCAGACTGAATATAACTACAGTGTACGCTGGAGTAGCGTGCGCCTACACTGACCATGCGTTCCTCACTGGGCCTAAGCTGCATGTTACTAATCGTTTAATTTTCTGAATATTATAAGTTTTTTTTTTTTTTTTTTTTTAAATGAGATATTGACGACTGTTTTCGTGGAAGGAGAGACTGCGTCAAGCATATTAATCTCATGAATACTATTCAATACTATTTTCTAGTGTATTTTATTAAAGATTTTTGGAGTCTAGTTGTCAAGGTTTCTTCGCATGTTCTCAGCAGAATGTCGCAATGTAGATTATTTTACGTTGTCTTACTCATTGCGAAGTTAACTATACATGAAATGTGAGAACCTAATACATAACAATAAACTCATAAGGAGCCCACCTTTCGTGAGTGAGGTAGTGTCTCTTTCTGTACAAAGCAATTTCTGCAGTGTACCCGACTAGCGCTACGGTAATGTGACGTCTCTGGTGGAAGGCGGCAAAGATTTCCAATCGCGACGCACCATGGCTGGAAGACAGCCAACCAGGGACGTGTTCTCGCCTGGCTGCTGTGTGAACGACCGCAACGGCAACCAAAGAGTATCTTCAGCCTTCACGATTATACGTATGTGTTCTGAGCAGTTGCTCAAACGCCATATCGGTTGTCAAAATTTTTCTGTATATCCTGGTTTAACCATGGATCCCTTAAACCTGTTTTCGCATCTTACAGCTTCATTGGTGTAAGGTACGATAGGTCATTTTGTACTTCGGATTCCACGTCAAACAAACAAACAAACAAACAAACACACACACACGCACACACACACACACACACAAAAGAGGACAACACCAAAGGCGACAACACCAAAGGCGACAACACCAAAGGCGACAACACCAAAGGCGACAATACACCAAAGGCGACAACACCAAAGGCGACAACACCAAAGGCGACAACACCAAAGACGACAAAACCAAAGACGACAAAACCAACATCACCAACACCAACACCACCAACAACACCAATACCAAAACCAAAACCAACAGCAACATTGCCACAGCACCGTAATTATCATATTTAAAGTAACAGCTGGGAAGGTAGCAACACTAGCACCATCTTACCTCTCTTGTTTGCACTGAAAATGATGGCATTAACAGTTCTGAGGCTGTGAAACATGTAAATATCCAGATCATCAGAACGGAGAACATTTTTCTAATTAGCACTTAACGTATCGTCGATGATGAAGTCGTTAGGTATCCTTATACTTATGACATAACGCCTCGTAGACATTGAGGTCAATAGAGGCGGAAAACGACTGTAGGTAAGGAACAGAAAGGAATGGGCTGTAGTCTTTTGAAGTAACAATACCAGCATTCAGTTGAACTATTTGGAGAAACCATGGGAAGCCCAAATTCGGATGGCCGGATGGGGATTTGAACTCCCGTCTTGCCAAATGCGAAGCTAGACGTTTCTCTCATCCACCAAGTACTGTAAGTCGCTAGAATCAGGAGAGAACTATTCACAAGGTAAGAAAAGGAAAAAAACCAAAAATATTATGAAGAAATCATTTTAGTGGTTTCGGAAAAATTACGTCTGGAACGTCAGGTTGGAACTCTTCAGCTCAACAACCATATTCTACATCAGGTATGGGCAAGCTTTGCTTAGCTGAGGGCGTAATTTCTGGACTTAATCAGGTCGCGGGCCGTAGGTAAGAAAGAAGTAGATAGTAGTGAATAAAAAGGTGATAAAAATTCACACAATTTTTATTTTCTAGAATTACAATAGGATAATCAAACATACACAAAGCAAATTAACGAAAACAGATAGAAAAATCAAATGAAAATTAATGGGAGACTAGAGTTTGAAGCGTTATTTGAAATTTCTGAATTTCTCGCTGGTCGGACTGAAGTTGGTGGAGGGCACGATCCGGCCCGGGGGCCGCTCATATATGTTCTAGATAATAGTAGCAGCGTGTAAAGAAAGAACAGGAAGTAAATCGAATATGCGCCTAAAGGGGAAATAAATCAACGCCTTAGTTAAACTTATAGGTTGTAAAAGTAAAGCTGAATGTTGCATGTTGAAACTGCCGCTATCCCCAGGTCCTCTTTAACAAGTCACCGTGGTATTATTTTGTTTCGACAAGGCCGTGACGTTACAGTAAGTATGAGGGAACAGATACACTGGGACCTCGGTGGTTGGTTTGGAAGTAAGGCCGTATCGACTGGGGACAGAGGCTTGTGGAGGGGGGAGGTGCGCATGACGCGCTCGGTGACGCGTCGCCCACACTGTGCCGCTCAAAGGACGCCGCCGCAGGCTCACCTGTCACAGTCGGCGCCTCCGCCTCCGGCGGCCCTCTGCTACAAGACACTCACGTGTTACACAATTTCTAGAGGCGGGGTTCCAGCAAAGCAAAATACACGAACCTGAAACTTTGGAAGCTGTGTGGATGATGGGACGTATGATTTTGCAAGATTATACGGATAGTGGTTCTAAACAACATAGAGGAGAAGCCTGCATATCACCGTAAGAGAAGATGTCCTAGTTATTATGGGCCAACAGCAAAGTTGCCACTTATTCGTTCACAAAAGAACAACTATAGAAACTATGGTCCCAGAAGTTTCAGCGCAAAGGAATCATGATATATTATCAATATGCGTTTTAACCACGGGTCGCTACCCAGCCATTTGCATCAAGCTGGAATTTTGAGGATGAGATAAAATTTCACTTGAAAATGTAACTATATGGTGTTCAGTTGTAACAAACATGCAATTAACAAAGAAGGCGATTTTTATAGGATTTAAGAGTTCACATGTCTTAAGTTCCATATTCCTCACTGCTGTTTCTCTGCATTAACTGACAACAGTATGGACATATATCTAGACTTGTGTTATTTACTTCGGTCTGTCCACAAATCAGAGTTCCATCTCCGTGAGATAAACACTATCCGTGCCTTGCGTGGATGATGCTTCTGCAGCCTACCTATCTGCATTTTCTATCTGCTCATATCTTTTCAACTACACAACATTACCTACTGGTATTGCAGTTTCATGACACTCAATTAAGTAACCGATTAAAAAATGAAAAGAGGAGTTGTCAAGAGGTTGATTTTCTTTCACACTCTATAAAGAATTTTATGTTATGATAAACATTTTATGTGAAGAATTTAAACATACAGGATTAAGTGAAATTGTGCTAACTGAAGTGACATCAAATATCTATTTGACTATTTATGATAACGTCGAGGGTGGCCGCGTATCTCAGGTGGTAGAGCACCTGACTGCGACCCGGACGACTGGGGGTTCGATCCCCGCCGACGTCTAGGATTTTTTCTCAAAGCTGACGTCCTGAACTGCTCCCCAGGCCCATTCAGCCTGCTATCCAATGAGTACCGTGGAGGAAACTCCGCGGGAAGGTAAAGAACTGCCGGAGCGTGGCGCTGACCCCTTCACGTCCTAGTAGTGCCAATGGTTGTAATGGGAATGCGGTTCTCTACCTCTGTGAATCCTACAGGAAGCGGCAGGATCCGTACGAACCCCATAAACTTTACCATTACATATTATTTGAACTGGAAACATTAGCATTTTTCAACTTCCTCTTATTAAAACTCAAATACATACTAACTAAGAAACAGGTCACTGCCTTTAGCTACCCTTGCTATCATTGCTATCCTCAAGATCTACAAGCCAAAAAGAAATTGAAAAATTCCTACCTTCTTAATTTATACCAGCCCCTGACTTGCGCCCTTTTCACTGGACCCCTGTGCATTATATGTCATCCGATCTTTTTCGGTTTCATCATGAATAATACCAAGTGAAAGCGTCAATCTTGTCAAAAACATCATTTCTAAAATGGTTGACTTGCCGATCTAAGCTCATTGCATCTTCTTTCTAGATTTCTACTTTGCTTTAGAACAACACGGTAGTTCAGTCGCCTACATATAGTTTTCAAGGCTAAGTAATATTGTGTACCTGGTAGGTAAAAATTCCAATATAGTACTTAACAGCAACCAATTGGCAGTGGAACCTCTCATCTGGTAGTGTACAGACTGAAATTACCGCTTCTTAATTCGTCTAACCAGTATTCACTGCACTGGTCGAAGTCACAGACACACCACCATGGGACTTAGCTGGTGGATTGAGACCAGATAGTAAAAGGAATTTTCTCTATTCGTAACTTGACAAGGGGACTACGTGATAGGTTGGTAATGATTTTTAATCATCAGACCGTGGAGAGGAAATGTAGTTTAAATCAAACTTCTGTATAGTGGGTACGGAATGAAGTCATGTAAACTGTTATCGATGTTTCGTCCATTGGATGAGAAATTTCTCTTTCTCAAGGGTACGCCTGAATGTACCGTCACTGGAATTCACCCCATCTTTCCTTTCATTTGTCAACTGCAGCACAAACGAAACACTAAAGCGAACAATACATAGCTATAGGCACGCTTAGATACAGAAAGAAGCACACATACTACGCTAGTAATTTAGTCGAGTACCGACTACTTTAGTAACTAAACGTGTCTGAACAACGAAAATTTAGTAGAGCGGTTTAGCTAGTAGTTTAGTCGAGTTGATCAATTTTGTTCTATTATATCGGATGAATAGCGTCTTCCATCACGCGTCACTGCTTGCTAAACAAGTCTGCACCTGTCGTTTAGAACGAGTTCGTTAGCTGCCGCAAAAATGACGTTCGCCGGAACAAACAATTATAAACTTTGTTTCTAAATGTGTAGAACATGAATGCTTGTAGAATAATAAGTCCCAGCACTATAAAAACAAACAAAGGGAACAATCTGCACACGTGGATTTGGAAAATACAATGAACATACCTGGATTTGCCAAGAAGAAAATTAAATTGAAAATTAAAAACATCTGCTCGGTGCACAAGTTTATTAATTATTTTACAACAGAATCTAGATTATACAATAAGATCTTATTATTACCATTTTTATTGGAAGTACTACGTAACGTGATAAAAATCTTTTTAGACTGATCTACTCGCGCAAGTTAAAATAAATAAATAAAGGAGTATAATATATGGATGTTGTGGATCATTTTTTTTTACTCAAATGCTGATAATATTAATAAATAAATTACTCCAAACCAATTGACTTTTTTGTATTTATTGGTCCCCCGTACGCGTTGAACAGAAAAAAACCCGCTGAAGATGCTTCTGCAAAAGAAGTGAAACGCGTACAGGAGACCAATAAATACAAAAAAGTCAATTGCTTTGGCGTAATTTATTTATTAATAAAATAAAGGAGTCTAAAAATTTAGTTTACATTGCTTCAATTCCTTTAATGTTTCATAGATTCCTTAACACTGTGATGAATTAGGAAATACCTCATTTTACGTGGGTGGCAGAACCACTACTAACTGTGTGCATTCCGATCCCGAATAGCATGGAGAAAGAAAGAATGGAATCTTATTTTTCTAACCTTATCACTCCTGTCATTGCGACCTAAACAGGTTGGTGGACCAAGTATTAAGTCGCACTCGTAAATGAAAGAAGATATTCGTATATTACCCAATAAATTCAAACGAAACCGAAGTGGTCTGTCTGCCAATCCCAGTCTAACCTATGTATCATTTCTGTGACACTTTGTTAAGGGCTGTGGCAAGCATTCGTGAATCAAGCGACTCTACACTTTCTCTGTCGTGTCAATCACCATGCGGTAAAGATCCCACATTTCATAACAGTATTTGAAATGTGAATGCTCGAGAGTTTTGTACGCTGTTTCTTTTGTATGAGCATTACAATTCTTGAAAACACGACCTATAAATCGCATTCTAGAACTAGTTTTATCTACGACGTAAATTATGTGCATGTCTCATTTCATGTTTCTTTGAACTATTGCGCCCAAATACTTCAAGGAATCGACCGTTTACTTTCTATTATTGAATAAACGGATCCCTTTTATTGGTAATGTGAGTTAACATTAATTTATATTCTATACCTCACGAACAAGTGTATCATGTATTTTGTTATCAATTAATAACAGGAAATTTTCGAAAACAATGCTTGAAATTCACATAAAGTTTTCAAATGGCTCATTGTCTCCTACAAATTTCAATTCGCGAATTATATTATTAAAGTAATTTCTTCGCTGCTGAAAACTTTATCTAATCCACCGCCTTGATACGAGGCATGTCCCAAAAGTGTACGACCTTCCTTCATAATTCCCCGCTAGTGTTATTTTGCGTCTTCGAACCGGTGGCATACTTCGAAGTAGTCCCTATTACTTATCTTCCTTGATATCGTATGAATAATAATTATCAAGACGGCAGCTGGCACACGTACATGCCACAACTTCTCAAAAGCTGAGCATTTACTGTAGTTATTTCAAAACATGATCGTTTGACCAAAATTTCATTTTCCTTGAGCAGTCTCAAGAGAACAAGTTCAAACGAATGAGCCGCTCATTCGCCGGAGCGTGCTCAAGTGGAAACTAGGCCTTACACGTATCCAGGTCACAAGAATCTATTTTAGCCCACTGAAGTGCAGAGTACGCCAACGTAAGTGAATTGTGGTGTGAAAAGAAGAAGTCGTCCCAAATATTAAAGGCTTACCATACGTTACACACCACTCAGCCATTAAGACGGACTCTCAACAAGTGGAATCTAGTCACGAAACAGAACAAAGCAATAGTACGTGGGATACTGTGCAATTATTTTCAGCCAAAAAGACTTCTTCCATCACTCATCAACGATAAATAAACTATCTATGGCATTAAAACATTAAAATAATGTATTGAACAATTATTTACATGCAACTTTTCCATACTAAAATATTCGATCTGCTTATATGTACACCATTTCATTTTATTTAGAGCTTTACCGCTCATCGACGTCGAGGGCATTGGAACCGGCAGAGGTTTAGGCACGAGGAACCGAAAGAAAATTGGCCGTCTCCTAAAAAAAAAAAAAAAAGGCAATGGTTGAAATAGAATATCTAAATCTAGATGGCCAGACAGCTATTCCAACGTACGCCCAGCTTAATGCCACACGGGAGTGTATGCGGCTTAAACACCAGCTTCGGTGTAATAAACTGGATACAAAAAACTTGAGGGTTTTTTTCTGCGCAAAAGACCGCTTTAGTTTTCCCGTATTTTGTATGGTCCTAAAAATCTCTACAAATTATCAAAGAGATATCAGGATTTTCCGAAAAAAGGAGAATTAGATTTTTTACTCATGCAACTCGCTGTGTAAAAAATATCCAACAATTTTCAGCGTCAACAAGTTGCCAGCTTTCATTTGATACCTATGAAGATTATCTAAAATAAAATTCCTGCTACCACTCATCAAACCCCATTCATCATCATCATCATCATCATCATCATCATCATCATCATCTAGGATAGCTTCCAGCCACTGGCCGGGTCTGCTGGGAACAAAAGCCTCGCCAGCGCTTCCTGTCTAACCACCATCTTTCTTCTTCCACTGACGCCCAATTTCCTCCTCTTTCCTCCACACATTTCTTAACACCTTTAATCCATCTGTCCCTCGGTCTTCCTCTAAGCCTCTTCCCTTTCAGCTCCATGTCCAGCATCTTTCTTGGTAGCCTCTCCTCTCCCATTCTCTTTACATGCCCGTACCACTGTAGCCTAGATTTTTCAATTCTTTGTTGTAGCGGTTTTTCCTTTATCATCTCCCTGATTCTCTCATTCCTTATTCTGTCTCTTCTTGTTACTCCCACTCTACTCCTCTGAAATTTCATTTCCACCGATTGTACCCTCCCTTTGTCTCTCTCCTTCATCACTCATGTTTCTGCTCCATATGTTAAAATTGGTACAAAATATGTTTTATATATTGCCTCTTTACTCTTTTGTAGGACATCCCTACTCCATACCAGGCTTCTAATACTTTTAAAAATCCATCTGCACATCTTCCTCTTTCGTTTATTTCCATCCTGTTTCCTCCATATTCTTCAATACAGCTTCCCAAATATTTGAAACATTCCACTCTAGTTGCTCCCCTGTAAGTGATATGCCTATGTCCGTCCAGTTCTTCTTTCTTGTTGTTATCACCACTTTTTTTTGCACACAACTTCATGCCATAGGCTGCAACTACTCTCTCCCACACATCCAGCTGATCCTCCACCTCTCTTTCATCCTCTCCCCAAACTAATAGGTCGTCTGCAAATACCATTGCTTTCATTTTTCCTTCCCCAATGCTCTGCACCACCTTCTTCAATAATTAATTATTTTTATACGAATTATAAAAGTATTTGGGACAGTAAGAACTGAAACAGTGCTCAATTATCAATTTATAAGGTAAAACATTCTGATGTTATGAGTGTGTAATAGACTAAGTGATGGCGTAATGCTTCCGTGTTTGATTGAGAGCGTACGAAATAGTTGTGATTCGTTGCTAGGCTGGCGGGCTGAGTGTCGTTACGGTGTCCGAGGTGGTAATTGGCTTCGGTCCGGCTACCGCGGACGTGCCTCCGCACCGGACTCCCGAATTTAATAAGACCAAGTCCAGGGGCTCGAGCCAGCAGCAGCGGCGGTTATATCCCGTCAGCTCACGTACGCAAATTTTCAGCTAAGCAGGCGGGGCCGTACGTGGCCTCTTTCCTCCTGCGGAAAAAAAAACAAGAACAACGTGACCAATTTTATTCACGTGCAGTACCAACAGGAGACAAGCTACGTTACCGGGGCTCACGGCAAGTTATAGACGCAAGTGTCGACGTAGGTTGAACTGTCCGATGAAACAAGGATCGAGTGTTGTTACGTCCGTACAACTCGTCGACAGCGATGTGTGTTGTTTTTTTTTTATGGATTTTCGCCTAGTTTATGTCGAGGTCACTAGAGGCGGGAAAGAATAAAGGGGAAGGAACGGGGATGAATTCGGACACAGCCTTTTAAAGGAAGCGTCCAGGCGTTCACGTGGCGTGATTCGGGAATCCATGGAAAACCCAAATATTGATGACTGGACGTGTATTCGAACCAGCGTTCTCCCGAGTCCGAGGCCAGAGCGTCACCATC
This sequence comes from Vandiemenella viatica, assembly GCA_031002005.1. Lineage (NCBI taxonomy): Eukaryota > Metazoa > Arthropoda > Insecta > Orthoptera > Morabidae > Vandiemenella > Vandiemenella viatica. The sequence goes on along the minus strand of JARYHS010013631.1, from coordinate 185,038,501 downwards.
CACCCACCACTCTCGGTCCACACTTGACAACGATGTCAGAGAGTGGAGTGAATTGTAGCTTGAGAACAGGAAGAAAATCGGCCACTGCGTTTATGACGGAACCATCAGAGCAATGATTTCGAGAAACAACGGAAAACTAAAATTTATGCATCTGGACCGGGGATAGAACCACCCTGCTTCCGAAGACAATGGTCAAAAGTTATGTTTCCAGATGGCGTTCATAGCCGTCAACCAGCCAGCAGAGTTTTCACCTGTCGCGATGTTAAGAATCTCGCCATTTCTTCTGTCTGATATTATTTCCTTTTAGATGTAATAAAAAATTCTTTATTAAACAGGTTTACATTGTTAATGTACATTCTTATGCTCAAGAGTCGGGAATTCTGCTGCAGGAAATCTGAATTAAGTGTAGCCCGTTCTGTTTTTTTTTTTTTTTAACTTCCTTTCGTTCTGCATGAAAGACGGAAACCTAGACATTGTTCCATCTGTCCGTCTGTACGTTTCACACACGTTCATAAATTCTGAAACGTTAAACATAGAAAATCGAGTGAAAATAATTAAGTGATTAATAATGGACCGAAGGAGAAAATTTCTTTGTATAACGTTCATGGGTGATAAACTAAGCTGAAAATGTATTATACTTTGTATATCACGATTTTCGAAAGCTATTGGAGGAAACATATATATATATGTACTTGTATACTTTTTTTTCAGTTCTAAGAGTGATATGTATACCATGATGTTTACAGGACAATTACTGTTGGTTCCTAGAGTTAACAGTTATACCAGACACAATATTTTCTATAAAAGAAAACATATTTTGATTCACGGGCAGTTTCATCACTCTAATAAATAGTTCTTTCGAAAATTTAATACATTTTTAATTTTTTATTGGAATTTTCGGAATGTGTTTGATCTGGTGACCGTTAAAAAAGTGTAAAAGATGAAGCTGCCCATACCTTGGACCACAGTGCAAATAATTAGGATGGAGTTATGTGATGTTACTGGTATGATCGACATGAAATACAGGAAGCAAAATTAATCACACGAAAAAGACAAATGTGTAAAATATAAAGACATAAAGAAAAGATACTTATGATGAGTATTTTTCAAGCACAAAATAAAGTGCAGACAGCTGCTAAACACACCGGGGAATGCATGAAAAAGGGAAGAAAATGATACTAATGGTGTAGGAGATCATGTATCATTTTTTGGGACCAAATTTGATATGGAACTGAAAAATTCTAACTTAAATATGGAAACAAGAGATGGTGCGATTCCTTCAAGATTTTAAAATCTGTGAAAGAAGAAATTAAAATACTTTTTCAAATTCCAATAAAATATTTTTAAACATGATTCATTTCAACAGATAATCACGAAGCCATTACAGCCATAATCTCTAACAGAATAGAAGTAAACAAATCTATAAAAAACACTTGACATGTTAAATACTTACTAGCAAAAAATAGCGGAATAGACGTTAGCTGAAATCTTTTTTTCCCTAATGGCTGAATACGGAGATCATGAGAGTGGGAAAGGACTGAGGGCAAGGAACGGGAAGCAATTTGGCTATGGCCTTCTGAAGAAACAAATTTGGCATTCGCCTGGAATGATTGCGGAAAATTATCGAAAAAAAATAATCTCAACGAACCTACGCCTTCCAGTGTGGCAAGCTCTAGATGAAATCAGGTAGGTTTCAGGCATTGTTATTGTTATATAACGGATTAAGAGAAGAATGGATAAATTTCTTACATTTTTTGAACATTCATTGTTAAGATGAGACGATAGACGGGTTATTTCAATATCAGAGGATAAGAACCCATAATACGAATGCGTAAAAATTTGCTTCTACGTGAAACGTACCTAAAATAGTCAGCAAGACTTGCTCCAATAACCTACGCTTCTTGTGAGCAATAAAGTGAAATTATAGATCGTAAGGCCGGAGTGACCTCTGGCTCGTAACTATAGTAAAAAAAAAGAATTGCACGTTTACTGCCTGTTAGGTGACATACCAGCCGTGTTTACGAGCCGTCCATCTATTATGGTGGGAGTTAGAGCTTTACAACCCAAGTTTTTCAGATTCAGCATCACTGGGTCCAAAGCGACGCCTGGTCGGGAGCGTGCATAAACCACGTAGCTCCATTTTGACCTCCTGTAAACCCCCCTCCCCCCCACGTAGCTTTTGCCACTACCCCCCCCTCCCCCCACGTAGAACGTAGCTTTTTTCCCTTTTAATTCCCGAAGACATTTTGTACTGTTTTCTCTTATCACACTATTGTAAATTACATACGGAGATAATTGACTGAGGGAAATAAATATACACATGCTGTTGTGAGATCGGTTTCTCATTTTAACTGTGAAAAATGTTATTAAACGAAAGCTGCTTGGCTTGGATTGGCTCGGAACCCCCACCCACACGTAGACCAACGTAGCCTTCCAGCCAACCCCTCCCCCCCCTGAACTGAGCCACGTAGTTTGTGCACAGTCCCCAACGACCGGTCAACACTTCGACAAGTGTACCTTCGAGGGTAGGATGACCGCTGTGAACGCTTGTTGAAGGGTCTGTTTTGCCGACTGGAGTATCGTTGACAGGTTAACGGGACGACTGGAAAATTTTCGACTGTTAAAACATCCTTCAACAATGGAAAATGCTTATGGCATTATTGATCGCCATATGACAGAATTTATATTTGCCGCGCATTCCACCTCTTTCGTGGCCGGATGTACAATTTAACGTGGAATCCCAACCACGGACCGACCTGCAATGCTCATATGTTAAAATCAATTGCCATAAAATTCTTGTGCCCACCGAGGTTTGGACCCGGGATATTGAGTTTTGTAAATGATCGTCTTAATCACCGAGTTACAAAAGCGATCTGATTGATCAAAAGCACTTACTCTCAAAGTTTTTAGCCACGGGTACAAACCCGGTGGTGTCAGGAATTTTTATTGGCCTTGGTTTTATGGTATGAGTATGCCAGGACAGCCCATGGTTCCGATTCCACTTTTAACCGCAGTTCTAGACACGGAAGGATGGCAAGGTGCGGTAAATCGAACCATTTCGCAAGGCCATACCAATTTACTAATTTATCGTTCGAAAGAGTCAAACGACGCTAGGTGCAAGTTCTGGAGGGTTAGGTGTACGGGAAAAAACTTGCGAAGAAAATCCTGATCAAGGGCCGCGCGACAAGTAGCAGCATGGTCTTGAAGGAAGAAAACGTTCCTCACCCATTTTATTTCAATGCGGCCACTACTTTGAAACACTTAAAAGCTGTAGCAATCAGTGCGACCTAGGGCTTCGTATACGAGGGGCAGTCAAAAAGTTTCCGGAATTCTTTCGTATTGTTGGCAGTCAAAAATTTCCCGGAATTCCGTCGTAGTGTTGGTATTTGTGATGCAATTGTTGTGAGTTTGACAGGTCTGAACAGGTCATAATAGGAAGTGTGACTGCAGTGTAGCTGAAAGTAGGTCTGTGTGGTAATCAGTTGGCGCCATGTCGCAGTTTGAGCAAAGAGTGAACATCAAGTTCATGCGCAGATTAGGGAAATCTGCTTCAGAGAATTTGTTAGCCTTACAAACAGTTTACGGTGAAGATTTGTTAAAGGAAACAGCCGTTTACGATAGGTTTTCAAGATTTAATTGTGGACAGGAATCGCTGGAAGACGAGAGTCGCAGTGGGAGACCTTCAACTTCCAGAAAAGAAGCAATGATAGAGCAAGTGAAACAGTTAATCAGATCAGACCGAAGAATGACCTTCCACGAGTTGGCACAAGAAGTGGGGATCTCTCATGGATCCATTCAAGCGATCCTGGCAGATGATTTGAAGATGAAACGTGTCACTGCAATGTTTGTCCCGAAGCTGCTGAATCCAGATCAAATGGAAACTCGGAAGTTGACTGCGGCCGAATGTTTTGAAAAAAGCACAGAGGACCCGACGTTTCTACAGACAATCGTTACTGATAACGAGACTCGGATGTACGCTTACGACCCGGAGACAAAGATGCAATCATCAGAATGGCGCACAACGTCCTCTCCTCGATCAAAGAAATCACGTCATGTCAAATCCAAAAGAAAAGTGATGCTCATTGTGTTTTTCGACAATGAAGGTCTGGTGCACCATGAATTTCTACCAGCTGGACGAACTGTTAACGGATCTTTTTGCGTGCAAGTTATGAAAAGACTGAGGGAAGCAATCCGAAGAAAACGTCCCGGCAAATGGCAAGGAGGATGTTCACTGCATCACGACAATGCTCCCTCCCACACATCGATTGTTGTGCAGACATGGCTTGCAGAAAAGAACATTCCAGTCCTCCACCAGCCTCCCTACTCACCGGATTTAGCGCCATCGGATTTCTGGCTCTTTCCCAAGATGAAAATGGGCCTCAAACGTAACCGTTTTGCCACTGTAGAAGACCTCAAAACCAAAGCGACTGCTGTACTTCGGAAGATACCAGAACAGGATTTAAATCGTTGATTCCAGCAATGGCAGGAGCGGTGAAGCAAGTGTGTGGGATCAGAAGGAGCCTTCTCTGAAGGAGATCAGGTAAATGTGTACTTATCTTTTGTTAATAATGAAATTCCGGGAACTTTTTGACAGTCCCTCGTAAGACTCGCTGTCGTTCAACGCGAAGGCTATGACCATCGAAGATCCAACAGTAGAATTGCCACGTTCCGCAGTAACCGTGAAAATTATGTAACAAGGAGCCCTTCACAGGAGATGCCACAATAGCCTATACCCCGTTAAAACGGACAGATCACCGTCATCTGAAGATGACAGGAGTTATGTGGTTAGAAACCAAATTCGGCTGTGTGTCCGCAAAACATCTAGACAAGCAGACAAATTAGGTTAGTTGTATTATTTTCTTCGTATCAACCTCGCCTCGTCACGCAAAATGATTCGAACGCAAACCGTTGTCACTCAATGACGCTACCGTGCCTAATTCCGCCGTATAGAATTCAAAATTAGTTTTTGTAGATCTGTTCAAAATCCGGAAAAAAATGAGACCTTAAAACTTCAAGGCACCTGATAGGCCTATATGACTGCACCACTACAGTCTTGATTTTCTTTATTATTTCTTCCAGCCTTTTACTGAACTGTGTAAGTGGACTGTGTAATGTGTGATGTTGACCAATGTAATAATACATTGGCATTCAGGAAAATAACTTGATTCAAAAATCTCATAGGTGGAACCCACAGAAAATTAGACACGAGGATTGCCCCACAAAATACCTACTTTAATAATAATCACAAATTAAATATTTCATATTCATCGGGAAAAGGTATAGTTATAATTAACATAAATACGCTACAATACAACTGAATAATTTCTCATGGTCTTAATGACGTAGCGACAGGGTTTGAAGCGGCCACATATTTCGGATACTTCGTCACTGGACACAGTTTGACGTCGATTCCGAACTACGGAGCGTTACAGCGTACTTCAGACACGCATATGAATGTTTGGCAGATCTCGAGGAAAAGTCAAGTGCGAGAAAAAAGTAACAGGATGGACCAAATTTAAAACTGTAACCTTAAGTTTACAAGAGTCCCGATAACTTACGGTCTTAAATTACGAATTGAAACTATTTTAAATCAACAAATAACAATACAATATTTACAAATTGCTATAAAATTATGTTGAAATGCATAGAAATTAATACTGCATAACTGTATTACTACAGCCTAGTTGCTGTACCAAGCAAATAATAACTCTGATCTCGGATAGAGTAATGTGAAGTAGTATCTACGCTTAATCTAGATTACCTCTTATCAGTAAGTAGCATTTCTGTACAACGACTAAATAGACATTCGTAGATATTACTAGAACCGAAGTGTACGATGAGGTTGGCGAAAATGAAATATAGTATTATATAGAATTATCTAGGATTCGCTACAATTTTCATGCAAAAAAATATATTTTCAGCACAGTAGCGACAGAAAATATTGCAAGGCACATGTGCTAATCTAAAAATTTCTAAAATAAAATTAAATACATCTGAATCTACTAAGCCTAATACGTAATAAATACAACAGTTCAAGATTCAGAAAATGATTTCCAATTATCGACAAGTAATACGAGGGGGGCAGCAAAAATGGCAAATCGAATCTTTAATTAATTAATGGATGAGAAAAATCAAGCGGGCCTGATCGGCGAGGAAATACATCTGCAAGAGTGAGCATTACACATTAATACATCCAAAAGCTCAAACTCCTTAAGAGCAAACTTGAATCACACCGGAGTTTCCAAGAAAAGCCAAAATTCAGTATCGGAAACACATTGAAGAAAGGCGGAAAAATAACGGGAAACAATGCAGGAATACTGGACAAAAGTTAAGAGCTAACACAGAAAATAGTTTGATGAGACATGATTCATACAGAGTCTAAATAGAAAAAAAGTAAAGACAACTCAGACAAGCAGTGAGATGCCAACTTTATAAATCTTACTCATCAAAATCCGAATCAAACACCAGAAAGTACAATACACTAAGCTAAAGGAAAATATACAGGAGAACATAGCAGCCGTAATGGCCAATGAAAAACTCCATAACGGTGCACGCCACTATGAATTTTTATATCTGTGAGATCGATCTAAAAATAAAGAGATAGGTACTAATAACACGCTTTTAGAACGAGAGACATAAATTTATTAGAACTTGCGGCATGAGAAGGAAAAGCGCTACATTCAATTAAGCAAAGAAAACAGAATACATAACGAACAATTTGAGAGATGAAATGAAAAGGGGAAGCGGTGGAACGCAAGCCAATTATACAAGCTCTGGCCTGTACAATTCACGCCGAAATAAATTTGAAATCTGCTGCACCGTTTCGAAGTATTCGAGAACTATTATTGTTAAGAAGAAAACGGTTGGAAAAGCTTGATCACCAGTTCATAAAGATTTTTAAAATAGAATCGCTGTCATTTACGTTAATTCATTTTATCGAGTAGATGAATCATCCCTTTTTTAATTACTACTGAATGCAAAGCGAATAAAACGTGAAAAGTGTTTCTGAGGTCTAAATGAGTAGAATAAAAACTTCACTTTTACAAGGCGACCATAGGAAAACAAGTTGTTTAATATGTAAGTCTCCATGCAAGGGCGAAGGTTGAGAGAAGCCAACCAGGTGATACAGGCAACATCAACGCTGACACAAGCAAGTGTTACGGCGGGGAAGATCAAACAGTGAAACAGATGCTTCAGCGTCTTCTGAACCCATTTTTAAGCCCTGAAGATGATTTGGATGTGAAGATTATATGCCAAACCGTATGTGTGTAGTTCTTTCCGACACTGGATTATAATATGAGATAGGGAATTCTGTTACTATTTTAAATGCACCTATGAGAAATTTAATACTATTGCATTTATGATATATTTAAATGATGATAAGAAAATTTCTGTGAGGAAAATGTTATTTTATATTTTGATCAAAAACAGTCGAATCCAGAACATTACTTCACTTAGAAACCAACTAATTTCTATGTTTTTTACTGACATTTTCAAATTTTCAAATTTTCAAGGTAATGAAATATGAGTTCTGAAGTTAGGTTGTTTTATTATTGCCTGTTATTGTTGCATTTTTCTCCCTAACCTAACCGTTGACTTGAAAAATATCTAATGCTCTATTAAAGATTGTGGGACCCGCTTCTTTCACTACTATTACCGCCATAACTATCTGAAAACTAAATCTACAGTTTATAATGTAGGTAACAACACACTGAAAGTCGCCGAGGACGTTATGTGTATACATATTTAAAGCAGAGTCACAAACGATTATCTGGATATAAAGTGATATATGATATAATAGTTTATTTTATCCATCATCGTCTATTGGATTGTGTTATTGTATTATTTTTATCTCTTGCAACGTGTACAAAGCGTAAAAAAATTTATTTCTTGAATCAATCTTTTTACTATGGCCTCAAATCGATCAGTTTTTATTACTTCTGTTATATTGTCTACGAATATGTGACAGAATTCGGCATACTGAAAAAACTCTTTGTCAGTTTTAAGATAATACTTCACGGATGTGTAGTATGAACTGTACCGTATAAAATTTCAATAATTAATAGCCACGAAGTGATGGCGTTAGCGAGCACTTAATACGTTTTCTATGAATTAAAATTTTCCGTGGAAATTAATAGTTGGATATACCTACTTGTAAGTGAAAAATAGAGGTTAGATTCATATTCTGTCCTTCCCAAGTTATTGTTTGCTTACGTAATCGACGAAAAATGATGCAATTTGTATATATCATGGGTAGCTTTATACACACAACGATAAGATTGTCATCAGAGTACATACTACAAGTTTCAAACTAAAATCAAACTTTCCGTCTTTACAGGTCAGTTTGTATTCCACTAGCACCATGAAGTTTGTTTCCCATACACAACTGAATGATTATCTGAGACACCGTACCAAACTTTACGCAATAACATTTTCATTTAGCAACAAACGCAAAAATGAAGTTTTTATAATGGTGATATCAGGAATAATTTATTATTCTTATCAGTCACGGCGGTGTTTTAGGCATCTATACTTAACTTCTTGGTGGAAAGCTGCCAATGGTTAATGAAGATGTATAATGGATAGGAACGTATATTCCCAGTTAATATCGCTAGTCTTCAAACTCATCATGTTCTTGCTTGACCGAGAACACTTTAATCTGCGGAAAGAGGAAAGCATTTCTGAAAAAATGAAATTACAGATGATTTATTCTGATGTCTAATGCAGGCAGACAGGTCCCCACATCGAACAGCTAAAGTAAATGGTGGAAGATTCTGTCCAAACCGGTAGACGTACTAATGACAAGAGAAAGTTAAATTATTGCTATCGGAAAAGTACTAAATATGTGGCTGTGCGAAAAATAAACTTTGTCATGATATTCTGATACAAACATACAATAATTTTCTCACTGACTAATGATAACGTCATACTTATTGTCGTGTGTTGTAGAGACCCAGAGCTTCCCAGATCGAACGATAACTTTAAACTGCAGCAACGTTACACGATGGAAATACCTACCTGCCACGTAGCTTCAGACCAGACTCGACCCACGGTACTCGAAACCATTAAAACTTAGGCCGCGATTACTGAGAGAGCGCCGGCGAAGAGGACGGCTCATTACATAATTCTGGGCTCCAGTGGGCAGGAAATTTCGGCGCAATTAGACACCGGAATTCGCATCCTCGCCGGGGTCGAGATAAAGCGACGGCGGGCGGTAACTCCGAGCGATCGAAACGAGCCCAGTCCACCAGCTCCCACTCAATTCACCACCTGTCCCCAAGCCTGCAAACGGCGAAACTGGCATCAAATCTGACAAAATAAAGATATCAAGAAAAAGAGCATCTTTCATTTAATTCAAATGTACTGGAACAAATGCCGCGATGGCAATTACAAGTATTTAGCTCGATTTCTCGAGTTTTACCTTAAATCCTTTAGGTGCAATTACTTTTGTCATTTATGAATTTAATTTTTAAGATCTGCTGTGTTTTTGGTAAATTGTTCAGTATTCTGCAAGGTTACTTATTCCAGTCCCCGTTTTCCTTATCTAACAAAAATTACCAACTTGGTACACTCCTTATTCTTCTACAAATATCCATCCAAGACTCACCCCCAACGAATCACTGAGCGTGGTGGCTGAGCGGTTAACGCTCTGGCATCGCATCACACCGGTTGGAATCCCCGTCCAGGCATCCAGATTTGGGTTTTCCACGGTTTCCCAAAATCACTCCAGGCTAATGCTTCCTTCAAACGGCCATTGCCGAATTCCTTTCCGTTCGTTGTTCCAGTGCCATCCCGCCTCTAATGACCTCGACATCGACGAAGCGTAAAGACAAAAGTTAAAGAAAAATAACTAATCTTCTTTATCATATCGGTTACTATGACATTCCACAAACAAATCTAGCTGTCCTCCTTTGCACCCTCAAACTCTGTATTTTATACCTACAGCGTGAGGCTCACACTACACAATCTTATTCAAGCAATGGTCTGACCAAGGTTTTGTAACCCAATTCCCTCACCTCTGTTATACATCACCCTCATCTTTGTCTTTAGTAAATGAATTATTTTGAAAGTTCTTCATAACATCTGCCCAATGTGTGTTGTCCAATTCAGTTAACGTAAAAATTGATTCCACGATACTTCCACTTAAAGTCTTCAACAAGATATCCCCTGTCACATGACGTGGTTTCTCCACCAATAACACTCAGGCTAAAGACTCGTGTCACTTTTCCAAGTCATGTCAACTATTTCGGTTTAGAGAGTAGATACATAATTCATTGTGGTATTTAAGCCCAAGTAGCCCAAATTTTGTAAATAATCATTAAAACGTAGTCATGGAACCATTCGTCAACAAAGGTTAACCTGGTGTGAAATAATAAGTGTAGTTCAGCTATCGGAGTCCGCCCATTGAAGATTTATTATACGAGGCATGTTTTTTTAAGTAAGTACCATTTTGAAATTAAAAAAAAGACGTGCAAATATATCTCAATAATTTTATTTTTACATGAAAGCCTGTACCTTACTCTACTTTTCTATATAATTCCCTTCAATACTGAGGCACTTGTCATAACGTAGTACCAGTTTTTGAAAACCCTCCTCATAGAAGTCTGCCGCCTGACTTGTTAACCACTGCATCACAACTGTTTTGACTTCGTCTTCAATACGCTGACCACCCAGGTGTTTCTTCGAGTGCAGGAACAGATGGTAGTCACTGGGCGCCAGATCAGGGCCGTACGGAGGATCTAGAGTTTCCCATCGAAAAGATGTGAGGAGATCTTTGGTCTGATTAGCCACATGTGGACGGGCGTTGTCATGCAGCAAAACGATGACCTTGCTCAACTTGCCACGTCTTTTGTTCTGGATTGAACGGCGCAGACTGTTCAATGTCTCACAATAAGCTGCTGCATTGATTGTCTCATTACGCGGCAGAAATTCCACAACAATACTCCTTTTCTGTCCCCAAAAAAACTGTGCACATAATTTTCCGGGCAGAAATCGTTTGCTTGAACTTCACTTTTTTGGGTGAATCTGAATGTCGCAATTCCATGAACTGTTGCTTTGATTCAGGTGTGACGTAGGCCACCCATGTCTTATCGCCCGTAACAATTTTGTTTAAGAAATCATCACCATCGTTGTGGGACCGCTCAAGGAAAGTCAATGCACTGCCTAAACGTTTGGTTTTGTGCACATCCGTTAACATATTCGGTATCCAACGTGAGCACAATTTTCGGTAATTCAAGTGCTCGGTCACAATGCCATACAATACACTACGAGAAACATTAGGAAAGTCATCACACAAGGAGGAAATCGTAAATCGTCTGTTTTCTCTCACCTTATTGTCCATTTTCTGTACCAAACTTTCATTAACGACGGAAGGACGCCCACTCCGTTGTCCATCATGCACATTTGTGCGGCCATCTTTAAATGCTCTTCTACTTTCTCACCATTCAATCACTCATAATGTTATGTCCGTAAACTGCACAGATCTCACGATGAATATCGATCGGTTTTAGGCCTTTAGCACAAAGGAATCTTATAACAGCCCGTACTTCACAGTCGGCGGGACTCACGATTATCGGAGGCATCTTAAACACTCAGTGAACAACGTAAAAAAGGATGAATTAGACTGTAATGGCGTCAGTGCGTAGGCAAGAGATGCAGGTACCCAGTGCGCATGCGCGGAACTCCGACCGTAGCGCTGCAGTCACGGTGTTACAAAACGGTACTTACTTAAAAATCCGCCTCGTAAGAGCAGTTTCAGTCATCATAAGGTAAGAGATGATTTACTTATAATATCAGTTATCCCTCCCATGTGAAAGTGTAAGTCATCAAATGAGTTTCGTAAGTATGTATATTAGCAGACGTTAAGTTGTGGGTTGGAAGGCACGTCGTTACGCATCCGTCACAAGTGGTGGTCAAGACAAGCTACGCTACGCTCCTATACCACTTACAGCATGTCAGATCGCTCGGTGACAGTTACTTTTGTCACGAATTTCATTACATTACTAATCCATTAGCTGCATACCTAAATGGCAAAAGGAAGTGTCATTTTGAAAAAGATAGTTGCACGCATAGTTAGTAATTTCCATTACTATTTTCAAGTTCTTACGGTTTCATACCTTCTGGCGAAAGACGGAGCCCTTATGGAATAACAAACTTTCCGGCACGACTGTCACAAATTAATAACTTCTCAACTATATAACTTGGAGATCTGTAACTGCGACTGTTAAAGGGAGGATTTAGTGAGTGGCCGAATAAATTTACTTTTATAAATAATGTTCTAGGCGTTATAGGAGTGTTATAATTGCACAATATTTCGGCGCTCTCAATTATAACACTCCTATAACTCGGATAGTCACCCGAGAGCATTATTTATATTCTCAACGCCGAGAAAGACTACGTAATTATGTAAATTTACTTTTGGTTCGTGGACATAAAAAAAAAAAAAACTTGCAGACCTCAGAGCAAGAAAATGTTTAGGCTTTTATTTTGTTCCATAGTTTGTACTAGACCTTTTTTGAAACATAAAAACTAATATTTACATTATTTACTGGTCTGAAAATTCTACTATAGCTTACAAAGACATGTAGTTTCTTAAAGACTACAAGAGAAGTAAAGCGATTGCTATACAGGTTGTGGTGTTCGTTAAACAAAAATAATTAAATAAGCGATTGTAAATAAATTGATCCTTTGTTAAATTTTACAAAAGCCATACATCAGTTCACAGAGAGTGATAAATATGTTGTGGAAATCCTTCTCTGAAAACTGAAATATTTTCTATGACTTATTGCTTTTTTTAAGTTTTTTTGATGTAAGTTTATATTTTTATTTTAATGATATCATTTCAATGACAATGAGTAATAAACTGTATCGAAAAAATCACTCATTATTGATGTTTTAAAAACGTTTTACAGTAAATCTGTTAGTAAATATTTTTATACACAATCCGGTTAAGGAATAATCAGCGCATGAGAGAAACTCGAAAATTGACTTTTTAAAATCATTTATTTATATTTTTGATCTACATGAGTACGTTAATCTGAAACACCGAAACTGGCGAGTGCGTGATAACGCTCTGGCTTAAGAGTTCGGGAAAAGCATGGGTTCAAAAACCAGTCAGCTCCTTCAGATTACAGTGTTCCATGGTTTCGCAAAATCACTCCAGGAGAACGCCGGGTTGATTCCGTCAAAAGGTTATGGTGGAACTTCTTCCCGTTCCTTGTCCCCTGTCATTTCATTGATCAGGCGTAATAAGGAAAATTTAACCTTATATTCCCTTCAACACCGATTATGTAAAACGTGAAAGGTGAAATGTTTACTAGCTGCTACCGGGAGAGTAGAGGCTAGCTAGTCACAGGTTCGAGTACCGCTGAGGGCAGGGGATGTATTGCGTACATCTTGTGTTACTTTTTGTTTTGATAGTAATCAACACTTGAACTGATTACGGGAAACATGGTGATGATGTAAATTAAAAACGATGCAGGTGGGTGTATGGGTTAGTTTGCCAAATGCAATATTGTAAGCGAATAAACCCTTGATTCAATATTATGCTCAAAGGACTGGACAGTTTCTTATTTTCTGCAACGTGCGCATTTTAATTAAAGAGGCAACTCAGAGTGCTTATTTCGTAAACAATGTTTTAACGCGAATAGCATAGCAATGCCAGTAACTAATACTTTTTACCCTTTCAGGCTATAATTATCAACTTTTTACCCTGAATTTCGCAGTTTGGTACGTAATAATTTTTCCTACGTGTTTATTTCCACTTCTATTTCTCGTTAACACGGAGGTATTTTTGCACCGTACACGCAATGTTTGCTTATACAAACGAGGTCTAATTGCCATCTCGGAAAGGGAAAAAATTCTACAAACAGGACAGTGTTTTGCGCGTTAATCCAAACACACAACCTAATTTTCGCGTTTCCAAGTTGTTTGGCTGTAGCCAAACAACATTCATGTAACATCAGTAAAGTGTACGGCCATATCTGTGCAATCACGTACTACCTTTGAGTGAAAAATATATACTACCTTCTAGAGACCAAGCTATGATCCTCACTAAATAACAATCAACTTCCCACTCAAGTACACTGAAATATTTCATTGCTTTACTAACAAATTTCCGTAAAACTGTTTTTTATAACTTGGCAGCGACTTTTTTTCCGTCGTCAGTCATTGACTACGTTTGCTGGAATCCTCCATTCCTTCCTATCCTCTGCTAGCCTCTTTGTATCAGCATACTCAATACAGCTTACGTCTTCAACTGCCTCCTTCAAATGTTTTAATCATTGTCCCTGTGCACTGTTATTGTTTTTGACTGTTAGCTATATTAACTATTTAACCAATCTAACAGGTTTCAAAATATGATCTACCTCGCTCTCTCTTTCAAGTGGCAGAATCTTACACAAACTTCATCCTCATTAAACACGTTAGTTTCATACTTACCTGTCAAATTCATCATCTCCAGCCTTCCACAACACTACAGTTAAAATCCCCCTTCTTTCTTTTTTTTTCCTTTTCAGTACAATGTGAATGATACTAATAGCAAAGCAGGTAGACCTAATCATGAACATTCCGCAAATCAATTTCTCCGCATCGTTAACCCTGCACTTTTCTTTGATTCACTGACTGCGCGATCGCTTAGTTACAATCGTGGTACCAGAGTAAAACGATTTGTTAGACATGATTCCTAAATAATCTATAAAAGATCCCGAAAGGAACATCTAATAATGTTACTTTTCAGTCTCCCGACACGAATCTAAGCTATACAGGGTGTTACAAAAAGGTACGGCCAAACTTTCAGGAAACATTCCTCACACACAAACAAAGAAAATATGTTATGTGGACATGTGTCCGGAAACGCTTACTTTCCATGTTAGAACTCATTTTAGGTTGGTAGAGGTGGACCAATTCCATGGCCCCCACGCTCTCCTGACCTCAACCCTCTTGACTTCCATTTATGGGGGCATTTGAAAGCCCTTGTCTACGCAACCCCGGTACCAAATGTAGAGACTCTTCGTGCTCGTATTGTGGACGGCTGTGATACAATACGCCATTCTCCAGGGCTGCATCAGCGCGTCAGGGATTCCATGCGACGGAGGGTGGATGTATCCTCGCTAACGGAGGACATTTTGAACATTTCCTGTAACAAAGTGTTTGAAGTCACGCTGGTACGTTCTGTTGCTGTGTGTTTCCATTCCATGTTTAATGTGATTTGAAGAGAAGTAATAAAATGAGCTCTAACATGAAAAGTGAGCGTTTCCGGACACATGTCCATATAACATATTGAAGTGTTCCCTATGTTAGGAAAGCGACTTCTCGACCATACTGTGGCCGTTCATTACCAGTTATTAATTTGCAACTAACATTAAGCATAAAAACAAATCAGGTGGGCGCCAGAGATTGGAGTGCACCCTATTCTGAGGGAAGCGACATCCAGATCTCAAAGTATTGTTACTTAAACATGAATTATTGATCAACTAGAATTATTAATAAAGTCAAATGACACATTACATCACTGGATGGGATCTATTGAAAACACGGTTCACAATCTGACTTTACGATTTACTTATGTATTTTAATTGTTTGCTTAACAAGACTTTACAAAGATTACTTTTCTTTTTGAAACACAAGTGTACATAACTTTCTCGGTGGAGCAAGAGAGTCTGTCTCGGGGCGATAACTAGGGTAAAAAAACGACGATGATGCAAAAGTTCCTTTTTCTGAATGGTGGTTACCGTGCAGGCGAATCTACGTTGTGCAGTCGGTGGGTTGACCAGCTCTCCATCACGGCCGGCTGCCTCACTGCTGTTCGGTCGATCCACACCTTTCCGTCGGTAGACAACAAGTCCCCCATGTCTTCTCGCGCTGCCTCCAAGAAGCGTCGTTTTCCGCCCCCTCTTCATGACGTCTGCCAATCACTGTCTTTGGAGGGAAGCTTTTTCCGCTGATTGGCTCAGGACATGCAACAAAACCGCCCTTTTTCTGTAATAAAAATACAAATGTTTCCTATTGGCTGTGTACTCCCTGGCATCCCCTCACCCTTCGTTCTTGGATACAGATATACATTTTTATTTTATTTGTTTACTAAAACAGCCCAGGCTCCCACTCCATCTTGAGTCTCGGGCCTTGTCACGAGGCTGTTATGCCATAAGTCACATTTAATGGAAACACTCAGGGGCTGGCGTTCCCCAAACACTAGCAGAACCTCTCCTGGGACCGGGGACCGACACACACCAGACGAGAAAAGAAACACGCGCACCTCTGTCTCTCGCGGATCATTACAATATTTTCTTTGTTTGTGTGTGAGGAATGTTTCCTGAAAGTTTGGCCGTACCTTTTTGTAACACCCTGTATGTTGAGACAAGACGTACTGTAGCAATACACTGTATCTACAGAATAAGGATGGAACTACGCTCAGCAGAGCCTGGAAACGCCTAACTGATACAGCGCGCATTACTGAAATAAAGCCAATACATAGCTGTGTCGGTCACGTAGCCACAATTGAGCAATGCCGCTCCATTATCGGATTAGAGGTAACATGAGCTACTCGCAATCGATTCCCCAGCGTCTCTTAGCAATGAAATTGAGGATAGAATTCCAAGGCTAAAATTATGTTTCATCCAAATAAGTAAAAAAGATTATTATTTGTTGTTTAATAATACGCCATTACAACTGTTGGATATTGTCTTTATTTTCCGGACGCGTTTCGCCTCTCGCCGAGGTATCTTCAGCGTACAGTTTTGCTGTAATATGTGATTTGTTATTGACTTTTGAATATACAATGATTTGTGTGTGTGTGTGTGTGTTTGCTTTGTTTTAGCTAAATGTGCATGTGTGGTGGATGGTGGAGACGCATCGTGGTATTATATTAATGTTGTGGTGGTGTTTTGTGTGTTTGATGTTGTTTTACATCAGTTTCGATTTTTATTAGTTTGAACAAGGTTTGGGTTGGTTAGGTTAACATGGTCATTAAGTACGTGTTTTCCTGAGACTATTGCTTTTTGAATTTGATAATTTTCTTGCAGAGTTAAAATATTTTGTTTTGTGTTGTTTGTTGTTAGGATTTTCATGTCTACATTTAAATTTGTGGGAAGATGATTATTGTCGAAGAGGTGTTCAGCAAAAGTTGAATGATTGCTATACTTTAAGGCTCGCATGTGTTCCTTATATCTTGTCTGGAATTTTCCCCCTTGTTTGGCCGATGTAAACTGCCTCACAATTCTGACATGTCAGTTGGTATATGTCAGAGTTATTGAATTTCTTTGTTTATCAAGCAACTGTAGAAGAAAATGGCCTACAATAATCAAGTAAAAAAGGAATAGGCGAAAAATTATTCCTCATATACTGGCTGAAACTGGATTAATCAATGTGATCTGCCATTCCTACAGCCGATTAATAGTGTTGATGCACATTGAAACTTCATGTGAAATGAATAGCTCACTTTAAACGAAATATGGTACACACTTTGACAATAAATTTGGCCGCCGCTGAAAAATTCTATCACTGTTATTTTGCACAATCTGACAACAATGTCATCCCACGAAACAGTAATACAATACCGGCAAACCAGTATTGCGTTACTGTTTCTTAAGATGACATTGATGCCAGATTGTGCAAAATAACAGTGATAGAATTTTTCAGCGGTGGCCAAATTTATTGTCAAAGTGTGTACATATCTGCATAATTCCCATTTCATGTTATATCCAGTGGGAAAAAAGGAGTACAGTCATAAATCAGCTTTATACACTTGTAATGTCCTGCCTCCGGAGTAATTGAGTTTCGTAGTTTTTCGACATTTCAGCTGACGCCCCGCGATTGTGTGTGGCGGTGGAATTCTGCCGGCGTAGTAGACAGTAGTGCTGCTGTCTTTGTATGTCTTGCCTGCAGGTTGACATAAAGCTATGTCCACACTTGTGCCTCTTCCCTTTCAACTTGCCTTTTCCTCTTGCCCGTTCCTCTTGCAATATGTTCATCTTGAGGTATGCGCTAGAGGCACGCATCAGAAGGCATGCCCTTTAGTGTCCACATTCACGCCTCTTGAGGCATGCCCTCAGTGTTCCGGTGTAGCCGCAGCGAGATTGATGATTCAATTTGTCTGGCGGGCATTACAGCTGCCATTCTTATATTAGTGAAATCCCGGGGGAAAAATCGCGGAGGAAACTTGTGGGTAAAGAATTATTTGAAAACTCGAAATGTGCAAATTCTCCAAGAACTGCAGTTCAATGACAATGCGCTGTTTAAAAACTTAACGCGAATATCGAAGCAAAATTTTTATATTCTAACAATGCTGAAACCCGCCATTCAAACGAGATACCAAATTCAGAGACGCAGTACCTGCCGAAGACGTACCGTTGAAAATGCCTTCGGTCTGCTTGCTTCCGTGTTCCGAATTTTCCTAAGGCCAATTAAGTTCAAAGTTAAAAGTACGATTGTGGACATAGTCTTATGTTGCGTATATCTGCACAATTTCCTTCGTATAAAGCCTGATTGTACAAGGTTTTACTGTCCAGTGGGATCTTTGGACATTGAAGATGCCAGCAAAGGAACTACTATTCCCGGAACTTGGCGCGGAACTACCGCAAAAGACACTGGCTTCACCCCACTTCCGAGAATTCCTCTAAGACTCTCTGAAAGCTTCCGAATTGCGGGATGAATTCGTAGAATATTTTATGTCACCGATAGGCAGCATACCATGGCAAGGTAACTACTTGTAAGGAAGTTTAATCTTCTAATAATATAACAAAAATTTTCAACTGGAGATGTATCTGGAAAATGTAGCTGAGTAACATACTTTCACTAAATTTAGTTTCTGTAAGAAAGAAACCTGCACATTACCTACCCGCCTTTTATCTAATATATTAGAACCAATTGCTCTTGATCCGAGAAAAATAGCGTAGCAATACGTAAGTTAAGATTAAAAGGTGTTGATTAAGTTAAATAGTAGTCCATTGTGTAAGCCTCTTGATGTTACAGCGCTATGCCGAACTCTGCATTTGACATCATAAAAAAGTTGCGGTTTTTGCCGTAGTTATGATGTAAATAACTTCGCGAGCGTAAATCTCGCGAATTTATTTACAACATATAAGCTGACTGACATCGACTAACATAGAAAGCATTCCCTTCCAAAGAATAATCTGAAACTTAACTAGAAGACATTATGCAACTGTAAAAATTATTTTTGTTTATTCACAACATTCGTTGATACTTTCACAAATTCACGAAAATGCATCTGACTGCTTAATACAATAAATGTTGTTTACTGAATAATACGACATTTAATGCTCTTTAAATCTGCCTATTGATATACTAAGTACATGATGAAGCTTGAGCCTTCCCACCATTCGTTAAACGAGATTAAATATTTCCTACGTGAAAGTACTATATACTGCACTCTGAATTTTACGCATCCCGCACCGAATGTTTGTACAATAATTTCGCAAAACACACAATCCTACATTGTCAAAACTCTTCACAAAAATCAACCAGTGCAAAATGTTAATTAAAATCAGCATGAATTAATTATAAATGATGTGGAAAAATACTAAATATTTATTATAAGTACTGTCACTTAAATGAATATAATCTTTATTTTTGACTTCCCATGACAATGAAAACGAACGTTAATCTTCGAAAAATGTAAGCGTTTCGTCGTTGGAGAGCCACATATTGCAAGCGGAGACGCACGAGAATCCACTTCAGCTGGAAACGCTTGCAATACGCCGTGCCTCCCGGTTTGTTGAACGGAATGAGGATCTCGGGCATGCCCCTGACGCATGCCTTCCGAGCCTCTCCCCCGTTCAACATGACGCATGCCTTGACGACCGAAAGTTGAACAGGTGTGGACACAGCTTAAGGGAGCCGAGATTTGCGCGGGTGGCCGCACGAGGGTCGATGCTGCGGGGGTGGCAGCCCGACTGGAGAGAACCGGTGAGGTCCTGTGAGTGGATGCCAAGTTGTCATCACGTTCTCGCCTGACGTGAGTCGTCGGATGTTCTCACATGTGTTACGAGTGTTTTCTATCGAGAAGAAAACATCAAGAGTTTTCGTTTCGGCGAAGAGAGCTGTCGCTGCCTTCACCTACGAAGAAAAAAAAACTGATAAGTGAAACCACTTTCTTTATATCAGCTTTTTTTCGCCCAGTTCACGCCCTATGAACAATTATCGAACTGATGGACTAAAAATCGAATTTTTGTCTCTCTCTAGCCGGAAATGTTAATCACTGATAGAAATTTTTGTATGGCTGAGTTCCATGCTGTTTTTATAATAGTACTTGAAATTTTCAGCGTTAATATTTCAATTGTACCAGTAAACCCTGTAACTTTTCTACGGGATATATATATATATATATATAGATAGATAGATAGATAGATAGATAGATAGATAGATAGATAGATAGATAGATAGATAGATAGATAGATAGATAGATAGATAGATAGATAGATAGATAGATAGATAGATAGATAGATAGATAGATAGATAGATAGATAGATAGATAGATAGATAGATAGATAGATAGATAGATAGATAGATATGTATGTATGTATGTATGTATGTATGTATGTATGTATGTTTGTAAGTTTGTAAGTTTGTTCTTCATACAAATCCACAGTTTCCATCAGATTTCGATGAAAGTTTGCACACTTATCCTTTGAAACAAGTAGAAAAATACTGTCTATATTTGGCTGAAAAATTATCTGTATAAATAATATATGTTGTCTTATAATTTCGAAAAATTACTAAACGGCGATAGACAGACGCGTTGAATGTCTAGGTCTCTGTATTGTCTTTCGATACAGTGGTCGGGTAGTTCAGTGGTTAAAGCCCTTGCTTACTGATGTTTGGATCGTGGTCTACGGTTCAAATCTCCGTGGAGGCAAAGATTTTTAAAAATTGTTTTTGATTGTAAGTGTCACGCCTGGACCGTCGGTTATTCGGATTGAATCTTAAACTGTATATATCACAGATTTAGGGGTTCAATGCGAGGCAAATCGTAGGTAGTTTTGCAATGTTGTAGGTGTACACTTTTTTACGTTATAATGATCCCTCGGGGGTCGTTCGCTGTCAGTGTGTGTGTGTGTGTGTTGCGGAAGTAAGTCTCTGTATTTTTATTATGTTTTGTCGACTAAATGGCTATATCGATATTGATGAAATTTTACAAGAAAATCTGTAGTAAGGGCACAGGACATTTTTCCCGGTATGATTAACAGTTGTAGTCACGTCATTTTGAGAACTTATGGAATGGTGATAGAAATATATTGGAAATTGATTCTCTTCAAGAGACAGGTATGACGGTAGAGTGATATAGTGATAGCTTTCCTGTCGTATTATACCAACTCGGTGTTGTTTGCGACAAATCCTTCGTTACCAGATACCTATGAACCTATGAGGTTTTTGGGGTAGAAAAAAAGGTGAAGAAACTAATTAATTAAACATAAAATTAATCAGAACACATTGAATACTTTACAATACCAATTTCAGACTGATTATTAGAGACGCCGTGAACATCCACAAATGCAGCTTTTTTGGCTTATGGCTTTACGACTCGTCAACGTCTGTGTTATTAGAGGCGGTAAAGTACTGAGGACAAGGAACGGTAATGAATTAAGCCACGGCCTTTTAAAGAAACCAGCCTGGCATTCATATCTAGTGATTTCTGGAAACCGTGGAATACCCAAATCTGGATGTCCATGCCGGGATTCGATCCCGCGTCCTCCGAAATGAGAGACCACAGCGTTGCCACTCACCCACCGTGCTCGATATAAACGTAGCATGCTGGTTTGTAGGGTAGATCGTATTAGTCTGGCTGTCGGAAGCATCCAGTTAACATTTGCTTTAAAAACTGAAGGTTCAGGACTGATTCGCGCGCTGCCTGGTACAGCACTCGGGTGATTATAGCGCCTAATTAGCGCGGATGATTACCTGGCGCCGTCACCTCGTTTATATTTCAGCAGCGTAATCTGCAGGCCGCTTGTTGGTCTAATAAAGCAGACGTGACGCTCTCACGGGAGACCAGTCTAAGCGCGTTTGCCAAGTGAACCCTGCGCTGTAATACCAGGACACAGCGGACAATCCGCAGGCGGCTTAAAAGTGCTGCTACCACTACTGAAACAATATTTCACTGCACGCACAACTGCAATCGGCAAGCGAATGAATCGAGTCAAATTTTGAAGTTTCTTCGTTTTCACAATTGCTGAAGTAGTCCTGATTATTACCATTTGCGACGAAGCCTCTACTACTCTGTAAATTTCCTAGGAAACCTAAATTAGCTTTTGAAGCTAAAGGTAGTGATACTTTCTTAAACATTTCACTTGGTAATTACGAAATCCATCGAGACCCGAACACTTTGTTAAATTTGTTCGGTAAAGATGAATGATATAAAGCGGATGTACACATGGTAATTTACATAAACAAATCTAGCTGCATTCCATTACATTCCGTGTATTCGGTACTGATAAGTTATATGCACAGAGTTACGAAGACTAATTTGCTACCTACATTCGCACATCCCTATTCACTTTTCCAATTAAAAATTATTTATTTTCATAATCGTTCCTTCGCTTGATATCGATGACAATTTATATTTTGCCAACGACTTGTTCAGCGCATTAATGAATACTTATTGTAAAAAGTAATTACAATTTTTTTTCTAGCAATTTAAATATATTTCCGTTTTGTTTAAATACTGATTTCCGATTACTGTTATTAACACAAAATTCTGGATCTTCACGAAACTTTAATATTTCCTTGTTGATAATCGAATCAGATTTCAGTATAGTTTTCTTCTCCATTCTACTGCGATATCTGCGGCAGGTTTTGTGTCACTATCCGAACTTCCAAAATGTGAAAATCTAGAAAAAAAATCATTAGTTAACTATTAAATGTTTAATGATAGGATTGGCTTCTAATTTTCTCCTGTGGCACAAAGTGACGTAAGATAATTTACGTCACACCTTGAACTTCTGCATGATTTCAGAACAAAATCAGACAAAATTATGGTTACTGGGTCTTTCACATAATTGCTTCTAATAATTTTTATATATATATATATATATATATATATATATATATATATATATATATATATATATATATTCAATGAACAGCCACACTTCTGTTACAGTTTTATAACAGTATTAGTTTCAAGTACATGTAGTAATTATTTTTTTTTTAATTTTCCGATTTCTCAAAATTTGGTGAAAGTGTGTTAAGCAAATGTAAAATATACTTCTGGTACATCCGCATGATCGTATGAACTTCCATTCGAAACGCCTAAATGAAATATATTGTTGTTTATTAATTGTTTCCAATGATGGAAGAAAGGGTTTTTTGAGCAGAGTTACACACTCAGAGCTTGAGACATCCATGAGACTGTGTTCAACCGAACAAGTAGATATCTTAACCGAACACACAAACTGACGACCACGATTTGGGAATTTCATTTATTCACGTTTATCAAACTGTAGTAGAGTTACATCTTAACCAAAAGTGACGGCTAAAAATATTTTATTCTAGAAATAAAGTAGAGAATTGTAAATCATCGAAAGACACTGTAACTGCATACGTAAATCCAATCTCACCGAGCGTGGTGGTGTAACGGTTAGCGTTCTCACCTCGCATTCGGGAGGACGGCGGTTCGAATCCCCGTCCGGGCATCCAGATTTGGGTTTTCCATGGTTTCCCCAAATCACTCCAGGTGAATGCCGGGATGCTTCCTTCAAAAAGGCCATGGCCGAATTCTTTCCCATTCCTTGCCCCCATCCTTTCCCGTCTCTAAAGACCACGTTGTTAAAAAGGGACGTTAAACTGTTACAAAAAAAAATAAACAAAAAAAAAATCCAATCTCTATCCACTCTATCAAACTTTCTGTATCCGATTTGTTCAACTAGAATAGAATATGATTTGAATGTGTGTGGTTCATCAATCCATTCATTATATTTTATTGTAAATGTTCCTGCCTCCACACCTTGCGGTCAATAAGTAAACATCCTCCAGTGAATGCAATCGATCTTAGAAAGAATTCCTATTGGCAAATTAATAAACGGCGGAAGTAAGAAGGACTGACTGATATACTGCAAGAATTTTCTCGTTATGGATAACCGATAAATCACATTCATAAAACCCAATGTAGAACGTGTTTAGAATAGTGTATACGTATCCAGACATCCGATACAAGTAGTAAATCAATAATTTTTAAATATTAATAATAAAAGTTATTTCAGTTTGAAGTTTAATCAGGGTGAGTATCATCCCAGTGAATGAGGTTATCTTGCACCATATTACTACGCCATACCTACTGCTCCGAAAAGTTTTCGTCAGTATGATTCCGTTGCATTGCCCACTATAATCAGTTTCATTAACGGTTATTGCACGTGTAGATCTCTATCATAAGGGTCGTATTATTCGCAAAAAGTCGAAACAAGGAAGACGGAAACATTGGCGGCAGCATATTCAGGCGTAATATTACAAAAGAAAACGTTGCATCCGCGAGGATAACCTCCAAATCCAACGGACGTATCATCAATAATAGAGACACTGCGGAGAGGTGGGATTTAGGCCACGACTTTGATATACAGGGTGTTACAAAAAGGTACGGCCAAACTTTCAGGAAACATTCCTCACACACAAACAAAGAAAATATGTTATGTGGACATGTGTCCGGAAACGCTTACTTTCCATGTTAGAGCTCATTTTAGTTTCGTTAGTATGTACTGTACTTCCTCGATTCACCGCTCGTATTGTGGACGGCTGTGATACAATACGCCATTCTCCAGGGCTGCATCAGCGCATCAGGGATTCCAGGCGACGGAGGGTGGATGCATGTGTCCTCGCTAACGGAGGACATTTTGAACATTTCCTGTAACAAAGTGTTTGAAGTCACGCTGGTACGTTCTGTCGCTGTGTGTTTCCATTCCATGTTTAATGTGATTTGAAGAGAAGTAATAAAATGTGCTCTAACATGGAAAGTAAGCGTTTCCGGACACATGTCCACATAACATATTTTCTTTGTTTGTGTGTGAGGAATGTTTCCTGAAAGTTTGGCCGTACCTTTTTGTAACACCCTGTATAATCTGGTGATTATGAACGCTGTACCGCCACCTCACCTACTCTGCTGGTCAAGTCCAGATTTGAGAAATTTTCTTTGCACACCGAGACTGGAACCAGCTAATGACGCGCTGAGATGCCACTACTTAGCAACTTCGACCAGGAGGTGTGTATCTTGAAACAACTCATTCAACGACTACTTCAGTTTCAGGGCTTTGAGCTATTTATTCAATTAATTAACAGTTACATAATATTCATACAACTTTATCTACATTCTACATCCTCCGACCGACAGTGTTTGCTCCGAATTGGCAAATGCTTTTCTGAACAGAGCAACTGATTGATGAAGAGAACTTATTGAAAACGAAATCAGCTGACTGTGAAATAATACACTACCAAATGGCCGAAATTATGTTCTAGTATTTTCAAATGCTTGAATGCTTAACTTGATGAGAAATACAACTAGAATTTTTGCTTAATGTCAAAGTCGTATGGTTAACGCCAACAATTAAGTCCCGTCCCTAAATGATGTAGATTTATTCGCATTTTTACACTTCTCAAAACATTAAAATATGCATCAGCCCTCAAATTATTGATAAGGCAGCGACTGAAAGGATGTGCGTATTTGGAAATTTCATTCTTAATTTGATGCCTCTGGCGTGTTACTGATATAGATTTGAGCCTTAAACGCTACTGAGACAAATTTAAACCTCGCCAGCAATGTACCAGTACTAGCAAGGTCGTGTTCATCAATTTTGTGAGCTAATTGGGGCGAATTAATTAGTTGTCGAAAATAATCCAGCAGTTACCGACGAAACATGAGACTTGTTAACAGTTCCACACTAATTGTAGCAACAACGTGTTTGTGGGACAGACGGCCCAATTTATTTCTCTCAACTCATGCAAGCTGCTTGCTCATTTATTGACTTACTTGAAGATAATCGATTACTCACTGTCACCAAACAACTGAAAGGTACTACAGTTAATTAAAGAAATTATAAAAGTTGCTCCGAATAGAATACCACTAAATTTATTGAGTTACTTGCATAAACAATTACACCTCCGAGGAACACTACTTTAGAAACCAACACACTTCATTTCAAAAAAATAAAAGTTTCACTTATCATGTACACAGTTCGGCGCTTACCAACCAACTTGCCGTAAGCTGCCATGTTTACAGTGTGCGAGCAAAACAAACACTGAATAACCACTCAGCTGTTACGAATGTGGAAACCCGAAGTTAATACAAATCGTGTTACAACTAATCCGGATATTTACAATTAGTCAAAGTAAAATAATTTAATACTGATAATTATAATTACAGTAAAATTAATAACATAAACATGATTGGGGGTTGTGAGAATGTCACAATTTCCACTTAAAAAATGGCTTTCGCCTAGGAGGCCCTGCTTTCAGAACGACACGTTTTTATATTTTATGTAAGTACTCTCTGTATTAATTTGTGCATGCTATGCAAAACACGAGACGAACGGAACAGCAGATTAAAAACGACATTATTCTAGACTAGTGTTGCAAATTTAAAAAAAAAATTTTTCAGATTTGTGAAAAAAAACATGAAAAAAAACCTAGCACCCAGGTTTTTATTCTAAATTTGTTTTTTTTTTTTCAGAAAACAATATATTTGATAAATTATAGTTTTATTTACGGAAGTTACATTTTTCATGTATGTTTTAAATCTTATTAAATCATATAATGTCTTACATAATGATTCATAACTGTATCTATATAGGTAACATAACTTTTTATCCAACCTCTTTGTCAGTACCACATTCACTAGTATCAGTACTACCAACACTAGTGCGGTCGGAGTCGGAATTTTCTGTTTCTTCTTCTGTATCCTCCATATCCATAACTTCAGAAGTAGTTACATTTTCCTTCTACTGGTTGTTCTTGTATTGTACACAAAAGATTTTGAGATTGCATAAAGTCTGCGCCGATAGTTCCATATTACGGTCTTTTAAGTTTGAATTTAAATCTATTATCATACAAAATAGGAGCTTTATTTCTTTTCAATCGTTGGTTTATGCCAACGGTTGCAAGGAAATGATTCATAATAACTGACATTTTAATGACTCAGTATCACTATACGCTGCGAGTTTAACAAGTATACGAATATATGGAAAGCACAATAAGTAATAAAAAGAGACAAAAAACCGTTGATAAATTTAAAATTCCTAATTTTTTGAAAATATCCGTAGGTCTACAGATAAATTTGTAGGGCTGGCAGCACTAGTTCAAATAGTGAGTATCAAAACAAATAACGGGGATCCCTTCTCGTGCAACCAAGCCTATTCGGGAAATCCCCGTTCGTAAAAGAATACTTCAGTCAATGTTGCCAATATTTTTGTAATTTTTTTTTCTACTGAACCTGAAAAATATAGTAAATTTAAAATTGAGATAAGTACTTAGTATAAACTCTAAAACAGTCATATAAAACGATAAATGTCTTAAACAGTACGAAATTTAGTGGTTATGAAAAAAACATGTCCCAGAAAAAAAACATGTTTTTTTTTTCACAGTTTTGTTTCATGTTTTTTTTTTTATTTTTCAAGTCAGAACAACACTATTCTAGCCTAGACCCTACTCGAAGCAGCAACCCTTCCAAACCGACGCAAGTGTGCCAGCGTCGGGTTATTATTCCTTGCTGAAGTTAGAAAACAGACTGAGTTCGAAACCACAAAACCCGTTGTGCTGTTTTATCGCTTTGCGTCTTGTCGACTTCGACGTCATTAGGGCTCTTAAAGTATAGAGGAACTGGAAGAAATGAAATGGGTCATAGCGTCCTTATGAACCACCATCTGGAGATAAGCTTGGAATGATTTCATGATACCGTGGGAAGCTAATCAGCGTCCTCCCGAACATCAGGCCCGAGGCCGGTCGTCAACTGGAACCGAATTTCGTCCGAACCGCATTCGTACGAGTAACGCCCGACTTGACGTCCGACTAAACTCGTCCACTGCAGCCGAATAACGGCCGACACAAATTGCCGATCCGTCATTGTTGCATCAACAACAAGCGAACGGGGTGTTTTTTTACAATGTATAGTGACTTACATTTCGTAAAAAAAAAAAAAAGACGTTACCTAGCCGTCGCGAAATATTGCAAGAGTCAGGGCAGTGTTTAGGATGTGTAGACCCTTGGGCTGAACCTGTGATGCGCGCTCTGCCCCGCAAATATTTTGAAATTCAACCTCATAGTTATTTTCTAACCAAAATTCTAAAAGAAACATTTGAAATTTATTATTTAATTGTAGTATATTTTACTATGTCTTATCTAGAAGAATATAGATTTTTTTAGATAAAATTAAAACAACTGAAAATCATTAAGATATTCAATACAATTTATTAATATCGCTATGAACAATTATAGAAGAAAATGAATGCGAAGTTGAGAGTTATGTCCGTGTTGTCAAGTCAGTTTTTCAATTTAAAAAGTAAATGAACATACAAGAAGAAGAAGAAAAAAAAAAACAAGATACAAAAAGAATTATAAGAAACAAGCACAGTAATCCAGATGCGGACGCACTAGTGTTTTATACGCTATCTCCTTTGTTCGAGCATTACAATTCCTCAAAATATGACCTATGAATCGTAATTTAGAAATAGCCTTGCCTACGACGGAAGTTATGTGCATGTTCCATTTCATGTTGCTTTGTACTGTCACCCCCAGATACTTCACGGAATCAACCGTGTCAACAGTTGAATTGTTTATTTTGTACTCGTGAACAAACTGATTCTTCTTGTTACTTATCCGCATTGCCTTGCACTTTTTGCAATTAAGTGTAAGCTGCCATTTACGGCACCAATCGAAAATATCATCCAAATCACGCTGAATTTCTAAGCAATCGTCGGAGCACCTTATTTCCCTATAGATAACCGCATCGTCGGGAAACAATCGCAACCAGCATTTGACGTTGTCACCTAGATCGTTTATAAATATTAAGAAAAGAAGTGGACCTATTACACTTCTTTGAGGAACGCCCGAAGTAACATTTATCTTAGAATAGGCTTCCCCGTCAACAACGACATACTGTGATCGACCAGTTAGAAAATCACATATCCACTCTCAAATCTGAGCCGAAATACCGTAAGCTCGAATCTTCGCTAAAAGTCGGTTGTGTGGCACAGAATCAAAAGCTTTCTAAAAATCCAAAAAAAACGGCATCAACTTGCGAACCTGCATCGATAACTTTCATTATGTCGTGGGAAAATAGGGCCAATTGTGTTTCACACGATCTCTTCTTCCGAAATCCGTGTTGACATGGTGTAAGTAACTCGTTCTCATCTAGAAACTTCATTATGTTAGAGCATATGACATGTTCCAGAATTCTGCTGCAGACCGATGTTAGAGATATGGGTCGATAATTCCTAGGATCACTCCGATCTCCTTTCTTAAAAACGGGAATTACCTGTGCTATTTTCCAGGTAGAAGGTACTTTTCTGTCTTCTAGTGATTTATGGAATATATCTGACAGAAGTGGTTCAATATCCTCCGCGTATTCGGAAAATACTCTTACCCATCGGGACCCGGCGCTTTTCCCCACTTCAGGAGTTTTAACTGGCCATATTCGGTCGAACAGTGGAGGAGCGGCATGGTCCCTTCTGGTTAGTGACAATGGCAGCTCTCCGATTCAGTCAGCGATGACGTGAAGCGTGGGGAGAGCTAATTGTAAGGCAGTCGGGAGTGGCCGTCGAAGGCGTCGTCCGCAGCGCCTGGTCTTATTGACGGCCACTCCACTGCGACAACGACCGCTCACACCCGCAGGGCCACATTAACATTTACCCGTTTCAGTTGTGGTGTAAACTAGGTCTTCACAGCAGCTTCCTACATTATATTGTATTTTAAATTAAGATAACGACAGTGCGTCAATGTGATGCATCAGAGTCACGCTCTCCCCCTTGTTGCTGGCCCGACAACTTTTCGTACAGTTTCCAAGTATTGTCTCATTTTCACTGTTAGCTGAAACGATGAGGTGTAATTCCACTATGTTCAGCGACACGACACTATTCCACCACCAATCAGTTCTTGTCTATAACCGTCGTGTAATGTATCCCTAAATATCGCATTATTACAGGATACAGGTCATTAGGCGACAATAAATACATCACGTCAGTAAGTTTCCATTTGTGATACAGTGGTGAACATTCTGAAAGAACACTGCTTATACGAGGCGCCACCAGAAAGTAAGTTCCGTTTCAATTTATCTCCGCTGCAGCGCTGCGATTGCAGTTCCGCACATGCGCTGTAGACGATGTGTATCAAGGGGAAGAACGTGCGCCATTTGGAGATCGCTGTCAGTTACGTACGCTTTGTTGTGCTTGTTTGAAATGTCGGCGTTGATTGAAAATCCCGCCGCCTGTGAAATCAGGTCTGTGATTCGGTTTCTGAATGCGAGGAAAGTGAAACCAAGTGAAATTTATCGGCAAATTTGCGATGTTTACGGACCAAATGCGATGAGTGATTCGATGGTGAGAAGATGGGTCCGACAGTTCAATGGCGGGCGTAGTGATGTGCACGATGAAGAACGAAGTGGGCGTCCACCTTTGGTTACAGAAGAACTAGCAAGACTTTCATCTGTTCTTACATCTCAAGTCTTTCCTTGGCGGTCATCACTTCACCAATGACGACGAGCTGAAAGAAACTGTTTCCAACTGGTTGAAGACATAGGCGGCAGATTTCTATGAAGAAGGTATACAAAACCAGGTGCCACGCTATGACAAATCCATGCAAAATTTCGGCAGTTATGTGGAAAAGTAAGTTAAGAGTTGTAGAATTTTGTGCAATAAAAATTTCTTCTGTATCTGTGTACAATTTCATTTTATTACCAAACGGAACTTACTTTCTGGACCCGCCTCGTATTTTTAAATTAGAATCCTCACCATTTTTTCCTTTCTTAAAAAACCACTTATATATTTCAGGAATAAAATATAACAGTCACTTTCAGAAGCTTCTGGTCTGTGCGTTTACCGAAAAATAAAGCTTCTCACCTTGGCTCATGTTCACGTGAGTTTACTTGTGCGTACCTGTAAAGCATCAAGTAATTAATAGCATATAAGGCTCTTTACCTTCAATCGTGGCCACTTCAAACATTCTTCTGATATGTTTAAAAAGTTAGAAGGAAATATCAAATTTAATAAGTCATAGATTTAATGATTTTCACTTAAGTCTTTAATACACAGTTTTTTCTTAAATTTTGTTAGACCCGCCGACCGGTATATTATTTACATTTATATCAGAAGATTCCTTACAAAACATATTTTTCACCAGGTAAATAATTTCTCCTTCTCCAAAAAAAACCAGAAGACATTTCTGTTACAACCGCAAATAATCCTTTGAATTTCTTAATACTTTTCGCTAACAATCCCTAAAAATTTCTTTCATATAACACAAATTGCGAAACATTGGAAATTTACGATTTCAAGCTACTAAAGTTTTTACCGATTTCTTGCACACTTGTTGCACAATCATAAATTATAAAATTAATATTTGATGTCCGATTCACAACTTCTAAACTTGAACAGAATTTAAACAGCAGAATAGACGTGGCAATTTTTTATACAATTGCCCAACCGCTAAGTGTCGACTAATAATTAATTTCGCTCATATTTTTATTGCTTCCCTAACCTGACACACTTGTGTAAACTAAGCTCTTGCTAGTTTCGACGAAAACATCTAATTTGAGTGATTATACCAAAAACCTCACTTTAGATGAATAACTACAATAAAATACCAATCAACTTACTTTCTCCCCGAACATGACAAAAGACCAACTCGGACGGTTACCGCAAACAACTAGATGCACACGCTAAACTTAGACACTGCCACAAAAATTAAAACTTTGCTTCGGACCGAACGTCCGACTGCCGACAAAAATTGGTGATGAAAGATCCCCGCTTAGTGGCTGCTCCCCTGTTTATACTGACGCTTCTTTTGATGTAACCCTTACCCAGTCGCGAGGATCCGAATATTACACCACGCTCGCAATTGATAATTTTTACAATTAAACTCAGACTAATGTCTTAAAATACACTCTGTGAAGCCCTAGGCCGTCACGATACCTATAACTATGTGCTGATTTTCAAGTAGTACCTATTAACTAACATAGGAAAACGGTTCGAAAATTACGGATCACTCATTTGTTCACTCTAACACTACCAAAGAAGAAAGCGGTGAAGTTAATATCCAAGTATTTCGCTAAAAATAAAGGTACATCACTGTTGGCTTCACTAGCTCTTAACTAGAGATATCAATACATATACACAGGGTGTTACAAAAAGGTACGGCCAAACTTTCAGGAAACATTGCTCACACACAAACAAAGAAAATATGTTATGTGGACATGTGTCCGGAAACGCTTACTTTCCATGTTAGAGCTCATTTTATTACTTCTCTTCAAATCACATTAAACATGGAATGGAAACACACAGCAATGTTCAAAACGTCCTCCGTTAGCGAGGATACATGCATCCACCCTCCGTCGCATGGAATCCCTGATGCGCTGATGCAGCCCTGGAGAATGGCGTATTGTATCACAGCCGTCCACAATATGAGCTCTAACATGGAAAGTAAGCGTTTCCGGAAACATGTCCACATAACATATTTTCTTTCTTTGTGTGTGAGGAATGTTTCCTGGAAGTTTGACCGTACCTTTTTGTAACACCCTGTATATATATAAACCATAGGAAGCAATAGAATATCAGTACGCCAACCACCGATTCGACGAACAGTAGTAGTAACAAAACGATACGGATAAAAATTTTATTACGAAAAAGTCCACATAAACTAATGTGTGAATAAAGGAAGTGCAGACGTAACACAAACACTGAGTATCGAGAACGTTGATCAGAGTGTCATTCATCACAACGTAATTTAGTGATTCGTATCAGCATCTATTAGTGATCTGGAAAACCCTCAATTCAATAAACCATTATACAAATATAGTAGGTGTGTCTATAAATAACATCTTAAAAGAACATTCAATAGAGATCTACAGGCACTGGTGTTTGCAGATGATGTAGCAGTATGGGATGAAACAGAAGAAGGAATACAAAACAAACTGAAGATGTGGAATGATAAGTTTGAAGAATATGGAATGAAATTGAATAATAATAATTAAAAAAAACTGTAGCACTAAAAATAAGCCGAAAGAATACATACTGTCATATAAAATTACAAGACCACGAAGTTGAAGTTGTTGACCAATTCAGCTACCTGGGGAGCATAATTGCCAATAATGGTAGAAGCGAGTTAGAAATAATGAGTAGAGTAACCAAAGGAGCCAACTTCTACAGTACCGTGCGAGGCTTACTATGGGACATGAAGGTTCCCAGAAGAACAAAAATTGTCTTGTACAAATCATATCTCATTCCTATTCTCACATATGCTTTGGAAACATGCACACTAACATCAAGGGACCTTAGCAAGATCCAAGCATGTGAAATGAAGTTTCTTAGAACGGCCCTCCAGAAAACTAGACTTGACCGCATAAAGAATGAGGAAATTAGATCAAACCTAGAGCTAAGGGAATCCATGGAAGAGAGACTTAGATCATCAAGACTTCGGTGGTTTGGGCATGTGAAGAGAATGACTAGTAAAAGACTGCCAAAAACTTATTTGTAAAAAAGGATACTGGGCAAAAGACCAGTGGGAAGACCAAGAAGAAGACGGACAGACCAACTGAAGGAGGACGTAGAGAGAAGAGGCTGGAATTGGGAGTACATCACAGACAGAGAAACCTTTCTGGACAGGAAAAGGTGGAAAACAATCGTCTATAACAACCAAGGCTCGTAAAACACACCCGGGAAACTGGAGATGGTCCCCAACGATAATGATGATGATGATGTCTATACATAATTGTCCACCTGAATCGATTCGCCAATACAAAATGGTGATTGTAGAGGATAGCAAACTTATAATTTAAAATTTTACTTTATTATTACGATAAAACAAGTTTAGCCCACTATTAATACTTCATGAAATATCTTCCCAATTAGAAATAAACAATATTCTCAACAGCAGTCTAATGATTGAAGTTTTTGTTCAAAGCACCTCTTCGATGCAATACCATGTCAGTGTCTCAAGATTTTTTAATTTTCAACAATTTCTTCCACCGACCAGATGACTTTTTCCATTTTAAATCAGTATTACGAACTTTGAGCTTCTCTCTCGAACGATGCTCTAGTAGATTTACTAGTGATTCATAGTTCGAAACAGTTTAGTTAAAGCTACCCGTAAAAGGTCCCAACAGACCATCTGAAATATGTATCACGCAAATTAAACAGTAAAAGCATTGGAATATGCTTGGAGAGAAACGCAGACGAGCTCCACTACAAAAGCTCTTAGCACGTCACGTGTGCGCTGCGGGCTGCCTGCCTCGCGGCGTGCTTGCGGCCACGTAGCGGCTACACGGAACACCACTCCGCGGGCGGTCGCCACAGCTTCATCCTCGCAGTAGAGTAGCAACTTCTTCCGCTGCCGAAATGCAAATGCTCCTCGAAGCTGCGACCTCTTACCATACATATGAATAAAATCAATATTGAATATTCATAACATTTATACCTCCGGACTCCGGGGAACTGTTTTGTGAAAGTTATTTACAATATACATACGTATTAATAGTTTTACCAACACTTATACCCTAGTCACGACCCGCATTCACTTTTTGCTATGCGAGTTACTACAAACAACTGACTATAAGCTTATAGGGTATCACGTGCTTTAAATGCAATAATTCCAGATATTCATGCTACTAGCGACCAGACCCCACACAGTAAATATATACAGGGTGCCCAGGAATTAAAGGATAATACTGCAACCGCAAATAGGTCACATTACGTCCTATTACATGACAGAATTTTATTTTAGTAAAAGACTCACCATTTTAAAAAATTGAATTTTTTTGCTATATGTGGCAGCATAACTTCCTTTTTTCAAAACTTAATAAAACCCATTGTATGTATCAGAAATTTTTTATTTGTTTTTTATAATGTAGGAACATACATAAAGTTTTGGTTTACTTAGTTTTGAAGGTCAAATCAGGTAGGTGATGTCCCCCATTCTGCACACACCGAGGTAAACCGATTTTTGGTGTTTGTCATGACTCGTGCCAGCATAGCAGGCGTTATGTTGGCAATTTATTCCCGGATGTTGATCTTCAAATCTTGTAAGGTCCTTGGACGGTTCACATAAACACGGGATTTCAAAAAAAAAAAAAAAAACCAGAGAAAAAAAATCACAGGGGGTCCGGGCTGGTCACTCCAAATCGCCTCTACTTGAGATGAGGCGCTCTGGGAAGTGTTCCCTCAAAACAGCCATCGATGCTCTTGAAGTGTGTGCGGTTGCACCATCTTGTTGGAACCAAGTGTCCCCTAAGTCCAACTCATCTAGCCGTGGGGAAAAAAAATCCTGTAACATGTTTACATACCGGTTCGAATTCACTGCCACCGTGACTTCATTTTCCTCAAAGACAAATAATGCCAACTGCGGAAATTGCACACCACACTGTGACTTTAGATGAATGCAAAGGCCTTTGATGTCGAGGACTGGTGTCGGCCCAGTAGCGCATGTTTTGTTTGTTGACGGATCCACACAAATGAAAATGGGCTTCATCACTAAAAACAACAGTAGCGTCCTCAGGAACCTCTTCCAGAAGAACATCACACGCGTTCCTCCGAGTTCAGATAGTTCCTGTACAATCGCTATCTTGTATGGATGAAAATGAAGATTATCATGAAGAATTCTCCTCACAGAACGATCGAAAATTCCAAGGGCAGACGCATGTGGTGATCGCAACATTGAAGCTCTCACCGCCTCAATGTTCTCAGGTGATCTGAGGGGCCGAGGACCTCCAGTTCTTCGTCTTGTCGCTCTTGCAGTTTATCTGAACGTAGTGACACACGTAACAATTGACTTCCGGTCCGGGACAGGGGCCAACGGGCTAAATTAAAGCGATTCCGAAAAGCGCGCTGGGTTGCGATCACAGAACAGCCGTTCGAAAAGTAGACCTTAACAGCAAAGGCACGCTCCTCACTGCTCCAACGAATGATGGCGACTGAACTGTGTCGGCAAAAAACTTTATACTCACGCCACTCGAACGAGACCACTAGCACTGCGCTACGATATCAACCGACTGAATGACGCGCATTTTAAAATAGTTTAAAAAACTAAAAACACGCTTTCGTAGTAATGTGAACTAAAAGGTTAAAAATAATATTTAAATATAAAGATTTTGTTTAACAGTGATGGGACGTCCCACAATACAGGATAAATTAATTTTTTTGGATAAGCTTAAAGAATAAAGTCACTGATTATAAAATTAACATTAATGTAAAAAAGCATGGGGTGCTATATAAGTCTTATATTTTTTGTCGTTCGCTGTTTGTAAGGGTAGAGTCATTGTCAAAAGTTGTGTAGAGAGCACCCCACGCTTTTTTTTACATTAAAGTTAATTTTGTAATCAGTGACTTTATTCTTTAAGCTTATTCAAAAAAATTAATTTATCCTGTATTGTGGGACGTCCCATCACTGTTAAACAAAATGTTTATATTTAAATATTATTTTTTAACCTTTTAGTTCACATTACTACGAAAGCGTGTTTTTAGTTTTTTAAACTACAATTTTATTTTTAACTTTTTGGTTCAGATAGTTTCAAAAGTATGTTTCCTACTGTTGGCTTTTCTTCGCCAATCTCTCTTTATCTTTGTGCTGTAGTTTCATTTTTAATTATTACTTCCACGAGTTAAATACAATTAAATGGCAGCTCAGCCAGAGGTCCAATAGCAGGGTAAATGTGGAAGACTACTCTTCTATAATAGTACGAAGTAATGTTTCGAATACTCACTATTCAACATCACGTTAAGTGACTGCAAACAGAGAAACCTTTCTGGATAGGAGACAGTGGAAGACGATCGTCGTCAGCAACCAACGCTCGTAAATCACACCAGGGAAACTGGAGATGGTCATAGTAACGAGAATAGCAGGTCGTTGCTAAGAGACTGCTGTATTGTCAACGGTTCTTAAAACGTGTGCAAATTTTTTCAGTTTTTACTGTCAAAGTAATGATAATATCAAGATATAGCTATGAAATTATTGTGTTGTAATCAGTTATCAATACATCAGCAAAATTTCAAACAATTCGGACATCTGGAATTGGGTTAAAATTAAATTGCAAAATTTCACGACATTCAACCATTTTTCTGTTGTTACTGTCAAAGTAATGAGAATAGCAGGATATAGCTATGAAATTCTTGTATTGTCACCGGTTCTTAATATGTGTGCCAAATTTCAATCAGCTCGGACATCTGGAAGTGGGTCAAAATGGAGTTGTAAAATTCCGTTACATTCATACATACATACAGTACATACATACATACATACATACATACAAGTCAAGCTAATATAAAGCGTGTAAAAAGGAAGTTATGCTGCCGCAGTTTATTTCATGCCATTTCTACCAAATTAAGATTTGTGAACAATTTTTTTTTTAATTTACTCAAGGATGTTTCAATCATCTAAAATAATGTTCTTTTTTTCCTAAAACTTTATTTTAATAAAACTTCATTATTATTTCTGATAAGCAATACTGAGTATAAGCAATATTCAGTATAGACTACTTCTATTACGCAGTCTATTACAACATCATTTCTATCCTTTACGTAATGCCGAAAATGATTTCAATGAAGAGTAATGCACTGAAACATTGTACAGAAAAGTAACAGAATTCAGGACAGATATTATAAATGACGCAGCGAAATATAAAGTTTTTCTCCTCGTTGGAATAACCGACGATTTAAATATAGACAAACATCTTGTATCCCATCACCAAGAAACGATGAAGCAAATGAAAAAAATCCATTCTTCACCAAAACAAAGTTATAACCTGTCGAAGTGTTCTGAGTATCGCAAATAATTACATTAAAAACTAAGCTTCCAGGTAGTTCCAACAAATATATCGGAAAAGTACTACCTATATATCTTAAAATGAATTAATATAAACGAATTTTACCACGCTATCATGAATCTCCCCTCGCTTCTTCAGCAACAGGATTTGGATTTTCAGAAAGCTTTTGACTCTGTACCACACAACCGACTCTTAGTGAAGATCCGAGCATACGGTATATCTGATCAGATTTGCGAATGGATACGCGATTTTCTAACTGGTCGGTCACAGTATGTCGTTGTAGACGGGGAAGCCTCTTCTAAACTAGTAGATGTTACTTCGGGCGTTCCTCAAGGAAGTGTAATAGGACCACTTCTTTTCTTAATTTTTATAAACGATCTCGGTGACAACGTTAATTGCAGGATGCGATTTTTTGCTGATGATGCACTTATTTATAGGGAAGTGAGGTGCTTCGACGATTGCTTAGAAATTCAGCGCGATCTGGATGTTATTTCGGAATGGTGCCATAAATGGCAGCTTACACTTAACTGTAAAAAGTGCAAGGCAATGCACATAAGTAATAAAAAGACCCCGCTTGCTCAGGAGTACAATTTTAACAATTCAGTTGTTGACACTGTGGATTCCCTGAAGTATCTAGGCATAACAGTACAAAGCAACATGAAATGGAACTTGCACTTAAATTCCATTGTAGGCAAAGCTAATACCAAACTACGATTCATAGGACGTATTTTGAGAAGTTGTAATGCTCATACAAAGGAAATAGCGTACAAAACACTAGTGCGTCCGCATTTGGAATACTGTTGTGGAATTTGGGATCCGTATCGCAAGGGATTGATTGACACATTAGAGAAAGTACAGAGAAGAGCCGCTCGATTCGTGACCGCTAGTTACAGTCCTTACGTAAGTGTCACAGAGCTGATTCGTGGGTTGGGCTGGGATTGTTTGGCGGACAGACGACGTCGTTTTCGTTTGAATTTGCTGGAGAATATGCGAAAATCTTTAAGTTACGAATGCAACGAAATACTTCTTCCGCCAACCTATTTAGGTCGCAATGACAGGAGGGATAAGATTAGAGAAATAATATGCCGTACTGATTTATTTATGTATTCCTTCTTTCCTCGATCTCTTCGGGATTGGAATGCGCAGAATTAGGATTGGTGCTTAGCACCCTCTGCCACCCACAGTATTTGTGATTTGCAGAGTATAGATGTAGACGTAGATGTTGAACAGTTATCAAAATATGGCAAAAAATGTCTTTTTTCCTTTAACATATGTTTAAGAGATTCAAATAAATCAAATATGAAAGACTATCCTCAGAAAAATAGGCACTCTACTGTATGTTTTCAATACATCTAGACTAATTTCATTGTTCCCGAAAAGCAATCCAACGTCCATAACAGAAAGCGCGGGGAAAAAGCCACTCTGCAGCACATTGTGCGAATGTTTGGACTTTAATCCGGAGAGAAGAATAAGCTGCAACCCCCTCCCTCTCCCGTTCTCACCCCCCTCTCTGCAACACTCGGCTCTGGGGTTTGATCTCATACACACAATACAATCCTGCACTATGCTGCCTGCTAGCGGCAGTGTTGACGGTGTAATAATGAGTTGTATCGCGGTATTAACCCGGAGACTGTGAATGGGCAGATCGGCCACCTAACTGACCGAAGATAAGAGGCCAGACAATACATTTTTGTCCGATTCCATCTGTGTAGAAATTCAAAAGTTGACTTGCGTGATCTCTTTATTAAATTCAGTTAATTTGATTCTTAATAGTGTTTTTATTGCTAAATAGCTCCCATCAATAAGGTAGTAGGCGAAATGAAAGAAAAATATCTATACTGCATTCTTTAAGAGAGCTAAAATTCAGAACTGTTAAGAACACGAACAAATTTTAAAACAATCACCTTCAACACATATGACAATCATTCACAAGAACTACTATTAAATTCATCTAAACGTATCACAGAGTGATAACATTCATCAATATTCTGAAATAGCTATCAGATATTTCGAAATTAACTTTTAATGATTAAAGATAAATACTCAAAAAGAAAATAAAACTCTTCATTTTTGGAATATAAATTGATACGATACGACGTAAATAATAGCAAAGATTTGATAAAATATGTGATTATTGTAGGCCATCTCTTCCACAGTTGTTTGTTAAATTAATAATTATTCTTTAATAATTACGCCAGTACAACTGTTTTTGACAATATTTATTTGACGGACGCGTTTCGCCTCTCGTCGAGGCATCATCAGCGTACAACGTTTTATTTTACATTTCTATTTTAAGGTGTGGTTGTTGGTCGCAACATGCTGGTTGAGGGCACAGGCGACCAACAACCACACCTTAAAATAGAAATGTAAAATAAAAAGTTGTACGCTGATGATGCCTCGACGAGAGGCGAAACGCGTCCGTCAAATAAATATTGTCAATAACAGTTGTACTTGCGTAATTATTAAAGAATAATTATTAATTTGATAAAATGATTTGCCAGGAAGTCAACGAGGAGATTTTGAAACCAATCAAAGAAATTTCGAATACAACCAAAGCAAGATCTATACAATTATAAAGAAAAAAATCACAGATGTGGCCAAAAAGTAAGGGAAAAACTTTTTTGTCCATATCTCAAGAATGAATTCACAGATAGGGTAATCGACTCCTTACCTGTTGGAAGAATGGGAAAATTAAGATGCCACGGCTAACAGAATTGGTCATAAATACACACGAACAGTAGTAACAGAAATTGAAAACAAAGACCGACCATAGTTCAAAAATATTATGCGACAGAAAATACTCTAGAATCCCGCAGGAAGACGAGAAAACACTGGACGAAGGATAGGAACGAACAACATGGCCAGAGAATGCGATTATCAGGATCCATTTCAGAGAACCTACTTGGTTCATTCTAAAGTTAAAAGAAATTATTGCTTTTAAGCCAATAATACAGTATTTATCACCAGGTTTTTAAAAAATAGATATTATATGTGACCTCTTTTCCACACTGGAACTTTGCGCTATAACAGTAATGTTGAAAGATACACTAAATGAAGCCGCTAGTTTGTGGAATCAGTGGCATAAAAATAATTAAACATCTATCATCATCAAATAATACCCCATATCTTTTGGGATTCTCAGAGTTGTGCATGTTCGTAAAAACTTCCTGTATTCGTTTCGGTTCTTTCCACCTTAGGGAATACATGTAGGAATCTATTTCACAAATTATTTTTGTGATCTTGTCTGTCGGGTCTTTGCGATACAAATCCGTGGATAAAAAACAATTTAAGTACAGTCAACAATGAAACGACATGAAACGAAATCCCAGAAAATTCAAATAGCAATTATGTCGCAGTATAATGTCTGTATCATGGTGACACTTTCGTACGGACTTTGACAAGCGGTCACAAAGTCAGGTTAATCTTTGTAATATACACTAAATGAAGTCCCTACTTTGTGGCAATCAATCATTTATACTATGTACTCCACAAAGCACAGAAATACTTTATATGACGACGCGCCTTAGCGCATGTGATCCTGCCTCGGATTGTCTAGTACTGTTATCTCCGAAGAAATCGTAATCAACGGCTGAGGTACCCGCAGTTTATTAATACTCTGTAAAGAGGACCGCTCAGGTCTAGTTAACGGTTTATATATTACTTTTTAATTTCGCATAGCTAAAAGAAGAAGTATACATTTATGTGTGTGTAGCTTCCATTCACTTTATCCGTCGAGCTTTTTTATATTCAAAATGATAGCATTTTCTGTGGACAGCTTAATGCGGGACCTGAAAACAAGGCTAAAACTTTGTCATAATAGGCAACCTGACGCCCATTAAAAATCCTCGTATCATCAGAAGGAAGAGTCGCCATTAATATTATCGCATACTAGTGTTGTAAAAAAACTTGGTTTTTCCTGACTTGAAAAAAAAAACGAAAAAAAAAAAAAAAAACGGAAAAAAGTGAAAAATAAATGTTTTTATCTGGGACATGTTTTTTTAATAACTACTAAATTTCATATTTTTAAGGCATCTATGGTTTAATACGACTGTTTTAGAGTTTATACTAAGTACTTATCTCAATTTTTAAATCTACTATATTTTTCTGGTTCAGTAGGGAAAAAAATTACAGAAATATTGGCAACATGACTGAAGTATTCTTTTACGAACGGGGATTTCCCGAATAGGCTAGGTTGCACGAGGAGGAATCCCCGTTGTTTGGATTGATACTCACTATTTGAACTAGTGCTGCCAGCCCTACGAATTTATCTGTAGACCTACGGATCTTTTCAAAAAATTAGCAATTTTAAATTTATCAATGGTTTTTTGCCTCTTTTTGTTACTTATTGTGCTTTCCTATATTTGTATACTTGTTAAACTCACAGCGCATAGTGATACTGAGTCATTAAATTGTTAGTAATTATGAATCATTTCCTTGCAACCGTTGGCATAAACCAACGATTGGAAACAAAAAAAGCTCCTATTTTGTACGATAATAGATTTAAATTCAAACTTAAAAGACCGCAATATGGAACTATCGGCGCAGTCTTTATGCACAGTGCGTACTTTGATCACAATTTAAAATTGCAAT
This sequence comes from Vandiemenella viatica, assembly GCA_031002005.1. Classification (NCBI taxonomy): domain Eukaryota; kingdom Metazoa; phylum Arthropoda; class Insecta; order Orthoptera; family Morabidae; genus Vandiemenella; species Vandiemenella viatica. Next base: position 184,995,954 of record JARYHS010013631.1, on the reverse strand, counting down.
ATCAAAATATTTTGCGTACAATACAAGAACAACCAGTAAAAGAAAATGTAACTACTTCTGAAGTTATGGATCTAGAGGAGACAGAAGAGGGAACAGAAAATTCCGATTTCGACCGCACTAGTGGTGGTAGTGCTGATACTAGTGAATGTGGTACTGACCAAGACGATGGATAAAAAATTATGTTACCTATATAGATACATTTATTAATCATTATGCAAGACATTATATGATTTAGTAAGATTAAAGACACAACGTAAAATGTAACTTCCGTAAATAAAACTATAATTTATCAAATATATTGTTTTCTGAAGAAAAAAAAAACAAGGGTGCTAGGTTTTTTTTTTTTTTTTTTTTTTTTTTTTTTTTTTTTTTTTTACAAATCTGGAAAAAAAACAATTTGCAACACTATCGCGTACCTTTACCCCGTAAGCACGGCAGAACGGTTATGGATTAAACGTAAGAATTTGGAACACGATCTGATGGTTAGGAAGCACGCAGCACCTACATTGCTACTGTGTAATGGTATATATAAACATTCGGCGATTATTAGAACTGCATGTGGAGTTAGTGGTGTGTTAACAGCCAGCTTTTTTTTATTATTTTTGTATTCGTTCTTCGACTCTTTTGACTTATTCTCTCCCTACTCGTGTTGGCTGATCTATATGTGTAAAGGAAGCCTTCGTGAAGAGCCTTTTCCAGCTCCGGACGTGGTGATTTGTGGTCCATTCAGCAGATGCGAGGGGATCGATAGAAAGATATCACAGCGGAACTTGAGAGCAGCTGTTCGCAAACCTTCTGCAGCCCGCGGGCACTCTAATAAATTAGCAAAGAGAGGCGCTTAAAGAGCTGCGGACGGATTTACCACCGTACGGGATCTCCAACCAAAGCGAGGGAGGCTGTCGGATTCAAGTTACAAATCTCTATTATTCAACGAGTCACTACATAATGTAAAACCTTTCTACATGCATTTAAAACTCGAGAGCTGTTTTCAGATGGTGGAAAAAAAAATTACACCTGAAACATTTGTTTTACATAGCACCAACAGGCAACTGAAGGCATCGGATGGAAAACGTCTCCTATAACACCTAGGTATTTAGAGACGGGAAAGGATGGAGGGCAAGGAATGGGAAGGAATTCGGCCATGGCCTTTTGAAGGAAGCATCCCGGCACTCACCTGGAGTGATTTGGGGAAACTATGGAAAACCCAAATCTGGATGCCCGGACGGGGATTCGAACCGCTGTCCTCCCGAATGCGAGGCCAGAACGCTAGCCGTTACACCACCACGTTCGGTGTGGAAAAGGTGAAACATAGTAAAACTATTTCAAATTAGAGAAATGTGCTGATGTCTCATTCCGCAGTAGCTTAATCTGTTGTACAACTACAATCTGCAGTTCGCAAAATTTTGCGTGGCAGAGCATGTTTTTTACTAATTCTAATCAATCTGGGGTTTTTTTCTCTTTTTTTACGGCTTATAAAGTTAGCTGGCGACGAGATCACAAGAGGCGAGAGAAGATTTGGGGAAAGGTAGGGACGGAAAGAATTCCGCTAAGGCTTTCTAAATGACCCGTCCCGGTATGCATCTGGTATGATTTCCGGAAGCAACAATCTGCGTGGCCGGATATAGAATCCGACTCGAGCCCAGCCAAATGCAGACCCGAAAGTATAACTCTCAGTCACCGGGCGCGGTAATAATCTTCCTCCTTGTATTAAAATCCCTAACGGCACGAGGAAAAAGTGAATAGACACCGACATCAGTACAGCGTTTTATTGGTTTCATCCCTGGTGAGACGCAGATATGAAAGTGCACGCAGTAGTTCCCCGCTGTCATAAATTAAGATGAACGTTTTCAGGGTTACGAATATTTAGTCAGCATGTGTGCCAGATTTCTTTCATTTAACTTTACGCCTCGTGGATGTTGAGTTCACAAGAGCTAGGAATGGGAAGAAATTCGGCCACGCCGTTTTGAAGGAAGCATTCCGGCATTCGCCTGGAGTGATTTGGTGAAACCATAGAAAACTGAAATTTCTATCGCCTTACGGGCATTCAAACCCCATTCGTCTCCAATGCGCACCTTCAACCCTTAACTGCCGCACGAAGCAAATGGAACATTGGTAATTCCGTCTAGAATAATTTGAACTTGTGTTTTACGTAGCAGAGGCTGCTTCAGTAACCTGGTACTCGTCAAGTCGGCGCCAGCTCTGATTTCTTGTTACCGCCACTAGAAGCTGAGGTTCAAACAACACTAACATTCTGCTTGAGGCAGAGGTATCAACAGCTCTCTTCGAAACTATCCTCGTATGAATATTAAACAGTGGGATAATTGTAAGGTGATTTTCTTCGTTCACAAAGTCCATTAGAAACAGAAAATATGTTGTGATGAAAAATTATAAACAATCTTGCTCAAAGCCGATCATCATAGCAAAGGTAGTCGGAACAGCTAAAGAGGAGAGATGGTTTGAACAAGGTACACCTTTACTGCTTAAGAGATACTAAACACTGACTGCGAGTACAAAAAAATGTGTTCCTTCCAACCTGCAGGATCGGGAAGCACACCTCACCAACGTAGTGGTCAGCTGGTTAGAGTACAGCTTCGATTATGAGCATTTTATTTAAGTCTTGTGTATGCTCTGCATTGTCTTTGCAGATTTGCATAGAAAATACTGGTCGTATCAACAATAAAGACGTAATAAATATATGTCCCTACTTAGACCGAGAAACGTTACTTACGGTTTTTTTTAACTGCTTTAAGTCTCTCAACAGCGAGGTCTTTAGAGACGGGAAAGGATGGGGGGGGGGGGGGCAAGGAATGGGAAGGAATTCGGCCATGGCCTTTTTAAGGAAGCATCCCGGCATTTGTCTGGAGTGATTTGGGAAACCATGGAAAACCCAAATCTGGATGCCCGGACGTTACTTACGTGAATGAATTATTCACACAGTAGTGAACTGAATTATTGAAAATAGTAGCTGGACGAATTATTTACAGAAAAAAAATAGCGAGCAGTATTAATATTTTTTAATGGTGACAGAATGCCGCCAAATACCACTGTCACGTTTGGTTAATCTGAAATCCTTAAGACTTATCGCAGTCTTTTGTTGGTGAAAATTCCAGTTGGTGAACGCGCCAATGATCATTTGCACATTATTGGATGTTGTGAGACATTGAACTAGTGTGTATCTACAATGTCGTCTAGAGTCCTTTCCTGATAAAATCAAGCGAAAGTCGCAGGTATGCTACCATAAAGACTCACGAAGCAACCTCTCCAGGAAGACGAGACAACTTGCTAGGTTACTTTAGTACTTGCCATTTTCTGTTTGCTCTTCTGAAAGGTACGATCTAGAACGACATACAACAAAATTTCTACCTTTTCAGATTCTAACTTCTAGAAGATATTTGGCTTTTAATCTTTGTATCTTGAGTTCATGCGTGAAGTGGCGAGTGCGAGAGAGAGCCATTACGAGGCAATGGAAGAAACGTGCAATAGGCTGGTACTGATTGCGCAGTAGCTATCACTTTGGCCTCACTTTGCTGGGGTCACCGCTTCGAGTCTTCGTATGGGTGGTTTTAAATGAGTGCTGTGTGCCTCCTCTGTTTTCTGTTCGTAGTCGAAACAGTGTACGACAAAACACTCGAGTTGCGTTTTTGTTCTTGTAGCCTAGTGGTATTTAAAAACACAACAATGAACACGAAACAGTCAAGTCTGTACGGCAAACCTTCCAACAATTGTTCCCGAAAACATATGTAAAAAGCTAACCAATTTACCACATTTATACATTCATGTTCTTGGAAGATTTGTCTCGCAAACTTGACTACCGATTCCATGGTTTCACCATCGCTTTGTAGTTGCCGAATTCTTTAAGAACTAATCCGGTTCGTAATGAAATCCACGAATCAATTCAGACTGCATAATTACTTGTAATTATGAGGTTCTTATTTAATGTCAAAAATATTAGTTTACATAATTTAATACTCTTACGTACATAGTTAGACTCTAAAGCTGCGTTCTTGTAACGGAGGCCAGACAAAGTGTAGGGATGAGCGCGCGCCACAGGTTAGCCCTCGCTACCTCGCCGCCAACTCCCCACCACGTTGCCTAGTATCGTTTGGCACAGAGCACTTTACAGCAACATAAGGGGTGCGCACCTCTGCTGCAAACCGATGGCAACAGCGCACTACTTCACACGCCTCTGATGTTTACCGACATAGAGGGGGTAGCTGTGTGCCTTCTCCGTCAGAAGAGGCGGCCCGTTCCCACGGCGTCTTATGGGGTATCCGTCTGTGGCGACCTCCGTCATTTCAGATCAGGTCAGTAATTTCGTGTCGCCTTAAAGACTTGGTGAAAAGTTTCTTACCAGTTTTACACTGCATCCTGGTAATCCTAACGAGTAAAGAGGACCTACTGTTTTACGTGGAATACGATCCACAGAGTTTCCTAGAATCTTCACATTATCAGATGAAGATTCTCATAAAAATTCCAACTAAGACAGAGATTTGGATAAGGGACCTTACTACCTTTGTTAACCATCTGAACCACCAGACCACTCATTTGAAATCATTGTCTCGAGACTCAGCTATGGTCGGGAAACCCCATGCACAAAATTCCTTCATAGGAAGGAATTACATTAACCAATATCGATTTTTAACGGGAGCAAGTTACAAAGCGTCAGTCCTCCCAGTTATTTGTAACTGGAGCCAGAGTAGAATATGGACTCGAGTGGCTTGATCGAGGTGGGGGAAAGTTGTTTCCGGTAATCGCAGGGCGGGAACCGACGGCTCACTCACTAAGCCTCACAGAACGCTAGCTACAATCCCGGTTATGTGCGCCCGGATTACTGCTGGGCGGGTTGTATGTATCGCGGCGCCAGTGAGCTCGGCTCTCCACCAGCAATACACAAGTTGCCAGCAGAAGTAAATTAGTCTTTAGCGTCACCACTTTACAGCATAAAAAAGGACAGTGAAAACAGTGTTAGTTTTCAAAATTCTTTGCATATTATAATCGGCGAAATTCATCTTCTAATTTCAATGAATGTTTGTATAAAGGCATAATTTTCTGGGATTTGACAATGAATCAACAGGGAGATGTGGTCCAAATTATTCATAGAGAACGCAAAATATTATGAAAGATTATGAGCAATAGCTCTGGGTTCATCGGGCAGATACATTTGAAATCTAATCATGATTTATCCAACATGTTAGAACCATAACGTCAATTAGAAGGAAACACCTGTTGCTCCACTGACACAACTTCAGAATGATTGATGACCAAGATATTTAAATTTGAAACATGAAATGTGATAAGCTGAAAAAGGTTCCAATACTGTCAGAAAGAAAAGAGTCAGATACGACTTTTCAAAGTAGACGTTTTGTGTCTCGGAATATCGTGCTGTCAAAAAACTCTTCGGTTTGGACAATTTATCAACAAAGGAAGTTGGTAAAGATTTAAAAGGAGTATGGCCTTCATTTTCGACACTAAGGAATTTAAGGTTGAACATAGTATATTTCTTAAAGGTGATCCACTTTAAGGATGACCAAAACTGCAAACACGCAAGCAACATCAAGAAGTTGCACAGTATAGTATAGGACAATCGGCTATTAAAATGTGTATGACATAGCTGAAGCTGTTGGATTTCAGAAGTGTAATGATACAATTTACATAAATAATTAAATATGAGAGAACTTTCTGCAAGGTCGGTGCCGCACTTGTTAAATGCTGACTATAGGAAATACGTAAACAAATTTTCCAACTACTCTAGAGAAGGGCCCTACTAATGTGCGTTGATTTGCTATAATGCGTGAGACTGGACGCCTTAAACGAACAGTTGTCCAAACACAGAGAAAACCCATGGCTCTGCACCAAACGCGAAATCTCCCACAAAGCACATGGTCAGTACTTCCAGGGATTCAAGAGAGATTATTTTTATTAATTACACTAAAAAAGGTTAAAGAGAGTAACTGCCAAGTTCTAATGCTTCTTCTGTATCATTTGGATTAAAAATTCTGGGAATGAGACATGAATTACTAAAAAACAACCATCTTCCATCAGGACAATGCTCCTAACTATAAAGAAGTTTTGGCAATACGAGAAATGAAGTAAGAGTAGTTGGAACATCCACCATCAAAGAAGTTTGAATATTATACACTAGAAAGAGCAAAGGTGCTAGTGTTCCTTCGCAAATTGAACGATGTGGCTGCCGCCATATTGGAAGCAACTCGTAACATTTGTATAGGTTCAGACGTGTAGAAGTGATCGAGTGCTCGCATTTTTGTGGCTTACAAGTGGTTTCTACAATGGTTAAGTCTTGCGCTGCATATAAATGCACTAACCGTGCTACAAGAGGCATAAGTTTATCGTTTCACAAGGAAGCATGCATTTACATAAGTTCCGAATCTTCAACTACCTTAACCCCTGCATGTGATCTGACAGTGTTGATCAAATGTTTAACATTTTCTTTCGATACAGATTTCCGCTCAGTGATTTGAATAAATAGAGGGAATGGTTAGCCAAAATATACCGCGACAGTTTTACTCCCTTGTAACATAGTTATATCTTCCTAACATTTCTAGAAAGAATATTTCCGAAAAAATTGAAATAAAAAATTCTGAAACCAACTGTGGCACCAACAATTCTCTGCTTTCCAGACATAAATTGTAAGTAACGACCATAAGCTTTGCAATAATGTATATGCAAAATACTGTAATATTCTTAGTATCAAAGCTTTTCTTATTTTAGCTACACCATATGTAGAATTACTACACTGTTTATGAATAAATATTTTGAGAAATTGTTCCTTGTTTCCTAAATTAGTATCAACAGCACGAAATATTTTTAAGAAGACTATTGCGTAACCACCTCTAAAAGAAAGAAATATGCCATTTCTTTCAGGGCCGGGTAAGCGATCTCAGGCCCCCGCTGCCCCCGAAAATATTTTTACTTTACACTTTGGATTTTTTGAAATACTCAGAAAATTTAAATACAAAAATGTTCAAAATTATTGGTGCAGATTTTAAAATTTGTGTTTGATTTCTATTTATTAAGGCACCTAGTCCGGCGGGCCCTCCCTTGTGTGGCCATGGCCCGGGTTACTTTTGCCCCACTTAATCGTCCCTAATGCGGGTCCCGAGTTCTGATAATCTTCATCAAGAATTCAGAAAGCTAGAGTACTGTGTGTAGCATGACCATACGGATGACAAAAAATTGTAATATGTGTCAAGTATGAAGCAGTTACAGACAGAAAAAAAATCATCATTGCAAAGTACAAGAATATACAGGGTGTTACAAAAAGGTACGGCCAAACTTTCAGGAAACATACCTCACACACAAACAAAGAAAATATGTTATGTGGACATGTGTCCGGAAACGCTTACTTTCCATGTTAGATCTCATTTTATTACTTCTCTTCAAATCACATTAAACATGGAATGGAAACACACAGCAACAGAACGTACCAGCGTGACTTCAAACACTTTGTTACAGGAAATATTCAAAATGTCCTCCATTAGCGAGGATACATGCATCCACCCTCCGTCGCATGGAATCCCTGATGCGCTGATGCAGCTCTGGAGAATGGCGTATTGTATCACAGCCGTCCACAATATGAGCTCTAACATGGAAAGTAAGCGTTTCCGGACACATGTCCGCATAACATATTTTCTTTGTTTGTGTGTGAGGAAATGTTCAAAATGTCCTCCGTTAGCGAGGATACATGCATCCACCCTCCGTCGCATGGAATCCCTGATGCGCTGATGCAGCCCTGGAGAATGGCGTATTGTATCACAGCCGTCCACAATATGAGCTCTAACATGGAAAGTAAGCGTTTCCGGACACATGTCCACGTAACATATTTTCTCTGTTTGTGTGTGAGGAATGTTTCCTGAAAGTTTGGCCGTACCTTTTTGTAACACCCTCTATAAGAAAAGGAAGTTGCCAGAGACATAAAATTTCAGAAAATTTTTCCAATTATACTGCAGGATTTTCTGCCATGGATGTTGCAAAGACTTTCTATTGTAATATTCGTAGCCTATATTTTCTCTGTTCATAGAAAAGAATATTTCCTCTACTTCTATGTTTCTTACTGCAAATGATAATGCGGGACTGCATTGTCTCTCAGCAAGTATTGTAAATATATGTAGAATTGCTGAAAAATGTATAAGAAATGAATACATTCACTGTGATTTGAAAGTAATGAAGAGTGATTTTAAGCAAAAAATAGAAATAGCTATTTTGCAGGGATGTAATTTTAATAATATTTTTACTAAGCTTAGGGATCACATGTTTGAAAATGTTTATCCTGAAAATCATGTTATTCTAGTTTGAAAGCAAATTATTGATATGTTTGTCAGGCTGAGAATGTATCATGTTGCAAAAATGCACAATGGAAACAGAGTGCTAATCAAACAAAAATTAAATAAAACTTTGTTGTTTTATAAGTAATAAAAGTAAAAAAGTTAATTTCTTGTATTTACTTCCATTATATTCTCATAAAAATGATATGATTGATATTAATTTTGTAAATTTATTCTCGAGATATTGAAGTAATGATTGTACATAATTAATACAGACATTGGCATCTAGTTGATGGTCTCTGGACTATACAAAAAGTGGATAAAAAATAGAATGGTAAGTGGTTTTAACATATAAGGTTAAAACTTCAAACCAGAGGGTGGTTACTCTTGCATTCAAGTAGTATGTAATATAAAAAATTTATTTTAATATATTTTGTTGGCCTTGGCCAGACGTGGTCAAGTAATTAACAAGGAGTAAATCATGCTTAGATTTCCTAGAGCTACAGTATGTGCTTAGTTGTTAAGCCTTTAGATCTTATAACAATGAACAAAAACAGATAAAAATATTCACAATAGAAACCTTCCCTTCTTTGGTTGCCTTCATACTGAAAGAACTGCTCAATTACATTCTTCATTTCAATGTGATGAATGCCAGATCAATTTTATGATTTTAACATAAAATAATTGCTCAATTTCAGAAGAAAGCAGTTTGGCATAGATCTCTTAAATTTGTGTACTGATATTTCATGTTTTCCTTCATTATATTTGTAAATGGGTTTCTATTATTGAAACGTTAACATCTTTCCGGATCAGTTGCATTGGTCTGCTAGAAGAGGGTGAAAAAAACTTAGTATTACCTAGAGCGAAGAAAACAAGTCCGAAAGTTAATGTAGTCAATGGAAATTCTGTAAGTAGCTTGTGGTTAACGTCATTCGATCTTCCTTCATCAAGTGGAAATCCTTGAAAATATAAAAATTTTCATTCTGCAGTGGTTTGTTATGTAACTGTACGAGGATTTCAAAATTTCCCGCGATCACTTGCCCCTAACATGGCGGCGCCAGCCATCTTCAATTGGCTAAGAACTGTGGTCGCCTTCCGCACGCGATAGGAGGGGCCCGTCCACCCTATACGCCACACAAAATACTTCCAAACCTGAAGATATTTATGCCTGGAAAAAATCTTTGAGCTAAATGAAGAATAGAAGTCGCAGAAGGATATTTTTCAGACCTTCCGCAGTTATACTTCAGGGACGGATAAACATCGGACAAATTGAACTGAATTACATGGAATAATAAATTGATTTCTGAATTGAAAATTCATCTTTCACTGCAAGGACGTGAACTTTTCCCTCTGCTCAAGCAGCACTTCTGAGCACATCATTTCCGCTTTCACTTTCTATCAATCGTACAATCTTCCTATGTTTATTTCTGATCATGGTATTCAGCTCATTTTTTATTCCCTGATTATGCGGTCAACGATAGGAGGAACGTGCGCGTATAGATGAATTATGTACAGAAATATTTTTTTTTATTGGATATATCGTCAATCCGCTTGGTCAGTTACTGTCCGTATGTTTATTAACTGTCTGTCTATTCTTTAAGTAATCTCTGAAAATATGCTGCACCCGTGGACAATATCGCCAAGCTCACTAATTAATTTTGCATTGAAATCAAATAAACTTTCCAGTAAAGATTGTCAACGTTGTTATAAAGCAGATAGGAGATGGAGACATAAAATGACAGGTAGCTTCCGAGGCTTGGTGTTACAGAAGACTAACGAAGATTAACTGGAAGGAAAAACTAGCAAATTGACAGGGTTATTACTATATAAATAATACTAAAGTTTCTCAAGGCTACTGAACGAAGGAAGAGACAAAGTAACCGAACACATATTTCGGCATTACGGGCTAGTGAAGACAGTGACTGGAGGCAAAAATTGTGACTAGTGTAGTGACTGGGCTTCAAGGATAAAATAATAATAATAACCTTTATATATAAAGATGAATGTATGTATGTTTGTTTGTTCTTCATACAGATCCACAGTTTTCATCCGATCTCGATGAAACTTTGCACACTTATCGTTTGGCTGCGCATTCCTCCCTTGTCGTAGCCGGCATAATCTAGCCCGCCAACCCTGCCGAGAACAGGGGACCTACAGTTTAACGTGGAATCCGAACCACGGAAGCGTTCTGGCGTACTTCACAATACACAGCAAGCTGCGCCAGAGGTGAAGGCCGGGTTAAGTGCTTATGAAAATCCCCGCCGATACAGGGATTCGAACCGAGCACCTTTCGTTCTCCAGTCAGACGCCTTAACCACTCAACCACCAGACCACTCTGATAAAATAGTGAATGACCTGAAACGAGAATCGTACTTTGAAGTAAGGAGGAAAAAACGTTAGAAAGGTGGACAGCCATTGCCAACAAGCCCACATTGGTAATTAGGAGCGAAAGTGAAAGGGATATTGACAGTGGCGTAGCTAGGTCAACAAGGGCCCAAGTGCAAAAATATTATTTTGGGCCCTCAGGACAGATGGACGACCTTTCTTGCTTTGTGTTGTTGGTAAAGGCCCCCTGAGCAGTGGTTGGGGGCCCCCCGAAGCGGTGAGAGGGCCCTTAGTGCGGGGCTTCCTGTGTCTCAGGGGCCCCCTTAGACGACTGTAGAGCTAAGAAAAAGAAGGTCGTCAGTTTGCCATGAAAACTCGTGGCCCTCTTAACTGCACTTTGGGGGCCCCAGAGGTACGCTCTGGGGCCCCCAGAGGTATGCTTGGGGGCCCCCTGAGCGTAGGGGCCCCGGTGCACTGCACCGCCTAGCCCCATAGTAGCTACGCCCCTGGATATTGACGATTCGACTATTCTAGATAAATCTGAACAACTTAACGAAACAATATTATTGCTCACGTTACGATGGAGCCATCTTTTACAGTTCTCAATCGAGTGATAGCACGGGAAGATGCCAAGCTATAGCAATATGTAAATGGATCGGAAGTGCTTGGGCGATATATGCCGGCAACAATGCCGTTCGCACTGTGGCGCCGCCTCATTGTGGGAAGCACAATTTACAGTGGTGACTGTTAAAATTTAACGAAGCGCGAAGCCTCATGAATATTTAAGGAGTTTGCCCGGAATAACTCGAGTCAAGAGCTCAGCCGAGGGAGACGCGTAGAGCTGCGTTGTGTTGTGAGGTCGTAGTTCAGGGTACCGCATTGCAGACGCCTCCGGACCACTACTCCCGTGGGAACTATCGCCCGTCAGAACTGGTCCCTAGGGACGCAGACGCCACCGCCACCGTCCACGAAATACGCGAATTCGAGCTTTGGTAATAACCTGTGCCTCCGTTTGTGGAAAACCTCTTTGGCGTCGATAATATAAACAAGAAATTGTTAATGATGCCACAATACAACTTCTTATTTAACATGGGACCACCAAAACAAATAATGAATGCTATGTGCCCCTTAGTATCTTCACCGTTTCTTTAGGATTAAATAGACTGTTGCTAAAAATCACTAGATTAAGAGCTATGTATATTTTTCTCTGCACATGATACCCAAGTTTCGAAGCATTCCGACAATTTTCATCCGCAGTTATTCCAATATTTTCAGCTACTGATATTAACCAAAAAAAGCACAGGACGCATTCCACGTTTAAGCAAAGTTACCCAACCCCTACACCATCATTAAGACAATAGACCGACCGAAGTATATGTAAGAGAGGCAACGGGGAGGAGACAAACATCATAAAAATCCTGAACTTTCCGTATGCACTAATATTTCTAACTGACTGATGCAGCACAGCAAGCAAGACATTTTCCGCGAAGTAATGAATCGGCTCCATTCGGCGTGTACTAGTACAGTACTAATATATTCTCAGATGAATTTCGCGGCTAGATACATTTCTCACGTGTAACCACCCGACCTCTATCTATACCATGTTGAATTAAAGGACGGAGTTGCCAGACAAGCGTTTGTCCGGGGACACATTCCTGGATTCGATACGGACACCCGTCTGGGGGTGGCAAATAGCTTACTAACAATGGGCCAACGAAATACTTTGTTTATGTGAACAACCCTTCAGAGTGACGACCCTCATTCACATTAGCGAAGGTGACTGGCTAATGGTCGTGGTTTCTCACCACCAAAGGCATAAGAAGTCTTATTATAATGGTCGACAAAAGGAGACGAGACGAGAAAAATAGATGTGCTGAAGGCGTTACTCTCGACGGAAGCTAATTGAAAAATTCACGACAGATGTATTTCGGAATGACAGTCAGCAAATATTGCTAGCAGCAACATTCATATCTCGAAATGACCGCGAAAATAAGATAAGAGAAATCAGGGACAGAACCGATTCATTTCTGTACTCATTTTTCCCACGAGCGATTAGGGAATGGAATAGAAAAGATTAGTAGTAGTAGTAGTAGTAGTAGTAGTAGTAGTAGTAGTAGTAGTAGTAGTAGTAGTAGTGGTAATAATAATAATAATAACAACAATTAATAATCAAACTCTGAGCACATCTTTAAATAATTAAGAAGACAAAGATTGTGTAAATTTGCCATATCGTTCATAATGAGCATTGTCCCAATACATTTAAAATCCTGGTAAATTCTTTAATAATTTTTACATCAAGAAATAAATACCTTTCGTCTATAGCAAGTGTTAAAGGCGCAAACTACTCAGGATAACGGAAAGAACTCAATCTACTTCTTGTTTAGAATGAGAAACATTTATTTCCATTGTTTTAAAACCTTTATTACCCACAATAATTTGTTTACAACAATTGTTCAATAGTGGGATCTTGACCAGAGTGTACCACCTGGCGTGGGGATGAGTGGTTAAGCTTTGGCCTCTCATTCCGTAGGACGAGGATTAGAATTACCGTCTGGCCATCTAGATTTCAGTTTGTCATGGTATCCCCAAATCACTGCAGGCGAATTGCGCGATGCTTCCTCCAAAGGCCATGAAAAAATTCGTTTCCCTTGCTTGCCTCCAGTCTCGTCTCGCCTCTAATGACCTCGATGTCGACGAGGCGTAAAAGCATAAACGTAAGCTAGAAAAGTGTAAGTGTCTATACAAGAACTAGCTAGCTGACATTTTTCAATTGGTGCCCTTTAAAGTGTTTCTTAGTTCCTATCCGATAAAATAAAGCAGACATCCATTTTATGTGCGGGACAGCTTAGTGGGAAGGGTACAGACGCTCTAAGATAGTGATCGTCTTAGACTGATGAAAGCCTCGTCGCGGAATTTTTAATAGTTTGCATTAATTCTGAGAAATGTATGATTTCCCACAATGGATGGGAATATTTTTCGAGAAACTGAATGAAGAAAAGAAATGGTGTCCGTCGTAAGGCTGACGGTAAATTACCTATTCATCCGAGCAATTGTTGAAAATAAATCTTCGTAACTTTATCATTATTGTCAAACATTTTCCACTCCAGCTCAGCGAGTGCGGTAATGAACAAGTACCCTATTGTATTGCCACCCCTTTTCCTCTATTATCTTCCCGCGATTGACCAGGTCTTCTTGAATTTGCTTCATCAAGCTGTCTAGTGATCTTCCTGTTTGACTGTTGTTAACTTCAAAACATGTCTTCGGTGGTATATTCTCCTAATATGAACACATGCTTTCTTATACTCTTTGCTTTAGTCGGAATGACCATTTCTGATTATGTTAATTTTTTCTTATGGATACCCGACTTGAGAAATTTCGATTCAGGTGCTTTAATTCAGTTGCTGCACTTTAGGCACCTTCCACTGTACAGGGTGTTTCAAAAAGGACTTTACAACTTTTAAAATTCATATAAATTTTATGAAACAAGGTACAGAGCTGGTTTTGGTGTTGTTTTAAAGGAAAACACTTAGGGTTTTTTTTTACCTTGAACTAAAGATGTTCTATGTGGCTTCCGTTGGTTACTCTGCAGACTCCCATCGGTAGTCAATTTCTTCCCAGACTCGCACTAGCATTTCAGGTGTAGCTTGCTCAGCAGCAGCGTAAATTCTTGCTCTAAGTTCAGGTAGAGTGGCCGGCAAAGGAGGTACGTATACCATATCTTTTATGAAACCCCAGAAGAAAACATCTAACGGTGTCAGGTCTGGGGAACGGGGGGGGAGGGCATGCAATTGACGCATCACGGCCAATCCATTGACCTGGAAAGCGGTCACTGAGAAAATCCCGGACGTCAGTCAGATAGTGTGGTGGTGCGCCATCTTGCATAAAGAAAACATTTCGTTCTCGGTCATCCTCATCGATCTGTGGTATCAAAAATTGTTGCAACATATCAAGGTACACTATCCCGTTGATGGTCTTGGAAAAAAAAAGGGGCCGTACATTTTCCTCTTGCTCAACGCACAAAAAACGTTCACGAACATGTTGCAATGTTTCATGTGGATTTTCACTGCCCCATATCCTACAGTTATTTGTGTTAACCTTGCCACTTAAGTGCAAAGTTGACTCTTCAGAAAAGATTATGTTGTCCAAGAAATGTTCATCATCATCCACTCGATTTAACATATCCACACAGAAGTTCCTGCGTGCAATCTTATTAGTGTCTTTAATTGCTTGTAAAAACGAATATCGGTATGGTTTCAAATGCAAACGTTTTCTCAACACACGCCAAACCGTCGTATGTGGGACTTGCAGCTCACGAGATGCACGCCGGGTCGATTTCGTAGGGCTGTTGACAAAACTTTTTCTCACTTGCTCAACGACCTCGTCAGATGTGCTTGTACGACCTGAGGATTTTTTATGCTTTACTGAGCACCCTGTTTCTACAAAACATCTATGCCACTCATAAATTGTAGGCCTACTAGAAGGATCTTTAGTGCACTTGGTACGAAAATTACGCTGAACTGTTGTCGCAGACTTCGATTCTTCAAACCAAAACACACAGCTAGCACGCTCGGGTCCAGTGAAGGCAGCCATCTTTAACGTAACTGCCGCTAGCGCTTGTGCGGCCCGATTAGGCACTAGCGGACTACGCGAGTCAAAACTTGAACTGTTTTCCTTTAAAACAACACCAAAACCAGCTCTGTACCTTGTTTCATAAAATTTATATGAATTTTCAAAGTTGTAAAGTCCTTTTTGATACACCCTGTATATGTTAGGTTGGAAAACAGGTTTTTTTTTTTTAAGGAAGCTTAACTCTTGCCTGTGGAAAGCGTTTGTCCCGTAGTATTTGTTAAATAAAACTGTTAAAGTTTTCAGATGTATCAAATCTGTTGATTATTTCTGGAATTAGTTTTATGAACTAATAATTGATTTAATAATTAGATATATCATTTTTTTTTAATTTTGTGCGCCAAAACGATTATCTTGTGTCCAGATAGGACTATAATAAAATGTTTTTGTTATGCTGTACAATCTACAAAAGTTTTTTTCACAAAAGAAGTATCACTTTTTTTAATCGAAATACTCGGTTTAAAATGTCGCATTTAATTTTTGCAGCGAAGTAAGTTCCGATTTGCATTAGTCGGAATGTGAAAAGTTATTACAGCGCTGTTCATTCATCTCCTCCTCATGAATAGGAAAAACAGAGATTTCCCGTTACGGGAACAGTAATTACTTAATGTGATTAAAATTGTCGTTACTGAACTGGGAATATAAATTGCCCTGCTCACATAACATTGAATCGAAATCGAACCGCACGCGTATAAACTAATCACTGCGAAAATCACATCATTGCTATTGAACCCATGCTTGAAGTAACTCCTCATTAGCCGGCACTAGCACGATTAATACGCCATTACTTTAACCTGCTTAGTCGTCATTCGACTAACCATCAATATGCATGATTATAAGAGAAAATATTTTTATTTTTAGTAAATATAAATACCGATATTTTGTGAAACAAGTCAGGTTAACTAATTACAGTGTAATTAAGGCACAAATCCCGAAATCGAATAAGACTATCATGTTTTAATGCAAAACTGCGTTTCTGTACAGGAAAATGTATGTCACTCAGAAATAAATATTCACACACCACACGACAGTTTTATACGATCCGCATAATCAGATCAACTATCGACTTTGAAATATAGCACTCATACAAAGTATCTACGATACTCTAGTGAATGAAGGAACCAAGGAGGGGTTGGTTTACATTTTGAAGGCGAACATTTGACGTACTGTTAATATTTTACTATCACGAAAGTAGGCCTATAGCTAAGCTAAAAACTATATAAATATTTGTATACTAGCATTTGCCCGCTGCTTCACGCGCGCGTGCCTTGGCAGGTGTAGAAATTATTTACCGATTTTATTCTCTTATCAGACATTAACGTGGAAAGGCATGAACTGTTAATGTATTCTGAATAGTTTCGTTTTGTTTCGGTTAATACGTTAGGTTCGGTTTTCATACTGATGTCAGAGAGTTGTTTTATTCATATTTTAACATGATGCAATTGATTCAATAGTAGAAAAGGTTCCTGAAAAATTAACAGTAGTAATTCGTGGTTGTAATTATTGTGCGAAGTATAAACATTTATTGTTTAGAAAGGCTTTCACGGTTCAAACGACGTTCTTTCTTCTGTGCGCTTTCAGAAGCTATGGATTTAGCGTATAGAACCCGCTTATAGGTCAATCGCTTTTCTCGGTGCAGGTTACTTTCATTTGCTCTAGCTATTTCATCTAGTTCTCTTTGACGTTGCAGACGATGTTGTCGGTCTATTTCACTCTCATTTAGCCGAATACTATTTCTGAAAGCAATATTTAACTCAGCTAAAACATAATATTTTTAAATGCTGATATGGAGGATTCCACGTTAACCGTGGTACCGAAAATTTAAATGGATATATAACAGTTGTAACGTTAAGAAAGCTGATATTATAATCATTATGTGTAATTTTTTTTGGCGATTTTATGTGTAAGCTTTGCCTGGGATTATATAGGTATAAGCTTTGTTAAGGATGTATCTGTGGATTTAATGAAAAATATTCTTTCCATGATACTTAACTAAAAAAATTTTATTTTTAAATGTGGATACCGAGGATTGAAACATAACCACGGTGCCATAAATTTATGTAAATATAGCAGTAATCTACGACTTAGTCCTCTTGGAAGTGTGCTGAAATGTAAAAATTCGTTACCAATAATCACAGCATCTCAATTTTTCTGATTTATTTATTTTTTGTTGTTTTTTATTTTTTGTTGTTTGGATATTGGTTTTATTTTATGTTGATACACCATCAATTATTCCTGCTTTAAAATAGAAATTTACGTGAATTGGAGCTACTCTTGATTTCAAATCGTCGTATCATTACTGTCATTATTTCAGTCAGATATAATTAATCCAAAAATGTCGAGATGTGCTCATGGTACAGTTTATGTAGTAACGTGCGTGTAACTGAAACAATTATTTCTGAGTGGCAACATTATCGCAAGTTGTGAATCGCTTAAAATGCAACCTGACAGCTGATATGATGCTTTGTTATAGGCCTAAGAGACGATGCCTGCAGCTTTATAATCTACGCGGTGTAGCATTAGGATATGAAACATTTTTAATTTAAGTTTCTTTCAATATAGCCGTATTTTCTATGTAATTATTTCAGTCGCATGTAAGTACCTGGCGAAACAACCGCCTGGACCAGATGACAATTGACTCGTTTTGTTTACCATCAGGCATAACGGGTTTAGTTTTAAAATTTACGCGGTGTAGAATAGAATTTTAGGATGCCTAGTTATATTTGAAATAAAAATTCGTTACCAATAATCACAGCATCTCAATTTTTTCTGATTTATTTATTTTTTGTTGTTTGGATATTGGTTTTTATTTTATGTTGATACACCATCAATTATTCCTGCTTTAAAATAGAAATTTACGTGAATTGGAGTTAATCTTGGTTTCAAACCGTCGTATCATTATTGTCATTATTTCAGTAAGATATAATTAATTCAAAAATGTCAAAATGGATCAGGGTACAGTATATGTACTAATGTGCATGTAACTCAAGCAATTATTTCTGAGTGGCAAAATTATCGCAAGTTGTAAATCGATTGAAATGCAACCTGGACAGTGATGACAGCTGATATGCTTTGTTATAGGCCAAAGGGACGATTCTTTTAGCTTTATAATTTACGCGGTGTAGCATTAGGATCTGAAAATTTTTTTATTTGAGTTTCTTTCAATATATCCGTATTTTCTATGTAATTATTTCAGTCGCATGTACCTGAATTTTCGGATGCCTAGTAATATTTGCACGTTATAGCCACGAGACATATTAATCGAATAAAGTACTTCCAAATATGTGCAATTCCGCACAAGTCATTATGAAAGAAGTATGTTTTATTACTTGCTGATATTTATAATAGCTGTTTTTCAGACATCGCTCTTCGAGAAAAAACTGAATTTCGTATTAAGTATTGGCTTATTGTGGCTGTATTGTACAGAATTCACGTAGCAATTTTGTTCCAGAGACAAACTGTATAACAGTCTACCAGAGACAATAGTCTTCAATATTTGTAATACAACTTTTTCGTAATTCAACAGACCTGTTACGATTCAAGTAAATGCTGATTATACTTGATTCACGTGTTCTTTTTATTTTGAAGTACTGCGGTCCAGAAAAATGAATCGCAGAAGTAAAAAAAAAAAAAAAAAAAAAAGGAAATCCTAAATTTTGTCAGGTCTCTTTATGAAAGGAGTGACCGTCTGAATGTGTATAATTATCTGTGGTCTGCAGTTTCACATTTCTGAAGTTTTTTTACTGACTTTCTTCTTCCCATGGTACATATTAGTCGTTAGCTACTTCTGCAGATGTTGATCAGCAACATTAGCTTTAAAAATTTGGAAACACCATGCAAATTGATGCGGTAGTTTTTGCGTTATTAGAGATCAAGCCTCGCTACAAACGCAGCCTGCTTACAGATTTATAATAGTATAGATTATGCGTACAAACTTGTCTTTGTTAATGGAACATACGTAGTCGATAAATAGCCAACGAGTCCATAATCTTATTTTTGTAATATTGTTGTCAAAGATTTGTCCCTTCCTTCAAAATTTCATTACGTATAAAAACAATGAAATTCATGTACCATATACTTTAATATTTTAGTGTTTCATAAAATAAACAAGGGATAAAATGAAAACTGCATTTCCAACATACTAAAACAATGTCGGTTTATCATAATATTGTTTAAACATGTATTTATGACAAATACGCTTTTTATTTTTTGAATTTATTTATTTTTGTATTGCTCATATTTCACTGCAATCGTATGAAAATTTAATTTTTCTTTATTAAGATAACAATTTTCTTAAAGTTCATATGACTGTAAATCCTTTAGTCTGATTATAAAAATTTTAAAGTTAAATCCACAAATACACATTTCTATTTAAGCGTATCACTGATGTAATAAATGTAAATAGCTGTACAGTGCAGTTACGCAATGTATATATCTGCAGAGGAACTATATCTTCGAGTGGAAAGAAAATGCTAAAAAGGAATTAGCTTGATGTATGAGTGACTGCTGTAAGGAAAACAATAAAGTAAACAAATATCACAGAGTGAAAAGGTCTTACTTCTTATAAAGGTACTGCAGTACAGTTCAATAAACAGCAGCAACTGAAAAAAATAAAAAATACATAAAGTGCTGTCCTTATGACAGAATTTAAAGATGTCAGTTATCCTGTAAATATGAGTAATATTACAATATACCGTGTACCTAGCACTAATTAGAAGACACTAAATTGTGGTTTTTCTTGTATACAACTTACTTATATATTTACCTTCTTCATTCTTCTCATATTACATCACAGTGTCACAATTTAATATTTAGTCGTTCACTTCATCTACATTTTTGCCTATGTTTTTAAAATATCAAAATGAATTAATCAGCCAAATCTCTACCGAAATGTGACTTTCGTATCACAAACTTCATGTTACAAGTTTAATTTCATGTAATGTGTTTTCACCCATTATTTCTGACAGGTGTCAATTTCAGGGTAAATCGACAGAATTAATTTTTTTATGTCTTGGTAAGGAACCAATTCGAAATTTACATTTTTCTCTTTTCTGTGTTACGCTGAGCAAGGTTTTTTTTTCTTAAACCCATGTGTCATAGATGAACAATAATGGAGACGGTTCTTCCCTAATACTATGCCAAATTTTTATTCTAGAGATGTTTAGTAACCTTCATTCGTAACCTTCCACACCTCTCAATCAGGTAGAAATCGTGTGTTATATGTAACTAAGTTCTTTTACTGTTTGTACAATATCTACTCAATCATACTTAATGCACTGTTGTTGACTTTTTTTATTGTCTCTACTTTTATTGTACCTACATTCCTTCCAGCGTGGTCTGTAATACTTTCTTTATCTGATTTAGTGTTTCTGTGTATATTAAGAGTGACCTATTATGGGTAAAGCATTTTGATCCTTATTCCTTGAAGCTTTATTGAACACGCTATTTTTAATTCTCCGCTGCTTCTCACTATCATAAATAAGGTATGGTACAGAGCCAACAACTTGATGGCCGTATCTTTTTAACTCAAGTTTTTTCAACCTATTTTTATTACAGAGACTTAATTTTTCAAAATATTCATAACTACTCTGATCCTAAATTGAGAGCGTAATTTTTATTTTAAATTTTGAAGATTTTACTCCTTCTAACACGAGAAAGGTTTATGGTTTCAGAAAGTACCACTAAAGTAACCTTACTGAACTGATAATTCATGGATCGCTGTACGGACACCATGAAAAAAGGAAGGAAATCGAAACACCGAAACTAAGTTAATGGAAATCGAAGTGTCGCACTAACCACAGAGAATAGTTTAAATGTTATCTCTTACAAAACGTCAACTTTGTAAGACAGACGAGCTAATGACGAGCATATGATATTCTGTCGCCTTTGCGTAAGTATGTTGTCTCGTTAGCAGCTATGCTCTTGCCCCTCTCCGTCACTCTGTACATGGTTCCCCCAGGCGATGCTGCACCACACACAGACAACAGGCGGGAGGGCTGTATGCCAGTTCACATGACACGGGATACGACAAGAACAATGCCGAGACGAGGCTTCATTCGGAACGTTTTGACGTCATTATTATCAGCGCAACACGCAACTTCTTATAAATTTTCTATTAATTTAACAAGTCTTTTACCACTATATATTTCTGAAACTCATTTTACGTATCAAATACAGGAGTTCGAGAGGGTGCAAAGAAGGGCTGCTAGATTTGTTTCTGGAAATAATCGCAGAATGCAATCAGTGACGGATATGATAAAGGAGCTGGAATGGGATTCATTGCAAGACAGGAGGAGGTTGAGGAGGGTCATGGGAGTGTACAGGGCATATACTGGCGATGAGGCATGGAAAGATATTGCAATAGGTATGAAAAGTAGTGCATGGAAGGGAAAAGATGACCATGACCACAAGTTGGCACTCGATTTCAGGCACAAGGGTGTGGGAAGATTCTCTTTTTTAGGTAAGGGTGTCAGGGATAGGAATGAGTTACCAAGGGGAATGATGAATAACTTACCGAAAACGTTAAAAGAATTTTAAGTTAAAATTTGTAGAGGGCAAATGTAGGTGGGTGCAGGATAGGGGGAAGATGGATGTGTAGGGAAATTGCCACCGGAGCCTGTGCTCCATTGCAATTAAATTAAATTAAATTAAACTTCATGGCACTGTCAAAATAAAATAGCAGCCCGATTCGTAGATAAAGTCTTTTTTTTTACTTATTGCTTTACGCCTCGTCAACGGCTAAGGTCGTTAGAGGCGGGATGGGACTTAGGACAAGGAATGGGAAGTAATTCGACCATGGCCTTTTTGAAGGAAGCATCCTGGCATTCGCCTAGAGTGATTTGGGGAAACCATGGAAAACCCAAATTTGGATGCCTGGAATGGGATTCGAACCCGCGTTCTCCCTAATGCGAGGCCAGAACAAAGTCTTTAACAAACAATATTTTCCCTGATTGTTACTCATTCTTGCATCGGTAAAGGAAAAAAAAATCAAAATCTGTGTCTGTAGTGTGTTGAGAGATATGGTTCGTACAGTCAGTAAACATTGTATTAATTTGACTGCGCAATGAATTTTGTAATCACGCGCTACCGTCGGCTAGTGTAGAGCGACGAGATTTAAATGTCTCCTAGTCGACGGACCATCACCGCACCTGTGGGGAAAGGAGGAGACCTGCAGCCTGACTCGTACCTTTGCATGATTGCAAGACCCACAAGGGCACAAAAGCTGTTACGAATGGATAGGAGCGAGCGAGGCAGGTGGCTGTAAACACTCAGTTCGATGAGCCTTTCTCTGCGACTCTTATGTTCGGATTTGTGACCGGATGGGCAACGGTCAACGAACCAGAGAAATAACGCGGTAATTCCCTCAAGAGAGGAGAGAGAGAGATGGCGAAACGTGCAACAAAGACAAAACAATCACCGAAAGTTTACGAATAATCCCCGAAAGAACCAGAACTAGTTTTGCTTATCTCCACGAAGCAACTCAGGAAATTCTGGTGAATGAGACGGAGATAGTTTGTTACCAAAGAATCTATTTTAGAACATGTGACTACCCGTTCATAAAATTCAGATCACATGAGGAGCCCGCAATATGCGATTGATGGGACGAGAGGACACTCTAGGGAGAAGATGATCACAACGTAGCAACGAACGTAAGAAACGGGGTCTTACGATTCTAACCATCAAGGTGAATCGGCAGAATCGTGAGAGGGTAGTATGCCAAGCCATCTGACGTCGATTTATCATCGATCATAATCAGGCAGACACTTTGCTTGATCTCAGAAAGTGCAAACTGCTGAGCTCACATAATACTGTGTGAGACACCAACTTCTGCCGAGTCTTTATGTTGCTGACGGTCACTGTAACAATCATACGGAATTTTTTTTATCGTTTATCCGGACACAGTGTTTTTGAACAAGTGACTCACTCGATTTCATCGCCCTCTAACGCCCTGAGCAGAGAAATCTATATATTGATGACCGTCCTATCATCCACTGAATTGTAAACTAAGATTCAATGCAGCCGATATCAACCCTTTTCTAAGGACACAAGCCGATCACATTGCATCATTTAACAAAACTATAATGAACATATACAGTGCTTGAGGTTCACAAGCATCAATCCAATAAGTAAAAATATTAAAAGAAACATCCAGAAGCTACTTACAATTTTTTTATATATAAAAAGCAAACAAAAATAGAAATAAATACCAAATCACCATCATAATAATAGCGCGAAGGTTGCAAAATCATTAATGTATTAGTGTAAGCCCGTGGCCGTTTCTTGCGTATCGTCACGGGTCTAGAACAGTTAAAGTTTTTAGGATGAAAGATTACGACAGGTTGACCTGATTTTACCAAATATAAACTTGACCTGTGTTTCAGGGTGAATAAAATCTCCGAGTTTGAAGAACACGGAAGCATTAAAAACGAACAGGGAGGATATCGCAATCGTATAATTGCTTAAATACGAACTTCACTTAACCTTTAAAGTTCACTCTGAAAAATTTAAAAAACCCTTTAACTGCTACGGTTCGGCCGGCCGAGCCCTCGCTGAGTGCGGCTTTGTTTACGCCTAAGCTGTTTACCTGCGCTGGAATGCCGCATTAGACCGGACCGCTGTGTGCTGAATACATCTGGAGCGTTGTGTGTGGAGTTCTTCTGCTGTCGCTCTGCGATTTGAAACCGCAGATACAAAATAAATACAGTTAATATAACATCTAAAGTTTTTAAACCACTTCATAGTGAAAATATAGTGTGAATTGATTCTCGCGTATCTGTTGGTCTCATCAGCATTAGATATCATATGATATTCCGTTAGAAATATCAGGAAAAATGACAAACTGCTGGAATGTTAACGTAATCCACACTTGTGTCCTGCAGCTTAATCGACAAGCACATGCTGTCAAACACGTCACTAAAGCATTCTCTTTTTCCACACATTTCGCTCGAACAATCTGTAGCTTCAAACTCTGAAAAATGGTCATTTTCCACTAGCTGATGTACACAGCTTAGGAAAATTACATCGAGATCCTGTCGAAGGGTTATCACTGTCATCCATATTAAAGTGATTATATTCACTGTCGCTTCTAGTAATAATCTCCATGATTTCTTCCGCGGTACAAACACGACGGCGTATTCGGGAGGACGATGGTTCAAATCCCCGTCTAGGCATCCAGATTTGGGTTTTCCATGGTTTCCCCAAATCAATCCAGGTGAATGCCGGGATGCTTCCTTCAAAAGGCCATAGCCGAATTCCTTACCATTCCTTGCCCCCCATTCTTTAACATCTCTAAAAACCTCGCTGTTAAGAGACGTTAAGCAGTTAAAAAAAATAATGACTGTATGCCATTTTCTCAGCGAAAACTAAAAGGAAAAGAGCAACACAAATTAGATCGCAGCTGCCAATGCTCAAGGGCCGAATGAGGAAAACAACTAACCACCCTGGGTGGACATATGGCTTCATAGCCAGGCCGCTAAGAGGCTAGCGTCTTAACACGTCTGGAGTACAGACAGGGCGGCGAGGCGGCGCGTGTATACACGTCTGGAGCACCTGGGCGCAGTAGTAGCCACGCGCGTTAACGCGTCTACAGCAGTCAAAGGGTTAACCTTTAAAGTTCACTCTGAAAAATTTAAAAAAATCATGTTTGTTTCGAAAGCATAACTTTTTTTTTCTTTTTTTTTTTAAATTGAGACTGGGAAACACTCTTAATCATTGGTCATAGTATCTGTAAAGGCCAGGGAACTTCATACACATTCCATATTATTAATCAGTTGAGCAACTCTAAATATATGAATTGCCAGAATAGTTGATTCGGGAACATATTTGTTCTGATCTCCACTTAAAATAACCTAATAAGCCACGTACTGCGAACATTAATGAAAGTTGTCAGTAAAACATAGCAAATAAACCGTAATGCATAAACTTTGGTCAAGCAACAATATTACTGAAAGTTTTAATTAAATTTAAAGCCGGAAGGACAATTGGCATTAGAAGAGATCATGAGTAATTTAATTTTTAAAGTTTTTTTTAAAGTTTCTTCCATTAGCAACATATTATTGAAAGTAGGTCCATGTTTTTTCAGCAGCAAAATTTATCAATATTTTTTATTTTTTTTTTAACTGTGAAACAGTACTACATGCAAACTAAATAAATGTATTATGACAATTTTGTATCAGTCGCTTAGCTGTTAAATTGTGGACATAACCACGAATTTCTTCTAATGGTATCTCTGGTGGCTGTTTTGCGAGCGAAGGCTGACACGTGACACCGTTCTCCAGCCAATAGCTTTCGAGGTGAGTGACTGAGTGATCAAGCTTAGGCAATTATATAAAAGATTTTCCGGCAGAACACGTCAGAAAATTACATTAATCTGATAGATTAGAGCTGAAATCATCGTCGTCGTTAATAATTCAACTGCTGCAAAGTGTATATAAGCTTCGTCTGACTAGCAGGTGTGCAACATGGCACCTATTAACTCTATTCTCCTGTTTACAGTTCACTTAGATGTAACATTTTAGAACTGAATTACTAATAGTGGCACATATTTCGCATATGCGCGAAATAAGCATTTTATGACTGCTGCCACAGAGCTGCTACAAATAAAGTTTAAAACTATTTAACAGATCAAACTTCGTTGCTACTACTTTTTGCTAGCGAGATATTCGTAAGCAATAAGGGCTGGTGATGAGATTTTAATGAAAAGACAAGGGCATTTAATTTGGTTCACGTTTGCTGCAGCGGTGATTAATGGATTGTAGAGGTACCATTGGCGAAACGACGAATTATTTCATCTCTCTGAATGAATAAACTTTCACGGATTATCAAGCAGTGATTCAGTATCAATGAGAGCTCGATAAGTAATCAGAAGTGTCCGGTTCGATTGCCGGTCTGACCTTCGTGATTTCGGTTTTGTGCCATTTTCAGAAAAACATCCACGATGGTCCCTTCGTAAAGGATATGGCAGGATACCTTGTCGTTGCTAGTTAACAACGCTATTTAGACTTTTCTCTTTTTTTGCTTTACCCCTCGTCGACGTCACTAGAGGCGATAAATGAATGGGGACAAGGTTCGGGAAGGAATTGGCCTTTTTGAAGAAAGCATCCCGGCATTCGGCTGGAGTGATTTGGCAAAACCATGAAAAACCCAAATCTGGATGTCCGGACGGAGATTCAAACACGCGTTCTCCCGAATGCGAGGGCAGAGCGTTAACCGCTCACCCACCACGCTCGGTATTTAGACATCGAGGATTAATAAATGTTTAGTTTAGAAAGAGACCAGTCAGTATTGAAGAGGAAGGCATAGTTGGCCCATTCTTTGCTTGGTGCACAGCAGCAGTCATTTAAACAGTAAAATTGACATGTATGTGGACCTACCCAAAGCATTGGGAAACTTAGGTACTAAATGTACAGCTACGTAAAAATGAGGTGATACATTTTAAAAGCAAACTTAAAAATAATAGCGGTGGACGCATATTAAGCTTCGCTCCTATTTTTCACAGCTAGGTCTGGATTTTCACTATGCGAAGCACCTTCGTGATACCCTGCAGAGCCAACTGAATCCATCACATCTATCAGATTGCTCATAATGGATAGCATCACAAATCCGGATTTGAAGAAAATCCGTACGATAAACCAAAAATGGTCGTAATCCGTTTTAATGTAGGAATAGAAGTCAAAACTCATTGTGGTCTATGATCAACTACTGAAATGATACAGAAGTCTAGAACCATCTACCGCTGTGTGTCACTGCTAGTTTCCACTTACAAGAGTGGCAAATTTCATTCGGAACATTGTAACAACCTTTACCGTGAACAAATCTGCATCAGATGCTAGTTGAAGCATTATCATGAATATTAAATAAACGTTAAACATTGAACATTGAATTGGGTAAAATTAAAGCCGTTAGAACAGGGTGATAGATTTGCGAACTGTTTGCATATACAGAAATATGAAATATCCCAAGAAAATATCACATTAAAGTATCGGGGAAATAATCTTAATGGACAGAAAAACACCAGTTTTCTCAAAATTAAAATGTTTCAAGATAATGTTTGTACTGATGCTTATGGACAGTATAAAAACGAATCACTGCTAATTAACTTATAATTACTAACTTTTAAAATTCATAATGACTAAA
>JARYHS010013631.1:184842666-184967586 GCA_031002005.1 Vandiemenella viatica | reverse complement strand
TTATTTCTACCACCAACTGCGATCTACATATTTGAATACAATATCTCAGTCCCACCGCCATATTGATAATCTACCCAGTCATGTAGCAACCTTCGACGTGTGCACACCTCGCGAGCCGGATGCGGCCAGCGTGCCGTATCTTTGACATCACTGGCCTAGATGCTCTCAACGTAACTATTTCAACAGTTATATTTATATAACCAAACTGTGATACTCAAGGCCATCTGTCAGCAAAACGCGTAGCTCTCAGTTAGTTTCTTTGTAATACCGACTTTCATGTGGAAATAGCGTCCAAGTAAGTTGTCACCCGACTTAGAGGTACCTCGGGAGACAGATACCACTACAGCTATTTCAACCCCCTACCCCCTCCCGCTCTTTATCCCGGTTATTATGGCCCGGTAATGTGCTCATGTGAATCAACTGGCTTAGTCGAGAATTTGATGTTCGATCTCTGATCAAATTTGAGGTTTATAATTACATTGCAAATGCACAATTGCATTCGATCATCAGATTGTATGCACCGCTGCTATCAATTTTGAGTGAAGCAGCTCCCATCGTAATACCTACAGCATCATCGTACGTCATGTAATAGAGATGAACGACTGCCTAACCTTGCGCGAAGGATGTCCAATATTGTTTTATCAAAACTTACCAGCGGGGTAGTGTTGCTCGATGTGAAATGCATTTGAGGTATTTGCGGTGGGACAGAGTTTTCAAGAATCTAACACTGCAGAGTGAAGTTGATACTGTGAATGCCACGCTCCTGCCGCTTCACTACCGAAATGTGCCCTATCCTGTACTCGATTGACTCGAAACCGATGTTCGGGTTTCAGGAAAAATCTTAATAGATGTTAATACGTTTTGTTTGCATCCATTCATTCAGTATTCGTATTACGGCAAACACGTAGTAAAATGCATATTATACAGAAGAATGAAAATCCGAAGAATCTGGTGACATCTTTAAATAATATATACAAGCCAAACACATGTGCGGCAGGAGGTAAACAAACACAATATTAAGAATAAGTTGGGAAATTTTGAAGTTAAAACTAGTGATAGATGTATTAAACTAATAAAAAACAAATAAATATGCAATGTATGGAACGTGGTGTTAACTAATCAAAATCTCTACAAATTAGTCATCTTTGTGTTGCACCAGGCATGCCGAACTAGAATCGATATTTACCATCGACTTCTAGGGAAATTATTACCACAAAATACGTAATTATAACTTCTTAAATTTTTTCATCAGCTTATAGGGTTGCTACTGTACAAATGACGACTCATAAAAAATAAATTCAACTTCTTGATTTATTAAAACGGTTCGTCGATTGTTTAACATTTACATCTATTTGATTGTTATAAAAATGCTGTTAATTAATATTGCTTGTTGACTATTCAATTACATGATGAAAACTGATTGTTGCCCCCCCTCCACCACTTTAAAGTGAAGAATATTACGTTACCCCGACAAATCTAACAATCTAGCATTGACAAAATCTTACAAAACATTCCATTGAAGCCAAATATTCACTAAAACTCAGTTTAAATGGTTTTTAAAAAATTGCTGAATGTTGACTTAAGAGGGTCTTCCTGTAACGGCTGTCGAAGTTGACGCATTCGCAGTTTGTTGAGAGCCTCTTCACCTTCGACTGGGCAAACCTTTTACTATATTATTTGTAACAACTTTATTTAAATTCCTAGTTCTTGACCAGTAATGCTACGACACCAATATGCTTATTTAATTAGTGGGAGCACATACATTCTTCACAAAAATAAGAAGCAACAATAAAGGTTATGGTAATAAAGGTTATGGTGTTACAATTTATTAGTACCAAATATCTAAATTATAATTGCGACTTACCGCACGGAGCTCACACTTATTCAGTGATATCAGCTACTGTTCCGTTTACAGATCATATGTTTCAGGTTTGTGCCTTTTATAGTTATTGGAAACACTGTTAAAAACAAATAAAACTTCAAACAACTTTTTTACACTGCAATATTACGGTCCTTCCACCCAAAATACCACCTGTGAGCGTCCAAATTATTAATAATTTTGTAAATTTAATAGACTTTTTTTCATGTTTACTCATCAGCATTCGCAGAATTTTTTTAAGTTCATGAGTAATTAGATTCTCCATATTGAATGCTTTCTTTTCATTTTGCCGTCACACAGAACACGACTGGAATAAGATTATGTCTCCGGCTCTCCTGCACTAAAATGTAGTAGCAGGTGAGTGACATAAGTTGATAATAACTAGTATTTCTGACGCGCAAACGAGTCCGTCATTAAACTTATGTTGGCATTCGATTTTCCTTATAGACGTACTTAAATGACGACCCGTTGAAAGTATCTCGCCAAACCAATGTTAACCAACTGTTAGGATGAAATATGCAAATTTAAAAATCATATTTATGAGGCCTTCTTATTAAAAAATTTCTTAATGGCTTAATAGAATAAAGGCTAACCAGAGAAGTCTTTGGTATTCTCTACATCTACATCTATTCAATTCACAAATACTGTGGGTGGCAGAGGGTGCTAAGCACCAATCCTAATTCTGTGCATTCCAATCCCGAACAGAACGAGGAAATAAAGAATACATAAAAGTATCAGTAAGGCAGCTTATTTCTCGAATCTGATCCCTCTTGTCATTGCGACCTAAATAGATTGGCGGAAGAAGTATTTAATTGCACTCGTAAATTAAATATTTTCGCATATTCATTAACAAATTAAAACGGAAACGACGTAGTCTGTCCGCCAAACAATGCCAGCCCAACACAGAAAAATTCGGAACTATTACAAATATTCGTTTGTAATTTATTCTGCAGACCTATTGATTCGGTCCATTATTCGTAGCTGTGCGGTACCTACAAAGGGACCGTGCATCGCGGTACAGCGTGCACTGCAGGAATCAAACAGGCGCTGCGAAAGCAGCCACCAGCACAACACGTCCACTAAAGTAGTGACGAAATTCGTCAGTAAAATTGACGAAGATGTTCCCGCAGACCTGTATTTAAATACAGACAGACGTTAGTACAATTTTTATATCTGGATCAAGTGCGACCTACATAAAACGAACAGAAAGGAATGTGTCAGAACTAAGTAAGAAGTCTGACAATTCCAAGCCTGAAAATTACTAAAGAACTATCGGCTTCGCCGGCCTCGGTAGCGTAGGGGCTAGAGCACTAGCTCCGCGTGCCAAAGGTCGCCGGTTCGAATCCGGCCACGGGCATGGATGTTTAAGTGTTGTGTGTAAGGATTGCAATCCCGCAGTGTTTTCAATCCCGCGGGATCCGCGCGGGATTTGCGCCAATCCGGCGGGATCCGTGCGGGATTAGTACAAACAGTTTTTTAACGCATATATTTAAAACATAGTTACTTAAAACGTTAATAAATTAAATGATAATTAAATTAATAAATAATTGTCAATGTTAAATAATAAAAATAAACAGTTAACAATATTTTGATTGGCAAAATGACTTTAAAACTTTTTAACGTGTCTTAAGTGTATTTCCAGGTATTACATTTTTGTTTTTTAATCTAAACCAATTTTTATATAAATAATAAAAATGGAAAATATTGAGTCTTAGGTCATATTATGTGCCTTACAATATACCATATAAGTTTACAAATATGGTTTTCTTAATGGCCAAGTTACCGGAGGTATTTTTTTTTTCTTTTTTTTTTAATTATAAATAAACGTTGCATAACACCGAGAAAAGCATTCCATTTCACAAAGTGAAGTGAATATACTCTGTAAAGTTTAGACTTGGCTCAGAACATGATTTCATAACTTTTTGTCACTGCACAAACACGAGACATGGCCTTTTTTGCGTGATTCATTATTATATCTCCTGATTGCTTGATTGATATTACAGTTGATTCAATGTTATTAAAAGAAACTACTCACCAACACGTAAACTGTCAAGTATTTCAGATTTACTTATGTGGCGTAACGATGTTTTTAGAGTGGAAATGATTATTTTTTAGTAAGAAAGGAGACTTTCTCGGCGAATGATTGCAGTGAAATCCTCATAGGTTGTATCTATGGATTTCATTGCAAACACACGAATTTACACACGTGAGGAAGACGGCGGAGGCAGCCGTCGTAGTATGGTGTTCCTACAACACAATTCGTCGATACACCCGTGAAAATTTCATTATAACTTTTTTTACATTTACTCGAAATAATAACAAGGATAAGAGGGATTAATCGAAAGCCTGAGCGGCACATGTAAGCAGGTGGCTTTCGTCAAAGAAACGCATTGAGGCAGCGGCCAAAACAACAATAAGTCAAATGATATACAATTTCCTTTTGACAGCTGTTAAATAAATAGGTACGCTATCGTTAAAATTAAGATAACATTAGTTTCATATCAACGAATAAGCAAATTTTCAGCCGCAAATTAGGAAATTGTCACAATTACTTTATCTGCAAATACAGAAAATGGGAATAATGAAACCGCGAATAAAAAGCTGTAACCGTGTAGTTCAGAAAACATGCGCGACACTTAAAAAATAATTATACAGTTAGAAAATCGTACTAAATACGCACATAACTCAAATTACAGAAGTGTGTACTCGAAACAAACGTAAGTTTTTATGAATACGTAAAAGTGTATTTATTTACTTACGAATGACGAAGGTTGACAAAAACAAACGCTTGTTCACACGAGTCAAATGCCAACTGGAAGGGTACAGCAAACAGTGCAAAATATCCGACAGAGATCGAGTGGGACAGCTAGTCACGCAGACTGACACGCGTTTCCGCCGGATTTTGCGGATTGCGGATCCGCTTAATTTTGTGCGGGATCCGCCAGAATGTCTAATGATGCGGGATACCGCGGGATTGCGGGATCCCGCTTTGCTGGATTGCAATCCCTAGTTGTGTGTCTGTGTGAATGTCCTGTCCGTCCTGTGGTGTCTATACTTAGGAATCATAACGTACTGGAGAAAACTAAATCATTGGATGAGATATCATAAGCACATCAAGCTGGCTGAATGGCTTTGTTGCGGAAAAAAAAACTATCGGCTTCATAAATATTTATTACAGCGGACTGACCATCGGTAAAAAATTGTTAAAATAAACGAAACAGAGAGTTAATTTGATTCAATTGTATCACGGATAGTGCAAAGAAGTCATGATAATCGGTCATGAGTAACACGGATATAGAGAGAGTAAGACATTGTGTTTTCTGTTCTGTACTTCTACAAAAAGTGATATTGTCCGATTATAACTATTTTATTAGTGGATAAACTGGAAGGTAAAATTATTCCACGCTCTAGTCATTTATTTTCTGATGTACGCGTAGTAGCCAGGTGGGGTTACCTGGTTCTATCCCAACAGTGGAAGAAACTTGCATGATCTGCTACTTGATTAACTTAGTCACGAGATCTTGATGCACAGTTGGTTATGCAGTCTGACATTATGAATTCCTAAAGCAAATCATTTGAAACAATTAAACAATGCAAAGGGTTTTGACTGCCACCAACCTTCATAAGACATAGGCAGAAAATGACAGTCTTGTGTTCGGCACCACATCCTACATAGCTTCAAGTGAATAGTGTGAAGAGCAATTATTGTGGTTGGGAGTATCTTAATATTTGAGATACTTAGCATTTATTTCTTTTATTTGGTTTGTATGACACATTGAGTGTTTGTCACCATCTGCCAACTGCTGAATTAAATAACTCTCGGGTTTTTCTGCCGGTTAATTGAGTTATTTAGATCTTTTAACAACGTTTCGGCAACTGCCATCGTTGCCTTCATCAGGTCAACTCTTACATACAAGGACAAGACCAAGACATTTGTTCTTGTATGTAAGAGTTAACCTGATGAAGGCAACGATGGCAGTTGCCGAAACGTTGTTAAAAGATCTAAATAAATCAATTAACCGGCAGAAAACCCGAGAGTTATTTATTTCAACAATACGCCGGGAAAAACTAAAATGTCATAACTGCTGAATTCTCTCTACCAATCCATCTCGAGCTCAGTCGCTTGCGGTGTCTTTTCATTGTTCCTAACCAACTACATACACTCCTCTCCGTTCGCACGCGGTTCGATTCTTTTTGCAGTCTGTACTTTCTTCTTTCACGGCCCGCACCAGACTGAATATAACTACAGTTTACGTTGGAGTAGTGTGTACCTACACTGACCATGCGTTCCTCACTGGGCCTGAGCTGCATGTTACTGATCGTTTAATTTTCTGAATATTACAGGTTTTTTTTTTTTTTTTTTTTTTTTTTTTAATTGAGATATTGACGACTGTTTCCGCGGAAGGAGAGACTGCGTCAAGCATATTAATCTCATGAATACTATTCAATACTATTTTCTAGTGTATTTTATTAAAGATTTTTGGAGTCTAGTTGTCAAGGTTTCTTCGCATGTTCTCAGCAGAATGTCGCAATGTAGATTATTTTAGGTTGTCTCACTCATTGCGAAGTTAACTATACATGAAATGTGAGAACCTAATACATAACAATAAACTCATAAGGAGCCCACCTTTCGTGAGTGAGGTAGTGTCTCTTTCTGTACTAAGGAATTTCTGCAGTGTACCCGACTAGCGTTACGGTAATGTCACGTCTCTGCTGGAAGGCGGCAAAGATTTCCAATCGCGACGCACCATGGCTGGAAGACAGCCAACCAGGGACGTGCTCTCGCCTGGCTGCTGCGTGAACGACCACAACGGCAACCGAAGAGTACCTTCAGCCTTCACGATTATACGCATGTGTTCTGAGCAGTTGCTCAAGCGCCATATCGGGTGTCAAAATTTTTCTGTATATCCTGGTTTATCCATGAAACTTTATGGATCCCTTAAACCGGCTTTCGCCTCTTACAGCTTCATTTGTGTAAGGTACGATAGGTCATTTAGTACTTCGGACTCCACGTAAAACAAACAAACAAACAAACACGCGCGCACACACACACACACACACAAAAGAGAACAACACCAAAGGCGACAACACCAAAGGCGACAACACCAAAGGCGACAACACCAAAGGCGACAACACCAAAGGCGACAACACCAAAGGCGACAACACCAAAGGCGACAACACCAAAGGCGACAACACCAAAGGCGACAACACCAAAGGCGACAACACCAAGGGCGACAACACCAAAGGCGACAACACCAAAGACGACAACACCAAAGACGACAAAACCAAAGACGACAAAACCAAAGACGACAAAACCAAAGACGACAAAACCAAAGACGACAACACCAAAGACGACAAAACTAAACACGACAACACCAAAGACGACAAAACCAACACCACCAACACCAATACCAACACCAAAACCAACAGCAACATTGCCACAGCATCGTAATTATCATATTTAAAGCAACAGCTGGGAAGGCAGCAACACTGGCACCATCTTACCTGTCTTGTTTGCACTGAAAATGATGGCATTAACAGTTCTGAGGCTGTGAAACATCTGAATATCAGAACGTAGATGATGAAGTCGTTAGGTATCCTTATACTTATGACATAATGCCTCGTAGACATTGAGGTCAATAGAGGCGGAAAACGACTGTAGCTAAGGAACAGAAAGCAATTCGGCTGTAGTCTTTTGCAGTAACAATCCCAGCATTCGTGTTGAATTATTTGGAGAAACCATGGGAAGCCCAAATTCGGATGGCCGGATGGGGATTTGAACTTCCGTCTTGCCAAATGCAAGGCTAGACGTTTCTCTCATCCACCAAATACTATAAGTCGCTAGAATCAGGAAAGAACTTATTCACAAGGTAAAAAAAAGGGAAAAAAACAAAAAAAATTATGAAGAAATAATATTGTAGTGGAGTTGTTTCGGAAAAATTACGCCTGGAACGCCAGGTTGGAACTTTAGCTTTTACTCAATAACCTTATTCCAGATAATAGTAGGAGCATATTTAGAACGAACAGGAAGTAAATCGAATATGCCCTAAAGGGGAATAAATCAATGCTCAACATATAGGTTGTAAAAGTAAAGCTGATTGTTGAAACTGCCGCTACCCCCAGGTCTTCTTTAACAAGTTACCGTGGTATTATTTTTGTTCGACAAGGCTGTGACGTCACAGTGAGTATGAGGGAACAGATACAGTGGGATCTCGGTGGTTGGTTTGGAAGTAAGCCGGTATCGACAGGGGATAGAGGCTTGTGGAGGGGGGAGGTGCGCATGACGCGCTCGGTGACGCGTCGCCCACACTGTGCCGCTCAAAGGACGCCGCCGCAGGCTCACCTGTCACAGTGGGCGCCTCCGCCTCCGGCGGCCCTCTGCTACAAGACACTCACGTGTCACACAATTTCTAGAGGCGGGGTTCCAGCAAAGCAAAATACACGAACCTGAAACTTTGGAAGCTGTGTGGATGATGGGACGTATGATTTTGCAAGATTATACGGATAGTGGTTCTAAACAACCTACAGGAGAAACATGCATATCACCGTAAGAGAAGATGTCCTAGTTATTATGGGCCAACAGCAAAGTTGCCACTTATTCGTTCACAAAAGAACAACTATCGAAAGTATGGTCCCAGAAGTTTCAGCGCAAAGGAATCATGATATATTATCAATATGCGTTTTAACCACGGGTCGCTACCCAGCCATTTGCATCAAGCTGGAATTTTGAGGATGAGATAAAATTTCACTTGAAAATTTAACTATATGGTGTTCAGTTGTAACAAACATGCAACCAACAAAGAAGGCGATTTTATAGGATTTAAGAGTTCACATGTCTTAAGTTCCATATTACTCACTGCATTAACTGACAACAGTATGGACATATATCTAGACTTGTGTTATTTACTTCGGTCTGTCCACAAATCAGAGTTCCATCTCAGTGAGATAAACACTATCGGTGCCTTGCGTGGATGATGCTTCTGCAGCTTACCTATCTGCATTTTCTATCTGCTTATATCATTTCAACTACACAACATTACCTACTGGTATTGCAGTTTCATGACATTCAATTAAGTAACCGATTAAAAACTGAAAAGAGGAGTAGTCAAAAGCTTGATTTTCCTTCACACTCCTATAAAGAATTTTATGTTATGATAAACATTCTATGTGAACAATTTAAACATACAGGATTAAGTGAAATTGTGCTAACTAAAGTGACATCAAATATCTATTTGACTATTTATGATAACGACGAGGGCAGCCGCGTAGCTCAGGTGGTAGAGCACCTGACTGCGACCCGGACGACTGGGGGTTCGATCCCCGCCGAAGCCGAGGATTTATCCTCGAAGCTGAACATCCGGAACGGCTCCCCAGGCCCTGTCAGCCTACTATCCAATGAGTACCGTGGAGGAAACTCCGCGGGAAGGTAAACAACGGCCGGAGCGTGGCGCTGGACCCTTCACGTCCTTGTAGTGCCAATGGTTGTAATGGGAATGCGGAGATCTAAAACTGTGAATCCTACGGTAAGCTGCAAGAGCCGTAGGAACCCCGTGACCTTTACTATTACATATTAGTTGAACAGGAAACTTTAGCATTTTGCAACTTCCTCTTATTAAAACTCAAATACATACTAACTAAGAAACAGGTCACTGCCTTTAGCTACACTTGCTGTCATTGCTATCCTCAAGATCAACAAGCCAAAAACAAATTGAAAAATTCCTGCCTTCTTAATTTATACCAGCCCATGACTTGCGCCCATTTCACTGGACCCCTGTGCATTATATGTCATCCGATCTTTTTCGGTTTCATCATGAATAATAACAAGTGAATGGTCAATCTTGTCAACAAAATCATTTCTAAAAAGGTTGACTTGCCGATCTAGGCTCAT
Organism: Vandiemenella viatica; assembly: GCA_031002005.1. Taxonomy (NCBI): domain Eukaryota; kingdom Metazoa; phylum Arthropoda; class Insecta; order Orthoptera; family Morabidae; genus Vandiemenella; species Vandiemenella viatica. The sequence goes on along the minus strand of JARYHS010013631.1, from coordinate 184,957,819 downwards.
TGCATCTTCTTTCTAGATTTCGACTTTGCTTTAGAACGATACGGTAGCTCAGCCGCCTTCATATGGTTTTCAAGGCGAAGTATTATTGTGTACCTGGTAGGTGAAAATTCTAATATACAGGGCGTTCGCCGGGAAACGCAACCCACTGTTAGCGCTACAAGGAAGAAACTGCTCCCGGCGAGCGAGCGCTCAGTTTCCGGCATTGTTCGACCGTCGGCCGCGGACTATTTCATAATATTTACGCTTCATAAACTTGTATGTGCTAAGCATTTAAATGTGACGTAATTCAGTAGCTTACCTTATAAAAGATGCTGGAAGTGTTGACCTCTTGTGTAATGCACATTTCACATCTTCTGAACATATTTCGAGACACACGCTGCCCTAACTGACTTAATGATTTTTTGGGTGACTGTTCTAGTCGAAAAGCGATATCGTCAATTTTCTCCTCTGTGAGAATACGGTTGACCGACAGTCTCTTTTTGTTAAAAAATGAACCCGTTTCTCTTACTTTTTTAACCAGACGCAGAATTGTTGATTTAGCTGGCAGTAAAGCGCCAGGAAATTCGGGACGAAATTTACTGCGATACTTTTTAAACGACTTCTTCTTCACATATGTATCGTAGAGAAATATTCTTTGTTGCAAACTGTAACGTACCATAATTTTACTCACACTCAAACACGGTACAGATTAATAAGAGTATGAAGCCCCAAACCAGCCAAACCACAAAGAAACGTTTATTCACAACACTGATTAATAAGAGACTGAAGTCACAAACTATCTACAATGCAAAGAAACCGTTCTTAACAATGTAAGGGTCACTGCACTGCACTGTTGGGGCAGCGGAGGTGTTAAACAGTGCGGTGATTTACGGTGCCGTGTGGCGGAAACTGCTGGCACGACTGACTGAGCAAGTTGCCGACGGCAACAGACTGGGAGGGTAGCGTTTTCCGGCGAACGCCCTGTAGTACTGAACAGCAACCAATTGGCAGTGGAACCTGCCATCTGGTAGCGTACAGATTGAAATTACCACTTCTTAATTAGTATAACCAGTATTCACTACACTGGTCGAAGTCACAGACACACCACCATGGTGCTTAGCTGGTTGATTGAGCCCAGATAGTAAAAGGAATTTTCTCTATTCGTAACTTGACGAGGGGACTACGTGATAGGGTGGTAATGATTTTTAATCATCAGGCTGTGGAGAGGAAATGTAGTTTAAATCAAACTTCTGCATAGTGGGTACGGGATGAAGGCATGTAAACTGTTATCGATGATTCGTCGATTGGATGAGGAATTTCTCTTTCTCAAGGGTAGGCCTGAACGTAGTGGCACTGGAATTCACCCCATCTTTCCTTTCATTTGTCAACTGCAGCACAAACGAAACACTAAAGCGAACAATACATCGCTATAGGCCAGCTTAGATACAGAAAGAAGCACACATTCACACTTAAGGCTGGTTCGAGTACCAAATACTTTAGTAATTAAACGTGTCTGAACAACGAAAATTTAATACAGCGGTTTAGCCAGTAGTTTAGTCGAGTCGATCAATTTTGTTCTATTATACCGGACGAATAGCGCCCCCCACCACGCGTCGCTGCTTACTGAACAAGTCTGAACCTGTCGTTTAGTCGAATTCCTTAGCTGCCGCAAAAATTACGTTCGCCGAAGCAAAGAAACAATTCTAAACTTTGTTTCTAAATGTGTAGAACATGAATGCTTGTAGAATAATAAGTCCCAGCCCTATAAAAACAAAGGAAACAATCTGCACACGTGGATTTGGAAAATACAATGAACTTACCTGGATTGGCCGAGAAGAAAATTAAATTGAAAATTAAAAACATCTGCTCAGTGTACAAGTTTATTAATTATTAATTATTTTACAACAGAATCGAGATTATACAATAAGATCTTATTATTACCATTTTTATTGGAAGTACTACGTAACGTGATAAAAATCTTTTTAGAATGATCTACTCGCGGAAGTTAAAATAAATAAATAAATAAATAAATAAAGGAGTATGAAAATTTAGTTTACATTGTTTCAATTCCTTTAATGTTTCATAGATTCCTTAACACAGTGATGAATTAGGAAATAGCTCATTTTACGTGGGTGCGCATTCCGATCCCGAATAGAATGGAATCTTATTTTTCTAACCTTATCACTCCTGTCATTGCGACCTAAACAGGTTGGTGGACCAAGTATTAAGTCGCACTCGTAAATAAAAGAAGATATTCGCATATTACCCAATAAATTCAAACGAAACCGAAGTGATCTGTCTGCCAATCCCAGCCCAACCTATGTATCATTTCTGTGACACTTTATAAGGGCTGTGGCAAGCACTCATGAATCAAGCAACTCTATACTTTCTCTATCGTTTTAATAAGTCCCTTGCAGTAAGGATCCCAAATTTCGTAACAGCAATTGAAATTTGAATGCTCGAGACTTTTGTACGCTGTTTCCTTTGTATGACCATTACAATTCTTCGAAACAAGACCTATAAATTGCAATCTAGAACTAGTTTTACATACGACGTAAATTACTGTATGTGCAGGTTTCATTGCTTTGAACTATTGCGCCCAAATACTTCAAGGAATCGACCGTTTACTTTGTATTATTGAATAAACCGATCCCTGTACTTGGTAATGTGAGTTATCATTAATAGGTGTATCGTGTATTTTGCTGTCAATTAATAACAGCAATTTTTCGAAAACAATGATTGAAATTCACATAAAGTTTTGAAATGGCTCATTATCTACTACAAATTTCAATTCGCGAATTATATTATTAAAGTAATTTCTTCACTGCTGAAAACTTTATCTAATCCACCGCCTTGATACGAGGTATGTCCCAAAAGTGTGCGACCTTCCTTCATAATTCCCCACTAGTGTTATTTTGAGTCTTCGAACCTGTGGCATACTTCGAAGTAGTCCCTATTACTTATTTTCCTTGACATCATATGAATATTAATTATCAAGACGGCAGCTGGCACACGTACATGCCACAACTTCTCAAAAGCTGAGCATTTACTGTAGTTAGTTCAAAACATGCTCGTTTGACCAAAATTTCATTTTCCTTGAGCAATCTCAAAAGAACAAGCTCAAACGAATGAGCCGCTCATTCGCCGGAGGGTGCTCAAGTGGAAACGATGCCTTATACGCATCCAGGTCACAAGAATCTATTTTAGCCCATTGAACTGCAGAGTACGCCAACGTAAGGCAATTGCGTTGTGAGAACTAACATAAAGAAAAGAAGAAGTCGTCCCAAATATTAAAGGCTTACCATACGTCACACACCACTCAGCCATCAAGACGGGCTCTCAACAAGTGGAATCTAGTCACGAAACAGAACAGAGGAACACGTGGGATATTGTGCAATTATTTACAGACAAAAGACTTCTTCCATCACTCATCAACGATAAACAAACTATCTATGGCATTAAATAATTAAAGAATGTATTGAACAATTAATTACATGCAACTAAGCCATACTAAAACATTCGATCCGCTTATATGTACACCATTTCATTTTATTTAGAGCTTTACCGCTCATCGACGTCGAGGGCATTGGAATCGGCAGAGGTTCAGGCACGAGGAACCGAAAGAAAATTGGCGGTGTCCTAAAAAAAAAACCGGCAATGGTTGAAATAGAATATCTAAATCTTGATGGCCAGACAGCTATTCCAACGTACGCCCAGCTTAATGCCACACGGGAGTGTATGCGGCTTAAACACCAGCTTCGGTGTAATAGACTGGATAAAACAAAAAACTTGGTTTTTTTCTGCGCAAAAGATCGCTTTAGTTTTCCCGTAATTTGTATGGTGCTAAAAATCTCTTCAAATTATCAAATGACTTAGGGATCAGAAAAAAGGAGAATTAGATTTTTTACTTATGCAACTCGCTGTGTAAAAAATATCCAACAATTTTCAGCGTGAACAAGTTGCCAGCTTTCATTTGATACCTATAAAGATTTTCCAAAATAAAATTCCTGCTACCACTCATCAAACCCCATTCATCATCATCATCATCATCATCTAGGACAGCTTCCAGCCACTGGCCGGGTCTGCTGGGAACAAAAGCCTCGCCAGCGCTTCCTGTCTAACCACCATCTCTCTTCTTCCACTGACGCCCAATTTCCTCCTCTTTCCTCCACACATTTCTTAACACCTTTAATCCATTTGTCCCTCGGTCTTCCTCTAGGCCTCTTCCCTTTCAGCTCCATGTCCAGCATCTTCCTTGGTAGCCTCTCCTCTCCCATTCTCTTTACATGCCCGTACCAATGTAGCCTAGATTTTTCAATTCTTTGTTGTAGCTGTTCTTCCTTTATCATCTCCCTGATTCTCTCATTCCTTATTCTATCTTTTCATGTTACTCCCACTCTACTCCTCTGAAATTTCATTTCCACCGATTGTACCCTCCCTTTGTCTCTCTCCTTCATCACCCATGTTTCGGCTCCATTGGTACAAAATATGTTTTATAAATTGCCTCTTTACTCTTTTGTGGGACATCCCTACTCCATACCAGGCTTCTAATACTTTTAAAAAATCCATCTGCACATCTTCCTCTTTCGTTTATTTCCATCCTGTTTCCTCCATATTCTTCAATACAGCTTCCAAAATATTTGAAACATTCCACTCTATTTAGTTGCTCCCCTCTAAGTGATATGCCTATGTCCGTCCTGTTCTTCTTTCTTGTTGTTATCACCACTTCATTTTTTCTCGCAGAGAAATTCATACCCTAGGCTGCAACTACTCTCTCCCACACATCCAGCTGATCCTGCACCTCTCTTTCATCCTCTCCCCAGACTAATAGGTCGTCTGCAAATACCATTGCTTTCATTTTTCCTTCCCCAATGCTCTGCACCACCTTCTTCCATAATTAATTATTTTTATACGAATTATAAAAGTATTTGGGACAGTAAGAACTGAAACAGTGCTCAATTATCAATTTATAAGGTAAAACATTCTGATGTTATGAGTGTGTAATAGACTAAGTGATGGCATAATGCCTCCGTGTTTGATCGAGAGCGTACGAAACAGTTGTGATTCGTTGCTAGGCTGGCGCGCTGAGGGTCGTTACGGTGTCCGAGGTGGTAATTGGCTTCGGTCCGGCTACCGCGGACGTGCCTCCGCACCGGACTCCCGAATTTAATAAGACCAAGTCCAGGGGCTCGAGCCAGCAGCCGCGGCGGTTATTTCCCGTCAGCTCACGTACGCAAATTTTCAGCTAAGCAGGCGGGGCCGTACGTGGCCTCTTTCCTCCTGCGGAAAAAAAACAAGAACAACGTGACCAATTTTATTCACGTGCAGTACCAACAGGAGACAAGCTACGTTACCGGGGCTCACGGCAAGTTATAGACGCAAGTGTCGACGTAGGTTGAACTGTCCGATGAAACAAGGATCGAGTGTTGTTACGTCCGTACAAATCGTCGACAGCGATGTGTGTTGTTTTTTTTTATGGATTTTCGCCTAGTTTATGTCGAGGTCACTAGAGGCGGGAAAGAATAAAGGGGAAGGAACGGGGATGAATTCGGACACAGCCTTTTAAAGGAAGCGTCCAGGCGTTCACGTGGCGTGATTCGGGAATCCATGGAAAACCCAAATATTGATGACTGGACGTGTATTCGAACCAGCGTTCTCCCGAGTCCGAGGCCAGAGCGTCACCATCCACCCACCACTCTCGGTCCACGCTTGACAACGATGTCAGAGAGTGGAATGAATTGTAGCTTGAGAATAGAAAGAAAATCGGCAAATGCGTTTATGACGGAACCATCAGAGCAATCATTTCGAGAAACAACGGAAAACTAAAATTTATGCATCTGGACCGGGGATAGAACCACCCTGCTTCCGAAGACAACGGCCAAAAGTTATGTTTCCAGATGGCGTTCATAGCCGTCAACCAGCCAGCAGAGTTTTCACCTGTCGCGATGTTAAGAATCTCGCCATTTCTTCTGTCTGATATTATTTCCTTTTAATGTAATAAAAAATTCTTTATTAAACAGCGTTTACATTGTTAATGTACATTCTTATGCTCAAGAGTCGGGAATTCTGCTGCAGGAAATCTGAATTAAGTGTAGCCCGTTCTGTTTTTTTTTTTTTTAACTTCCTTTCGTTCTGCATGAAAGACGGAAACCTAGACATTGTTCCATCTGTCCGTCTGTACGTTTCACACACGTTCATAAATTCTGAAACGTTAAACATAGAAAATCGAGTGAAAATAATTAAGTGATTAATAATGGACCGAAGGAAAAATTTCTTTGTATAACGTTCATGGGTGATAAACTAAGCTGAAAATGTATTATACTTTGTATATCACGATTTTCGAAAGCTATTGGAGGAAACATATATATATATGTACTTGTATACTTTTTTTTCAGTTCTAAGAGTGATATGTATACCATGATGTTTACAGGACAATTACTGTTGTGTTCCTAGAGTTAACAGTTATACCAGACACAATATTTTCTATAAAAGAAAACATATTTTGATTCACGGGCAGTTTCATCACTCGAATAATAAATAGTTCTTTCGAAAATTTAATACATTTTGTAATTTTTTCATTGGAATTTTCGGAATGTGTTTGATCTGGTGACCGTTAAAAAAGTGTAAAAGATGAAGCTGCCCATACCTTGGACCACAGTGCAAATAATTAGGATGGAGTTATGTGATGTTACTGGTATGATCGACATGAAATACAGGAAGCAAAATTAATCACACGAAAAAGACAAATGTGTAAAATATAAAGACATAAAGAAAAGATACTTATGATGAGTATTTTTCAAGCACAAAATAAAGTGCAGAGCTGCTAAATACACCGGGGAATGCATGAAAAAGGGAAGAAAATGATACTAATGGTGTAGGAGATCATGTATCATTTTTTGGGACCAAATTTGATATGGAACTGAAAAATTCTAACTTAAATATGGAAACAAGAGATGGTGCGATTCCTTCAAGATTTTAAAATCTGTGAAAGAAGAAATTAAAATACTTTTTCAAATTCCAATAAAATATTTTTAAACATGATTCATTTCAACAGATAATCACGAAGCCATTACAGCCATAATCTCTAACAGAATAGAAGTAAACAAATCTATAAAAACCACTTGACATGTTAAATACTTACTAGTAAAAATAGCGGAACAGACGTTAGCTGAAATCTTTCGTTTTCCTAAAGGCTGAATATGGAGATCATGAGAGTGGGAAAGGACTAAGGGCAAGGAACGGGAAGCAATTTGGCCATGGCCTTCTGAAGGAACAAATTCGGCATTCGCCTGGAATGATGATTGCGGAAAATTATCGAAAACCATAATCTCAACGAACCTACGCCTTCCAGTGTGGCAAGCTCTAGATGAAATCAGGTAGGTTTCAGGCATTGTTATTAATGTTATATAACGGATTAAGAGAAGAAGGGATAAATTTTTTACATTTTTTGAACATTCATTGTTAAGATGAGACGATAAACGGATTATTTCAATATCAGAGGATAAGAACCCATAAAACGAATGCGAAAAAATTTGCTTCTACGTGAAACTTACCTAAAATAGTCAGCAAGACTTGCTCTAATAACCTACGCTTCTTGTGAGCAATAAAGTGAAATTATAGATCGTAAGGCCGGGGTGATCTCTGGCTCGTAACTATAGTAAAAAAGAATTGCACGTTTACTGCCTATTAGGTGACATACCAGCCGTGTTTACGAGCCGTCCATCTATTATGGTGGGAGTTAGAGCTTTACAACCCAAGTTTTTCAGATTCAGCATCACTGGGTCCAAAGCGACGCCTGGTCGGGAGCGTGCATAAACCACGTAGCTCCATTTTGACCTCCTGTAAACCCCCCTCCCCCCCCACGTAGCTTTTGCCACTACCCCCCCTCCCCCCACGTAGAACGTAGCTTTTTTCCCTTTTAATTCCCGAAGACATTTTGTACTGTTTTCTCTTATCACACTATTGTAAATTACATACGGAGATAATTGACTGAGGGAAATAAATATACACATGCTGTTGTGAGATCGATTTCTCATTTTAACTGTGAAAAATGTTATTAAACGAAAGCTGCTTGGCTTGGATTGGCTCGGAACCCCCACCCACACGTAGACCAACGTAGCCTTCCAGCCAACCCCTCCCCCCCTGAACTGAGCCACGTAGTTTGTGCACAGTCCCCAACGACCGGTCAACACTTCGACAAGTGTACCTTCGAGGGTAGGATGACCGCTGTGAACGCTTGTTGAAGGGTCTGTTTTGCCGACTGGAGTATCGTTGACAGGTTAACGGGACGACTGGAAAATTTTCGACTGTTAAAACATCCTTCAACAATGGAAAATGCTTATGGCATTATTGATCGCCATATGACAGAATTTCTATTTGCCGCGCATTCCACCTCTTTCGTGGCCGGATGTACAATTTAACGTGGAATCCCAACCACGGACCGACCTGCAATGCTCATATGTTAAAATCAATTGCCATAAAATTCTTGTGCCCACCGAGGTTTGGACCCGGGATATTGAGTTTTGTAAATGATCGTCTTAATCACCGAGTTACAAAAGCGATCTGATTGATCAAAAGCACTTACTCTCAAAGTTTTTAGCCACGGGTACAAACCCGGTGGTGTCAGGAATTTTTATTGGCCTTGGTTTTATGGTATGAGTATGCCAGGACAGCCCATGGTTCCGATTCCACTTTAAACCGTAGTTCTAGACACGGAAGGATGGCAAGGCGCGGTAAATCGAACCATTTCGCAAGGCCATACCGATTTACTAATTTATCGTTCGAAAGAGTCAAACGACGCTAGGTGCAAGTTCTGGAGAGTTAGGTGTACGGGAAAAAACTTGCGAAGAAAATCCTGATCAAGGGCCGCGCGACAAGTAGCAGCATGGTCTTGAAGGAAGAAAGCGTTCCTCACCCATTTTATTTCAATGCGGCCACTACTTTGAAACACTTAAAAGCTGTAGCAATCAGTGCGACCTAGGGCTTCGTATACGAGGGGCAGTCAAAAAGTTTCCGGAATTCTTTCGTATTGTTCGCAGTCAAAAATTTCCCGGAATTCCGTCGTAGTGTTGGTATTTGTGATGCAATTGTTGTGAGTTTGACAGGTCTGAACAGGTCACAACAGGCAGTGAGACTGCAGTGTAGCTGAAGGTAAGTCTGTGTGGTAATCAGCTGGCGCGATGTCGCAGTTTGAGCAAAAGGCGAACATCAGATTCAGGTGCAGATTAGGGAAATCTGCTTCAGAGAATTTGTTAGCCTTACAAACAGTTTACGGTGATGATTTGTTAAAGAAAACAGGCGTTTACGGTAGTTTTTCAAGATTTAAATGTGGACGGGAATCGCTGGAAGACGAGAGTCGCAGTGGGAGACCCTCAACCTCCAGAAACGAAGCAATGGTCGAGCAAGTGAAACAGTTAATCAGATCAGACCAAAGAATGACCATCGACGAGTTGGCACAACAAGTGGGGATCTCTCATGGATCCATTCACGCGATTCTGTCAGATGATTTGAAGATGAAACGTGTCACTGCAATGTTTATCCCGAAGCTGCTGAATCCAGATCAAATGGAAACTCGGAAGTTGACTGCGGCCGAATGTTTTGAAAAAAGCGCAGAGGACCCGACGTTTCTTCAGACAATCGTTTCTGGTGACGAGACTTGGGTGTACGCTTACGACCCGGAGACAAAGATGCAATTATCAGAATGGCACACAACGTCCTCTCTTCGACCAAAGAAATCACGTCATGTCAAATCCAAAAGAAAAGTGATGCTTATTGTGTTTATCGACAATGAAGGTCTGGTGCACCATGAATTTCTACCAGCTGGACGAACTGTTAACGGATCTTTTTGCGTGCAAGTTATGAAAAGACTGAGGGAAGCAATCCGAAGAAAACGTCCCGGCAAATGGCAAGGAGGATGTTCACTGCACCACGACAATGCTCCCTCCCACACATCGATTGTTGTGCAGACATGGCTTGCAGAAAAGAACATTCCAGTCCTCCACCAGCCTCCCTTTTCACCGGATTTAGCGCCATCGGATTTCTGGCTCTTTCCCAAGATGAACATGGGCGTCAAACCGTTTTGCCACCGTAGAAGACCTCAAAACCAAAGCGACTGCTGTACTTCGGAAGATACCAAAACAGGATTTTCATCGTTGTTTCCAGCAATGGCAGGAGCGGTGAAGCAAGTGTGTGGGATCAGAAGGAGCCTTCTCTGAAGGAGATCAGGTAAATGTGTACCTATCTTTTGTTAATAATGAAATTCCGGGAACTTTTTGACTGTCCCTCGTAAGACTCGCTGTCGTTCAACGCGAAGGCTATGACCATCGAAGATCCAACAGTAGAATTGCCACGTTCCGCAGTAACCGTGAAATGTAACAAGGAGCCCTTCACAGGAGATGCCACAATAGCCTATACCCCGTTAAAACGGACAGATCACCGTCATCTGAAGATGGCAGCAGTTAAAGAGCTGAAACTATGTGGTTAGAAACCAAATTCGGCTGTGTGTTCGCAAAAACGTCTAGACAAGCAGACAAATTAGGTTAGTCGCATTATTTTCTTCGTATCAACATCGCCTCGTCGCCGGCCTCGGTAGCGTAGGGGCTAGAGTGCCAGCTCCACGTGCCGAAGGTCGCCGGTTCGAATCCGGCCGCGGGCATGGATGTTTAGTGTTGTGTGTCTGTGTGTGTGTCCTGTCCGTCCTGTGGCGTCCGCACTTTGAAGACTATATATAAACACTGGATTTAACTGATTCACTGGAAGCTTTAATATAACACATTGAGCTGGCTGTATGGCCTCAGCTGCCAAAAGCCATCAAACAAAGAAAAAAAAAAAACATCGCCTCTTCGCGCAAAATGATTCAAACGCAAACCGTTGTCACTCAATGACGCTACCGTGCCGTACAGAATTCAAAATTAGTTTTTGTAGATCTGTTCAAAATCCGTAAAAAAACGAGACATTAAAACTTCAAGGCACCTGATAGGCCTATATGACTGCGCCACTACAGTCTTCATTTTCTTTATTACTTCTTCCAGCCTTTTACTGAATTGTGTAATGTGTGATGTTGACCGATGTAATAATACACTGGCATTCAGGAAAATAACTCGTTTCAAAAATCTCATAGGTGGAACCCACAGAAAATTAGACACGAGGATTGCCACACAATATACCTGCTTGATTAATAATCACAAATTAAATATTTCATATTCATCGGGAAAAGGTATAGTTATAATTAACATACCTACGCTACACTACAACTGAATAATTTCTCGTGGTCTTAATGACGTAGCGACAGGGTTTGAAGCGGCCACATATTTTGCATACTTCGTCACTGGACACAGTTTGACGTCGAATCCGAACTACGAAGCGTTACAGCGTACTTCAGACACGCATACGAATGTTTGGCAGATCTCGAGGAAAGGTCAAGTGCGAGAAAAAAGTGACAGGATGGACCAAATTTAAAACTGTAACCTTAAGTTTACAAGAGTCCAGATAACTTACGGTCTTAAATTACGAATTGAAACTATTTTAAATCAACAAATAACAATACAATATTTACAAATTGCTATAAAATTATTTTGAAATGCATAGAAATTAATACTGCATAACTGTATTACTACAGCCTCGTTGCTGTACCAAGCAAATAATAACTCTGATCTCGGATAGAGGAATGTGAATTAGTATCTACGCTTAATCCAGAATACCTCTAATCAGTAAGTAGCATTTCTGTACAACGACTAAATAGACATTCGTAGATATTATTAGAACCGAAGTGTACGATGAGGTCGGCGAAAATGAAATATAGTTGAATTGTGATAATTATCTAGGATTCGCTACAATTTTCATGCAAAAAATATATTTTCAGTACAGTAGCGACAGCAAATATTGCAAGGCACATGTGCTAATCTAAAAATTTCTAAAATAAAATTAAATACATCTGAATCTACTAAGCCTAATACGTAATAAATACAACAGTTCAAGATTCAGAAAATGATTTCCAATTATCGTCAAGTAATACGAATGAGAGCAGCAGAAATGGCAAATAGAATCTTTAATTAATTAATGGATGAGAAAAATCAAGCGGGCCTGATCGGCGAGGAAATACATCTGCAAGAGTGAGCATTACACATTAATACATCCAAAAGCTCAAACTCCTTAAGAGCAAACTTGAATCACACCGGAGTTTCCAAGAAAAGCCAAAATTCAGTATAGGAAACACATTGAAGAAAGGCGGAAAAATAACGGGAAACAATGCAGGAATACTGGACAAAAGTTAAGAGCTAACACAGAAAATAGTTTGAAGAGACGTGATTCATACAGAGTCTAAATAGAAAAAAAGTAAAGACAACTCAGACAAGCAGTGAGATGCAAACTTTATAAATCTTACTCATCAAAATCCGAATCAAACACCAGAAAGTACAATACACTAAGCTAACTGAAAATATACTGGAGAACATAGCAGCCGTAATGGCCAATGAAAAACTCCATAACGGTGCACGGCAATATGAATTTTTATATCTGTGAGAGCGATCTAAAAATAAAAGGCTAGGTACTAATAACACGCTTTCAGAACGAAAGACATAAATTTATTAGAACTTGCGGCATGAGAAGGAAAAGCGCTACATTCAATTAAGCAAAGAAAACAGAATACATAACGAACAATTTGAGAGATGAAATGAAGAGGAGAAGCAGTGGCACGCAAGCCAATTATACAAGCTCTGGCCCGTACAATTCACGCCGAAATAAATTTGAAACCTGCTGCACCGTTTCGAAGTATTCGAGAACTATTATTGTTAAGAAGAAAACGGTTGGAAAAGCTTGATCACCAGTTCAAAAAGATTTTTAAAATAGAATCGCTGTCATTTACGTTAATTCATTTTATCGAGTAGCTAAAAAGTAGATGAATCATCCCTGTTTTTAAAATTAATACTGAATGCAAAGCGAATAAAACGTGAAAAATGTTGCTGAGGTCTAAATGAGTAAAATAAAAACTTCACTTTTACAAGGCGACCATAGGAAAACAAGTTGTTTAATATGTAAGTCTCCCTGCAGGGGCGAAGGTTGAGAGAAGGCAACCAGGTGATACAGGCAACATCAACGCTGACACAAGCAAGTGTTACGGCGGGGAAGATCAAACAGTGAAACAGATGCTTCAGCGTCTTCTGTACCCATTTTTAAGCCCTGAAGATGATTTGGATGTGAAGATTATATGCCAAACTGTATGTGTGTAGTTCTTTCCGACACTGTATTATAATATGAGATAGGGAATTCTGTTACTATTTTAAATGCACCTATGAGAAATTTAATACTATTGCATTTATGATATATTTAAATGATAATAAGAAAATTTCTGTGAGGAAAATGTTATTTGATATTTTGATCAAAAACAGTCAAATCCAGAACATTACTTCACTTAGTAAAAAGCATAGAAATCAGTTGGTTTCTGACATTTTCAAATTTTCTAGGTAAGGAAATATGAGTTCTGAAGTTTGGTTGTTTTATTATTGCCTGTTATTGTTGCATTTTTCTCCCTAACCTCACCGTGGACTTGAAAAATATCTAATGCTCTATTAAAGATTGTGGGACCCGTTTCTTGAACTGCTATTACCACCAGAACTATCTAAAAACTAAATCTACAGTTTATAATGTAGGCAACAACACACTGAAAGTCGCCGAGGACGTTAAACATATTTAAAGCAGAGTCGCAAACGATTATCTGGATATAAAGTGATATATGATATAATAGTTTATTTTATCCTCAATCGTCTATTGGATTGTGTTATTGTATTATTTTTATCTCTTGCAACGTGTACAAAGCGTAAAAAATTTTATTTCTTGAAACAATCTTTTTACTATGGCCTCAAATCGATCAGTTTTTATTACTTCTGTTATATTGTCTACGAATATGTGACAGAATTCGGCATACTGAAAAACTCTTTGTCAGTTTTAAGATAATACTTCACGGATGTGTAGTATGAACTGTACCGTGTAAAATTTCAATAATTAATAGCCACGAAGTGATGGCGTTAGCGAGCACTTACTCAATACGTTTTCTATGAATTAAAATTTTCCGTGAAAATTAATAGTAGGATATACCTACTGGTAAGTGAAAAATAGAGGTTAGATTCATATTCTGTCCTTCCCAAGTTATTGTTTGCTTACGTAATCGACGAAAAATGATGCAATTTGTATATATCATGGGTAGCTTTATACACACAACGATAAGATTGTCATCAGAGTACGTACTACAAGTATCAAACTAAAATCAAAATTTCCGTCTTCACAGGTCAGTTTGTATTCCACTAGCACCATGAAGTTTGTTTCCCATCCACAACTGAATGATTATCTGAGATACCGTACCAAACTTTACGCAATAACATTTTAATTTAGCAACAAACGCAAAAATGAAGTTTTTATAATAATGAAATCAGGAATAATTTATTATTGTTATCAGTCACGGCGGTGTTCTAGGCATCTATACTTAACTTCTTAATGGAAGACTGCCAATGAAGATGTATAATGGATAGGAACGTATATTCCCAGTTAATATGGCGTCTTCAAACTCATTATGTTCTTGCTTGACCGTGTAACAGAATGACCAAATATGGGTCATTCCGTACATTTTTATATATAATATTTTGTATACTTTTATATATAAAAAGAATAAGAAAGGAATTATCGGAGAGAATTGTCAGCTAGACGCGCCAGATTGTCGCGTCAGGCCGGCGGCTGCCAGGGACAATCGACACCAGCTACCCTTTCTCACGCATTTGGTCAAGCGTATAATCCCTTGGCTCCGGAAAACTGTACACTGGGGTGAATGATCGTATCCCAATCCAAGGTCTCCGAACGGGCAGTTTGGAGGTCACAGATGACGAATAAGTCCGAGGCTATGCCGAGTCCGCACGAATCGAGAAAGACAATGTTCACCTATAGTGACAGCCGGTAGGAGGAGCTAGAAAACAGCAGAACCAATCAACGACAGACTATACTTTGCATTTTATAATGCCGGTGTATTTTTGCTCTATGTAAACCACGAGCGACGGGAGGAGGCTTTTTCCGGCGGACGCTAGAGAGGACTTGGCTCCGAGCCTTCAGACTGGAAGGAGCGGATCTTCCGAAGCTGAAGATCGCTCGGTCTTGGCATCGAACCTGAGGGTCGATAAGCGTGTCTTGTACAGTGAGGTCGCTGTGCACGCATCCAGTACGCTTGCTTACGGACGTGGTGCATTGTCCGCTATAGCCAAGGGGCTATAGTAATTCCGCCGTCGCTGGAAATACATCGCCGTCACGGTAATATTTCTACAGTGCAGTGTGGTACTTTTATTCGGTCATTGGGTACAGCCCTGCAACGACCACTGAATGATTAGGAGTTCTCGCACCACCAAATATTGAGCTAGCTGGGGCAGACTTTCTTAAAGCCACACTTGGTGGATAATTTAAATTATCCTGGCGCCCGGCATTTGAGATCGGATACAGTTAATGTCAATACTTTATTTGATTTATGGTTCCCGATCATTGTGAAGGGAACTTTCATTTAAAAAAAATCAAGTGTGAAGCTTTCTTGCTTGCCAATTAATATTGGGAGTTTGCTTCAAGATCAATTTTAAATGTGGTGGTGTTTTAATGCTTTGTTTATTTGTTAATATGTTGGCAATTGTAAGAAGAGTCTTTGCATAGTTCTTTTTATCATATTTCAATGTGTCAATGTTAACGATAAATAAGCATCGTCTGTACGCCATTATGAGTACCCAATAAATTAGCAACCTAGGGTTTCTTTGAATTATAAAAAGAAGTAAAAGGTTTTCACCCTTACCTCCCTCCCGGCACCTACCGCTACAACCGAGAACACTTTAATCTGCGGAAAGAGGAAAGCGTGTCTGAAAAAATGAAATTACAGATGATTTATTCCGATGACTAATGCAGGCAGACAGGTCCACACATCGAACAGCTAAAGTAATGGTGGAAGATTCTGTCCAAACCGGTTGACGTACTAATGACAAGAGAAAGTTAAATTATTTCTATCGGAAAAGTACTAAATATGTGGCTGTGCGAAAAATAAACTTTGTCATGATATTCTGATACAAACATATAATTTTCTCACTGACTAATGATAACGTCGTGTGTTGTAGAGACCCAGAGGTTCTCAGATCGAACGATAACTTTAAACTGCAGCAACATTGCGCGATGGAAATACCTACCCGCCACGTAGCTTCAGACCAGACTCGACCCACGGTACTCGAAACCATTAAAACTTAGGCCGCGATTACTGAGAGAGCGCCGGCGAAGAGGACGGCTCATTACATAATTCTGGGCTCCAGTGGGCAGGAAATTTCGGCGCAATTAGACACCGGAATTCGCATCCTCGCCGGGGTCGAGATAAAGCGACCGCGGGCGGTAACTCCGAGCGATCGAAACGACCCCAGTCCACCACCTCCCACTCAATTTACCACCTGTCCCCAAGCCTGCAAACGGTGAAACTGGCATCAAATCTGACAAAATAAAGAGACCAAGAAAAAAGCATCTTTCATTTAATTCAAATGCATTGGAACAAATGCCGCGATGGCAATTACAATAAATTTAGCCCGATTCCTCGAGTTTTATCTTAACAAACTAATACTTAATGTAAAAAAGACACAGTTACTTCAGTTTGTTACAAAAAATAAAACAAAGGATAGCTATAATGTGATATCAGAAGGAAAAGCAATCAATGAACGTAATTTCACAAAATTGATGGGTGTATGTATAGATAACAAATTGAACTGGAAACAACATATTCAACAACTTCTTAAAAAACTGAATGCTGCAACATTTTCACTTAGGGTAATATCTAGAATAGGTAATATAGAAACCAGAAAGTTAGTATATTTTGCATATTTTCATTCCCTGCTCACTTATGGCATCTCATTCTGGAGAAACTCGTCACAAGCACAGAGGGTATTTAAATTGAAAAACGTGCTATAAGAACTATTTGTGGAGCAAGCCCACAGACGTCGTGCAGAAATCTATTTAAAAACCTGGGTGTACTAACAATGCCAGCACAGTATGTATACTCTGTACTATCATTTGTAGTGGAAAATCCTGAACACTTCAATCTTAATGCTGACATACATAACCATAATACTAGGAATAAATATAATATTCACAAGGATTACAAATCACTGTCAATTGTACAGAAAGGGTTAATATTTACTGGAGCTTCCTTATTCAATGTCTTACCAACAGAAATTAAATGTTATCTACAAAACCCAACTACTTTAAGTCCAAACTGAAAGAGTTTCTGCTTCAGAATCCATTTTACTCTGTGAAAGAATTTTCTTCTTGCAATTTGGTAACTAAGAATGACTGATAAAATAGTATATATGGTGTATGGAAGGGGAAGTTGACAAAGTTGTCCAGAATTACTAAAATGATATATGGTTTTTCTTTCTGTTGAAACTTTTGACAAATGAAGTAATTACACTGTTTACAAAATTTCACTCATATATAGTAACTAACATGGGATAGCATGCACTCAAAAACTGCTGTAAAAAATTATGATACTAACAGGTTTTTAAGTAATTGACTGCTTATGAGTTGTGGTAACTGGTTGGTAAGAAAATAACTGGTTGTTAGATGCTGGTAACAAGTTTATACACTGTTCCACATAATAAGTATTAACTAACTCAGGATTGTATTTGTAGATTACATGAAATATTGGTTATACTAATGGCTCGTAACTAACTTCTTGTCAATATGTAATAATATCAATTATATAGTAATATTGACATTACTAGTAAGTGTATGTACTGTTCCACATCCCAGAGATTATTCTCCCATGGGATCAAAGTGAACATATCTATCTATCTATCTATCCTTTAGGTGCTATTACTTTTGTCCTTTATGAATTTAATTTAAGATCTGCAGTGTTTTTGGTAAATTGTTCAGTATTCTGCAAGGCTACTTATTCCAGTCCCTGTTTTCCTTATTCTTCTACAAATGTCCATACAAGTCTCACCGAGAGCTAATCACCGAGCTTGATGGGTGAATAATTAAAGCTCTGACCTCGCATTCGGCATGACACCGGTTGGAATCCCCATCCAGCCATCCAGATTTGGGTTTTCCACGGTTTACCAAAATCACTCCAGGCGAATGCTTCCTTTAAAAGGCAATGACCGAATTCCGTCCCGTTCCTTTTTCCAGTCCCATCCCGCCTCTAATCACCTAGACGTCGACGAAACGTATAAGTAAAAAAAAAACTAACTAATCTTCATTATCATATTGGTTAGTATGATAATCCACAAACAAATCTGCTGTCCTCCTTTGCACCCTCAAACTCTGTATTTTATACCTACAGTGTGGGGGTCACACTACACAATCTTATTCAAGCAATGGTCGTACCAAGGTTTTGTAACCCAATTCCCTCACCTCTGTTATACATCACCCTCATCTTTGTCTTCAGTAAATGAATTATTTTGAAAGTTCTTCATAACATCTGCCCAATGTGTGTTGTCCAGTTCAGTTAACATAAAAATTGATCCCACGATACTTACACTTAGTCTTCAACAAGATATCCCCTGTCACGTGACGTGGTTTCTCCACCAATAACACTCAGGTTAATGACTCGTGTCACCTTTCCAGTCATATCAACTATTTCGGTTTAGAGAGTAGATACATAATTCATTGTGGTATTTAAGCCCAAGTAGCCCAAATTTTGTAAATAATAATTAAAACGTAGTCATGGAACCATTCGTCAACAAAGGTTAACCTGGTGTCAAATAATAAGTGTAGTTCAGCTATCGGAGTCCGCCCATTGAAGATTTATTATACGAGGCATGTTTTTTTAAGTAAGTACCGATTTGAAATAAAAAAAAGACGTGCAAATATATCTCAATAATTTTATTTTTACATGAAAGCCTGTACCTTACTCTACTTTTCTAAATAATTCCCTAGAATATTGAGGCACTTGTCATAACGTAGTACCAGTTTTTGAAAACCCTCCTCATAGAAGTCTGCCGCCTGACTTGTTAACCACTGCATCACAACTGTTTTGATTTCGTTATCGTCTTCAAGACGCTGACCGCCCAGGTGTTTCTTCAAGTGCGGGGACAGATGGTAGTCACTGGGCGCCAGATCAGGGCCGTACGGAGGATGATCTAGAGTTTCCCATCGAAAAGATGTGAGGAGATCTTTGGTCTGATTAGGCACATGTGGACGGGCGTTGTCATGCAGCCAAACGATGCCCTTGCTCAACTTGCCACGTCTTTTGTTCTGGATTGAGCGGCGCAAATTGTTCAGTGTCTCACAATAAGCTGCTGCATTGATTGTCTCATTACGAGGCAGAAATTCCACAAGCAATACTCCTTTTCTGTCCCCCAATAAAACTGTGCACATGATTTTCCGGACAGAAATCGTTTGCTTGAACTTCACTTTTTTGGGTGAATCTGAATGTCGCAATTCCATGGACTGTTGCTTTGATTCAGGTGTGACGTAGGCCACCCATGTCTCATCGCCCGTAATAATTTGGTTTAAGAAATGATCACCATCGTTGTGGGACCGCTCAAGGAAAGTCAATGCACTGCCTAAACGTTTGGTTTAGTGCATATCCGTTAACATATTCGGTATCCAACGTGAGCACAATTTTCGGTAATTCAAGTGCTCGGTCACAATGCCATACAAAACACTACGAGATACATTAGGAAAGTCATCACACAAGGAGGAAATCGTAAAGCGTCTGTTTTCTCTCACCTTATTGTCCACTTTCTGTACCAAACTTTCATTACCGACAGAAGGACGCCCACTCCGTTGTTCATCATGCACATTTGTGCGGCAATCTTTAAATGCTCTCACTCACTTTCTCACTATTCCATCACTCAATGTTTTGTCCGTAAACTGCACAGATCTCACGATGAATATCGATCGGTTTTAGGCCTTTAGCACAAAGGAATCTTATAACAGCCCGTACTTCACAGTCGGCGGGACTCACGATTATCGGAGGCATCTTAAACACTCGGTGAACAACGTAAACAAGGATGAATCAGACTGTAATGGCGTTAGTGCGTAGGCAAGAGATGCAGGTACCCAGTGCGCATGCGCGGAACTCCGACCGTAGCGCTGCAGCCACGGTGTGACAAAACGGTACTTACTTACAAAATACGCCTCGTAAGAGCAGTTTCAGTCATTATAAGGTAAGAGATGAGTTACTAATAATATCAGTTATCCCTCCCATGTGAAAGTGTAAGTCATCAAATCAGTTTCGTAAGTATGTATATTTTCAGATGTAAATTGTGGGTTGGAAGGCCACTCGTTACACATCCATCATAATTGGTGGTCAAGACAAGTTACGCTACGCTCCTATACCACTTACAGCATGTTAGATCGCTCGGTGACAGTTACTTTTGTCACGAATTTCATTACATTACTAATCCATTCGCTGCATACCTAAATGACAAAAGGAAGTGCCATTTTCAAAAAGATAGTTGCACGCATAGTTAGTAATTTCCATTACTATTTTCAAGTTATCACGGTTCCATACCTTCTGACGAAAGACGGAGCCCTTATGGAATAACAAACTTTCCCGCACGACTGTCACAAATTAATAACTTCTCAACCATATAACTTGGAGATCTATAACTGCGACTGTTAAAGGGGGGATTTAGTGAGTGGCCGAATAAATGTACTTTTATAAATAATGTTCTCGGGTGACTAGCCGAGTTATAGGAGTGTTATAATTACACTATATTTCGGCGCTCTCAATTATAACGCTCCTATAACTCGGCTAGTCACCCGAGAACATTATTTATATTCTCAACGCCGAGAAAGACTACGTAATTATGTAAATTTACTTTTGGTTCGTGGATACAAAAAAAAAAACAAAAAAAACAAACAAAAAAAAAACAAACAAAAAAAAAAACAAACAAACAACAAAAAAACAAACAAACAAACAAACAAACAAAAAAAACAAACAAACAAAAAAAAACTTGCAGACCTCAGAGCCAGAAAACGTTTAGGCTTTTATTTTGTTCCATAGTTTGTACTAGACCTTTTTTCAAACATAAAAACTAATTTTTCCATTATTTACTGGTCAGAAAATTCTACTATAGCTTACAAAGACATGTAGTTTCTTAATGACTACAAGAGAACTAATAATTAAATAGTTAAATAAGCGATTGTAAATATATTGTTAAATTTTACAAGACAAAAAAAACCCTACGTCAGTTGACAGAGAGTGATAAATATGTTGCGAAAATCCTTCTCTGAAAACTTCAAATATTTTCTATGACTTATTGCTTTTTTTTTTGATGGAAGTTTCTATTTTTATTTTAATCATATCATTTCAATGACAATGAGTAATAAACTGTATCGAAAAATCACTCATTATTGATGTTTTAAAAACGTTTTACAGTAAATCTGTTAGTAAATATTTTTATACACAATCTGGTAAAGGAATAATCAGTCATGAGAGAAACTCGAAAATTGACTTTTTAAAATCATTAAATTATATTTTAGATCTACACGAGTGTGTTAATCTGATACACCGAAACTGGTGAGTGCATGATAACGATCTGGCTTAGAGTTCGGGAAAAGCATGGGTTCAAAAACCAGTCAGCTCATTCAGATTACAGTTTTCCATGGTTTCGCAAAACCACTCCAGGAGAACGCCGGGTTGCTTCCGTCAAAAGGTTATGGTGGAACTCCTTCCCGTTCCTTGTCCCCTGTCATTTCATACCACTAATGACCTCGATGTGGATCAGGCGTAATAAGGAAAAAAATTAACCTTATATTCCTTTCAACACCGATTATGTAAAACGTGAAAGGTGAAATGTTTACTAGCTGGTACCGGGAGAGTAGAGGCTAGCTAGTCACAGGTTCGAGTACCGTTGAGGGCAGGGGATGTATTGCGTACATCTTGTGTTACTTTTTGTTTTGATAGTAATCAACACTTGAAATCATTACGGGAAACATAGTGATGATGTAAATAAAAAACGATGCAGCTGGGTGTATGGCTTAGTTTGCCAAATGCAATATTGTAAGCGAATAAATCCTTGATTCAATATTATGCTCAAAGGACTGGACAGTTTCTTTTCTTATTTTCTGCAACGTGCGCATTTTAATTAAAGGGGCAACTCAGAGTGCTTATTTCGTAAACAATGTTTTAACGCGAATAGCATAGCGCTGCCAGTAACGAATACTTTTTACCCTTTCAGGCTATAATTATCAACTTTTTACCCTGAATTTCGAGGTTTGGTACGTAATAATTTTTCCTACGTGTTTATTTCCACTTCTATTTCTCGTTAACACAGAGGTATTTTTGCACCGTACACGCAATGTTTGCTTATACAAACAAGGTCTAATTGCCATCTCCGAAAGGGAAAAAATTCTACAAACAGGACAGTGTTTTACGCGTTAGTCCAAACACACAACCTAATTTTCGCGTTTCCAAGTTGTTTGGCTGTAGCCAAACAACATTCATGTAACATCAGTAAAGTGTACGGCCATATCTGTGAAATCACGTACTTCCTTTGGCCGAAAAATATCTACTACCTTTTAGAGACCAAGCTATCATCCTCAGTAAATAACAATCAACTTCCCACTCAAGTACACTGAAATATTTCATTGCTTTACTAACAAATGTACGTAAAACTGTTTTTTTATGAATTGGCAGCGACTTTTTTCCGTCGTCAGTCATTGACTACGTGTGATGGAATCCTCCATTCCTTCCTATCCTCTGCACCGTAATTTGGTATCCGATGTGCCTACATTTTTGTCATTTATTTCAGTTGTACATTTGAAGGAAGTAAAAGGCTTTTACTGATTTTACGTGGTTACACGCATATAACAACTGAAGTGAGCTGTGTAAACAATTTAACATGCAAATTATTTTTTTTTTTTTAATAATGAAACTTCAGTAGTATTTTAGCAGTGTGAAAGAATATTCGCTAATCACCGTAACTTCCTTATTCGAAACCAGTAAAAATAAAATAGAAGAGATATGATAGCAATAGAATTGTTGTTTTATACATTCTCAATTGAATTTTGATCAACTGACACCTCAGTCATTCGGTTGGCATTGTTCTGGCTATCTTGACTGTCCATCCCTTCACCGGGAACATCACGAGATGACATTGCATTGAATGTAAACCATGCTGAACGCACTTGCTTACCACCTGCGCTACCACTTTTGTTTTTTGTTTTCTTTATCTCGTTCTTGGCGTATGTTCTGAAACTATTAAATTTTTTGTATTCTTCACCATTGGAAATACCAAACTTTGTGGCAATGTAGCTCCAACTGTCTTTCATCTTTTCTGTCTTTGTAAATGGATGCTTTAACTTCCCACAACTCTAAAGTAAGCATATTTCATTTATAAAATTTAAGGTCTTTTCGGTTGACAAGATATTCATTTCGACGCGGATTTTATCAAAAAAACTGGGAAAAAACACGTGCAAGGTGCCTATATGCACATCAGACTCGAACACACGAAGAGAAGTTGCCGTGAATGTTCGGCCGGCGAGCGGTATCACCGTCAACATGCCGGCCACACTCGACATCACACAGAAATACCGACAACAATGGGGACGTATTTCCTGGAAACTCGGCTGTGTTGCCCGGCCACACGTCCATATTGCCGCAACATAGCGGCCACTCAGACCTAATACTCGCCGGCAACACATTACCGTAAAAATGATGCTCGTGTAGACGCCCCTTTAGACATGATTCCTAAATAATCTGTAAAAGATCCCGAAAGCAACATCTAATACTGTTACTTTTCAGTCTCCCGACACGAATCTAAGCAATATGTTGGGACAAGACGTACTGTTGCAATACACTGTGTCTACAGAATAAGGATGGAACTACGCTCAGCAGAGCCTCGAAACGCCTAACTAATGCAGCGCGCATTACTGAAATAAAGCCAATACATAGCTGTGACGGTCACGTAGCCACAATTGAGCAATGCTGCTCCATTATCGGATTAGAGGTAACATGACCTACTCGCAATCGATTCCACAGCGTCTCTTAGCAATACAATTGAGGATAGAGTCCCAAGGTTAAAATTATGTTTCATCCAAATAAGTAAAAAAGGAATAGGCGAAAAATTATTTCTCATATACTGGCTGAAACTGGATTAATCAATGTGATCTGCCATTCCTACAGCCGATTAATAGTGTTGATGCACATTGAAACTTCATGTGAAATGAATAGCTCACTTTGTAAACGAAATATGGTACACTAGCCTCGTACCCGCGACTTCGTACGCGTGGATTAAGAATTTTTTTGCCAAAATTAAATATAAAAAGTTGTTGGTAACGAAGGATTGGTCCCAAACAATATCGAGTCGGCATAATATGACAGGAAAGCTATCACTATATCATTCTACCGTCGAACCTGCCTCTTGATGAGAATCAATTTCCAACATATTTCTGTCACTATTCGATAAGGTCTCAAAATTTCGTGATTACAACTGTCAATCATACTGGAAAAAATATCCTGTGCCCTTCATACAGCTTTCCTTATAAAATTCCATCACAAAGATATAGCCATATAGTCGTCAAAACGTAACAAAAAGACAGAGACTTACATCCGTATTTATATTAGTATTGCTGTGGTTCACACTCACACACTGACTGCGAACAACACCTGAGGGATCATTATAACGTAAAAAAGTGTACACCTACAAAATTGCAAGACTACTTACGATTTGCCTCGCATTGCACCCCTAACTTTATAATATCTACAGTTTAACATTCAATTCAAATAACCTACGGCCCAGGCCGGACTCTTACGATGAAAAACAATTTTTAAAAATATTGGCCTCCACGGAGATTTGAACCGGAGAGCACGACGTTGGTAAGCAAGCTCTTTAGCCACTGAGCTGCCAGTCGACTACACGGAAACACGGTACGGAGACATTCATATCCAACGTATCTGTCTATCGCCGTATTTCGAAGTTATGAGACAACATGTGTTATTTATGCAGATAATTTTCAACCAAATGTAGACAGTATTTTTCTCCTTGTTTCAAAGGATAAGTGTGCAAAGTTTCATCGAGATCGGATGAAAACTGTGGATTTGTATGAAGAACAAACAAACCAACAAACAAACAAACATACATTCATCTTTATATATAAAGATATCTGCATAATTCCCATTTCATGTTATATCCAGTGGGAAAAAAGGAGTACAGTTCTCAATCAGCTTTTTACACTTGTAATGTCCCGCCGGCGCAGTAATTGAGTTGCGTAGTTTTTCGACATATTTAAGACATTTCAGCTGACGCCCCGCGATTGTGTGTGGCGGTGGAATTCTGCCGGCGTAGTGGACAGTAGGGCTGCTGTCTTTGTATGTCTTGCCTGCAGGTTGACATAACGGGAGCCGAGATTTGCGCGGGTGGCCGCACGAGGGTCGAGGCTGCGGGGGTGGGATCCCGACTGGAGAGAACCGGTGAGGTCCAGTGAGTGGATGCCAAGTTGTCATCACGTTCTCGCCTGACGTGAGTCGTCGGATTTTCTCACATGTATTACGAGTGTTTTCTATCGAGAAGAAAACATCAAGAGTTTTCGTTTCGGTGTAGAGAGCTGTCGCCGTCTTCACCTACGGAAAAAAAGCTGATAAGTGAAACCACTTTCTTTATATCAGCTTTTTTTCGCCCAGTTCACGCCCTATGAAAAATTATCGAACTGATGGACTAAATATCGATTTTTTTTTCTCTCTCTAGCCGGAAATGTTAATCACTGATAGAAATTTTTGTATGGCTGAGTTCCTTGCTGTTTTTGTAATAGTACTTGAAATTTTCATATAGATAGATAGTTAGATCGATGCATGTATGTATGTATGTTTGTTCTTCATACAAATCCACAGTTTCCATCAGATTTCGAAGAAAGTTTGCAGACTTATCCTTTGAAACAAGGACAAAAGTAGTGTCTACATTTTGTTGGAAAATTTTCTGTATGAATAATACATGTTGTCTTATAATTTCGAAAAATTACTGAACGGTGATAGACAGACGCGTAGGATGTGTAGGTCTCTGTACTGTCTTTGCATATAGCGGTCTGGTAGCTCAGTGCTTAAAGAGCTTGCTTGCTGCTATTTGGATCGTGGTCTCCGGTTCAAATCTCCGTGCAGGCAAAGATTTTTTTGATCGTAAGAGTCACGCCTGGAGCGTCGGTTATTCGGATTGAATGTTGAACTATAGATATCACAAATTTAGGAGTTCAATGCGAGGCAAATCGTAGGTAGTCTTGCAATGTTGTAGGTGTACACTTTTTTTACGTTATAATGATCCCTCAGGGGTTGTTCGCAGTCAGTGTGTGTGTGTGTGTTGCGGAAGTAAGTATCTGTATTTTTGTTATGTTTTGTCGACTAAATGACTATATCGATATTGATGGAATTTTACAAGCAAATCTGTAGGAAGGGCACAGGACATTTTTTCCGGTATGATTAACAGTTGTAGTCACGTAATTTTGAGAACTTACGGAATGGTGACAGAAATATGTTGAAAATTGATTCTCTTCAAGAGACAGATTTCACGGTAGAATGATATAGTGATAGCTTTCCTGTCATATTATGCCAACTTGGTGTTCTTTGCGACAAATCCTTCGTTACCAGATACCTATGAACCTATGAAGTTTTTAGGGTAGAAAAAACGTGAAGAAACTAATTAATTAAACATAAAGTTGATCAGACCACATTGAATACTTTACAATACCAATTTCAGACTGATTATTAGAGACGCCATGAACATCCACAAATGTAGCTTTTTTGGCTTATGGCTTATGGCTTTACGACTCGTCGATGTCTGTGTTATTAGAGGCGGGAAAGTACTGGGGACAAGGAACGGCAACGAATTATGCCACGGCCTTTTAAAGGACCAGCCTGACATTCATCTCTAGTGATTTCTGGAAACCGTGAAATACCCAAATCTAGATGTCCATGCCGGGATTCGATCCCGCGTCCTCCCAAATGTGAGACCACAGCGTTACTACTCACTCACTATGCTCTATATAAACGTAGCATGCTGGTTTGTAGGGCAGATTGTATTAGTCTGGCTGTCGGAAGCATCCAGTTAACATTTGCTTTAAAAACTGAAGGTTCAGGACTGATTCGCGCGCTGCCTGGGAACAGCACTCGGGTGATTATAGCGCCTAATTAGCGCGGATGATTACCTGCCGCCGTCGCCTCGTTTATATTTCAGCAGCGTAATCTGCAGGCCGCTTGTTGGTCTAATAAAGCAGACGTGACGCTCTCACGGGAGACCAGTCTAAGCGCGTTTGCCAAGTGAACCCTGCGCTGTAATACCAGGACACAGCGGACAATCCGCAGGCGGCTTAAAACTGCTGCTACCACTACTGCAACAATATTTCACTGCACGCACAACTGCAATCGGCAAGCGAATGAATCGAGTCAAATTTTGAAGTTTCTTCGTTTTCTAATATTTGCCTTGAGAATGCTTGTGGAAAAATATTGGGAAAGAGGGAAAAACCTAATTATTGTGTTTATGGACCTAGAAAAGGCATACGATAATGTTCCTAGATCAACTATCTGGAAAAGTCTAAGAAAACTTGAAATACCAGAGTACCTCATAAGAAAGATCCAAATGCTGTACAATAACTGCAAGAGCTGTGTCAATCTGTGTTACTCTGAATGGTTTAGTACAACCGAGGGAGTACAACAACGAAGTGCCCTTTCACCCCTTCTGTTCATAGCGGTGATGGATAACATCTTAAAAGAACTAAAAAGAACATTCAATATAGATCTACAGGCACTGGTGTTTGCAGATGATGTAGCAGTATGGGATGAAACAGAAGGAGGAATACAAAACAAATTGAAGATGTGGAATGATAAGTTTGAAGAATATGGAATGAAATTGAATCAAAAAAAAAAAAAAAAACTGTAGCACTAAAAATAAGCCGAAAGAATACAGACTGTCATATAAAATTACAAGACCATGAAGTTGAAATTCAGCTACCTGGGGAGCATAATTGCCAATAATGGTAGAAGTGAGTTAGAAATAATGAGTAGAGTAACCAAAGGAGCCAACTTCTACAGTACCGTGCGAGGCTTACTATGGGACAGGAAGGTTCCCAGAAGAACAAAAATTGTCTTGTACAAATTATATCTCATTCCTATTCTCACATATGCTTTGGAAACATGCACACTAACATCAAGGGACCTAACCAAGATCCAAGCATGTGAAATGAAGTTTCTTAGAACGGCCCTCCAGAAACCTAGATTTGACCGCATAAAGAATGATGAAATTAGATCAAACCTAGAGCTAAGGGAATCCATGGAAGAGAGACTTAGGTCATCAAGACTTCGGTGGTTTGGGCATGTGAAGAGACGGAATAGTAAAAGACTGCCAAAAACTTATTTGAAAAAAAAAAAAGATACTGGGCAAAAGACCAGTGGGAAGACCAAGAAGAAGATGGACAGACCAACTGAAGGAGGACGTAGAGAGAAGAGGCTGGAATTGGGAGTACATCACAGACAGAGAAACCTTTCTGGACAGGAAAAGGTGGAAAACAATCGTCTATAACAACCAAGGCTCGTAAACCACACCCGGGAAACTGGAGATGGTACCCAACGATAATGATGATGATGATGATGATGATGATGAATTGCTGAAGTAGTTCTGATTATTACCATTTACGATGAAGCCTCTACTACTCTGTAAATTTCCTGGGAAACCTAAATTAGCTTTGAAGCTAAAGGCTGTGATACTTTCTTAAACATTTCCCTTTGTAATTACGAAATCCATCGAGACCCTAAAACTTTGTTAAGGTGGTTCGGAAAAGATGAATGATATAAAGCGGATGTACACATGGTAATTTACATAAACAAATCTAGCTGCATTCCATTACATTCCGCGTATTCGGTACTGATAAGTAATATGAACAGAGTTACGAAGACTAATTTCCTTACCTACATTCGCACATCTCTATTCACTTTTCCAATTAAAAATTATTTATTTTCATAATCGTTCCTTCACTTGATATCGATGACAATTTAAATTTTGCCAACTACTTGCTCAGCGCATTAATGAAATACTTATTGTAAAAAGTAATTACAACTTTTTTGCTAGCAATTTAAATAGGCCTATATTTCCGTTTTATTTAAATAATGATTTCCGATTACTGTTATTAACACAAAATTCTGGATCTTCACGAAACTGTAATATTTCCTTGTTGATAATCGAATCAGATTTTAGTTTAGTTTTCTTCTCCATTGTATTGCGATATCTGCGGCAGGTTTTGTGTCACTATCCGAACTTCCAAAATGTGAAAATCTAGAAAAAAATCATTAGGTAACTATTAAATGTTTAATGATAAGATTAGCTTCTAATTTCCTCCTCTGGCACAAAGTGACTTAAGAGAATTTACGTCAGACCTTGAACTTCTGCATGATTTCAGAACAAACAGACAAAATTATGCTTACTGGGTCTTTCAGATAAATGCGTCTAATAATTTATATATATATATATATATATATATATATATATATATATATATATATATATATATATATACAGGGTGTTACAAAAAGGTACGGCCAAACTTTCAGGAAACATTCCTCACACACAAACAAAGAAAATATGTTATGTGGACATGTGTCCGAAAACGCTTACTTTCCATGTTAGATCTCATTTTATTACTTCTCTTCAAATCACATTAAACATGGAATGGAAACACACAGCAACAGAACGTACCAGCGTGACTTCAAACACTTTGTTACAGGAAATGTTCAAAATGTCCTCCGTTAGCGAGGATACATGCATCCACCCTCCATCGCATGGAATCCCTGATGCGCTGATGCAGCCCTGGAGAATGGCGTATTGTATCACAGCCGTCCACAATATGAGCTATAACATGGAAAGTAAGCGTTTCCGGACACATGTCCACATAACATATTTTCTTTGTTTGTGTGTGAGGAATGTTTCCTGAAAGTTTGGCCGTACCTTTTTGTAACACCCTGTGTATATATATATATATTCAATGAACAGCCACACTTCTGTTACAGTTTTATAACAGTATTAGTTTCAAGTACATGTAGTAATTATTAATTTTTTTTAATTTTCTGATTTCTCAAAATTTGGTGAAAGTGTGTTAAGCAAATGTAAAATATACTTCTGGTACATGCGCATGATCGTATGAACTTCCATTCGAAACGCCTAAATGAAATATATTCTTGTTTATTAATTGTTTCTAATGATGGAAGAAAGGGTTTTTTGAGCACAGTTACACACTCAGAGCCTGAGACATCCCTGAGACTGTGCTCAACCGAACAAGTAGTTATCTTAACCGAACACACAAACTGACGACCACCATTTGGAAATTTCATTTATTGACGTTTATCAAACTGTAGTAGAGTAACATGTTAACCAAAAGTGACGGCTCAAAATATTTTACTCTAGAAATAAAGTAGAGAATTGTAAATCATCGAAAGACACTGTAACTGCATACGTAAATCCAACCTCTATCAACTCTATCCAACTCTCTGTTTCAGATTTGTTCAACTAGAATAGAATATGATTTGAATGTGTGTGGTTCATCAATCCACTCATTATATTTCATTGTAAATGTTCCTGCCTCCATACCTTGCGGTCAATAAGTAAACATCCTCCAGTGAATGCAATCGATCTTAGAAAGAAGTCCTATTGGAAAATTAATAAACGGCGGAAGTAAGAAGGACTGACTGATATATTGCAAGAATTTTCTCGTTACGGATAACCGATAAATCACATTCATAAAACCCAATGTAGAACGTGTTTAGAATATTGTATACGTATCCAGACATCGGATACAAGTAGTCAATCAATAATTTTTAAATATTAATAATAAAAGTTATTTCAGTTTGAAGTTTAATCAGGGTGAGTATCATCCCAGTGAATGAGGTTATCTTGCACCATATTACTACGCCATACCTACTGCTCCGAAAAGTTTTCGTCAGTATGATCCCGTTGCATTGCCCACTATAATCAGTTTCATTAACGGTTATTGCATGTGTAGATCTCTATCATAAGGGTCGTATTATTCGCAAAAAGTCGAAACAAGGAAGACGGAAACATTGGCGGCAGCATATTCAGGCGTAATATTACAAAAGAAAACGTTGCATCCGCGAGGATAACCTCCAAATCCAACGGACGTATCATCAATAACAGAGACACTGCGGAGAGGTGGGATTTAGGCCACGACTTTGATATACAGGGTGTTACAAAAAGGTACGGCCAAACTTTCAGGAAACATTCCTCACACACAAACAAAGAAAATATGTTATGTGGACATGTGTCCGGAAACGCTTACTTTCCATGTTAGAGCTCATTTTAGTTTCGTTAGTATGTACTGTACTTCCTCGATTCACCGCTCGTATTGTGGACGGCTGTAATACAATACGCCATTCTCCAGGGCTGCATCAGCGCATCAGGGATTCCAGGCGACGGAGGGTGGATGCATGTGTCCTCGCTAACGGAGGACATTTTGAACATTTCCTGTAACAAAGTGTTTGAAGTCACGCTGGTACGTTCTGTCGCTGTGTTTCCATTCCATGTTTAATGTGATTTGAAGAGAAGTAATAAAATGTGCTCTAACATGGAAAGTAAGCGTTTCCGGACACATGTCCACATAACATATTTTCTTTGTTTGTGTGTGAGGAATGTTTCCTGAAAGTTTGGCCGTACCTTTTTGTAACACCCTGTATAATCTGGTGATTATGAACGCTGTACGCCACCTCACCTACCCTGCTGGTCAAGTCCTGAATTGAGAAATTTTCTTTGCACACCGAGACTGGAACGTGCTGAGATGCCACTACTTAGCAACTTCGGCCATGAGGTGTGTATCTTGACACAACTCATTCAACGACGACTTCAGTTTCAGGGCTTTGAGCTATTTATTCAATTAATTAATAGTTACATAATATTGATACAACTTTATCTACATTCTACACCCTCCGACCGACAGTGTTTGCTCCGAACTGGCAAATGAATTTTTGAGAAAAGTAACTGATTGATGAAGAGAATTTATTGAAAACGAAATCAGCTGACTGTGAAATAATACACTGCCAAATGGCCGAAATTAGGTTCTAGTATTTTCAAATGCTTGAATGCTAGTACTAGAATTTTTGCTTAATGTCAAAGTTGTATAGATAACGCCAACAATTAAGTCCTGTCCCTAAATGCTGTAGATTTATTGCCATTTTTACACTTCTCAAAATATTAAAATATGCATCAGCCCTCAAATTATTGAGAAGGCAGCGACTGAAAGGATGTGCGTATTTGGAAATTTCATTCTTAATTTGATGGCTCTGGCGTGTTACTGATTTAGATTTGAGCCTTAAACGCTACTGAGAGAAATTTAAACCTTGCTAGCAATGTACCAGTACTCGCAAAGTTGTGTTCATCAATTTTGTGAGCTAATTGGCGCGAATTAATTAGTTGTCGAAAATAATCCAGCAGTTTCCGACGAAACATGAGACTTGTTAACAGTTCCACACTAATTGTAGCAACAACGTGTTTTTGGGACAGACGGCCCAATTTATTTCTCTCAACTCATGCAAGCTACTTGCTCATTTATTGACTTACTTGAAGATAATCGATTACTCACTGTCACCAAACAACTGAAAGGTATTACAGTTAATTAAAGAAATTATAAAAGTTGTTCAGAATGGAATACCACTAAATTTATTGAGTTACTTGCATAAACAATTACACCTCCGAGGAACACTACTTTAGGAACCAACACACTTCATTTAAAAAAAATAAAAGTTTCACATATCATGTGTACAGTTCGGCGCTTAACAACCAACTTTCCGTATGCTGCCATGTTTAGTGTGCGAGCCAAACAAACACTGAATAACCGGTCAGCTGTTACGAATGTGGAAACCCGATGTTAATACAAATCATGTTACAACTAATCCGGATATTTACAATTAATCAAAGTAAAATAATTTAATACCGTGAAGTGGGGATACTTTGACTCCATGTATTACTTTGACCGAAAATTACGAAAAAGTTCGAGCAGCTCTTTCACGGATATTTCTGAACGTACCAAAGCCCACCTAGGTTATTTTATTTTATTTGTTTTTCACAGATGATGATAATGTAGACAGAATGGCTGATGACACTGCTGGAGTTCTGGGGAGTTAAAGTACAATTCCACAAAGTGTTAAAACCAATGATTTTGTGATTGTTCGTGTGCCAACAACACACAAGACCCACAAATACTTTGTGGGTGAAATCCAAGAGACAAATGGCACAGAATTTCTGGTTAGGTTTTCTAAGGAAACAGAAAGGAAAGTTTGTATGGCCAGAAGAGTTAGATGAAAGCTTCATATCACTTGAGCAAATATCTTTCGTTCTTAGTAAACCAGATGTTTTGAAGCGTGGTTTACGTTTCTCAGAAAAAGAACTTGAAGGCTTTCTGAATATATGGAGAACACTGCTAGCTCAGTTTTAATTTAGTTCATAATTAGTTAAATACCTGTGTATATTACTATAAATGGTATACGGCTTACAATAATTATAATTACAATAATTACAATAATTATGGTGTACCCTCATTGTGGTTCATTAAATTTTTTTGGAAATTTTAATTCATGTTTACATATGATATTGTTGGTCAATTTACACTCCTGCTGGGGATATTTTGACCAGGTAAGTAGTTTTCATTAATTCTGTGGAAGCAGTCAAAGTTACCCCAACCATAGGTTAACTTTGACCGGTGACAATAAAAATTATTTCTCTTGATATATATGCTTTTAAACAAAGTTAGGTATATCATTCAGTAGGTATATGCCTAGCCCCCAAAATGCCATATTTAGTTTGATGAAAATGTTTATGTATGTTCTGATATTGCATATAAATTGAAAATATTGGTCAAAGTATCCCCATTTGTCGGTATTGATAATTATAATTACATTAAAATTAATAACATAAAAATGATTAGGGGTTGTGAGAGTGTCACAATTTCCACTTAAAAAAATGGCTTTCGCCTAGGAGGCCCTGCTTTCAGAACGACACGTTTTTCTATTTTATGTAAGTACTCTCTGTATTAATTTGTGCATACTATGCAAAACACGAGACGAACGGAACAGCAGATTAAGAACGACATTATTCTAGACTAGTGTTGCAAATTGAAAAAAAAAATTTTCAGATTTGTGAAAAAAAACATGAAAAAAACGTAGCACCCTGGTTTTTTTTCTAAATTTGTTTTTTTTTCAGAAAACAATATATTTGATAAATTATAGTTTTATTTACGGAAGTTACAATTTACATGTATGTTTTAAACCTTATTAAATCATATAATGTCTTACATAATGATTCATAAATGTATCTATATAGGTAACATAACTTTTATCCAACCTCTTGGTCAGTACCACATTCACTAGTATCAGTACTACCAACACTAGTGCGGTCGGAGTTGGAATTTTCTGTTTCTTCTTCTGTCTCCTCTAGATCGATAACTTCAGAAGTAGCTACATTTTCTTTTACTGGTTGTATTGTACACAAAAGATTTTGATATTGCAATTTTAAATTTTGAGCAAAGTACGCACTGTGCATAAAGTCTGCGCCGATAGTTCCATATTACGGTCTTTTAAGTTTGAATTTAAATCTATTATCATACAAAATAGGAGCTTTGTTTCTTTTCAACCGTTGGTTTATGCCAACGGTTGCAAGGAAATGATTCATAATAACTGACAATTTAATGACTCAGTATCACTATACGCTGCGAGTTTAACAAGTATACGATTATATGGAAAGCACAATAAGTAATTAAAAGAGGCAAAAAACCGTTGATAAATTTAAAATTCCTAATTTTTTGAAAATATCCGTAGGTCTACAGATAAATTTGTAGCGCTGGCAGCACTAGTTCAAATAGTGAGTATCAAAACAAATAACGAGGATCCCTTCTCGTGCAACCAAGCCTATTCGGGAAATCGCCGTTCGTAAAAGAATACTTCAGTCAATGTTGCCAAAATTTTTGTAATTTTTTTTCTTCTACTGAACCTGAAAAATATAGTAAATTTAAAAATTAAGATAAGTACTTAGTATAAACTCTACAACAGTCATATTAAACGATAAATGTCTTAAAAAGTACGAAATTTAGTGGTTATGAAAAAAAATGTCCGAGAAAAAAACATGTTTTTTTAAACAGTTTTTTTTCATGTTTTTTTTTTCAAGTCAGAAAAAAAACCGTTTTTTTACAATACTATTCTAGACCCTACTCGAAGCAGCAACCCTTCCAAACAGCAAGTGTGCCAGCGTCGGGTTATTATTCCTTGCTGAAGTTAGAAAACAGACTCAGTTCGAAACCACAAAACCCGTTGGGCTGTTTTATCGCTTTGCGTCTTGTCGACTTCGACGTCATTAGGTATAGAGGACGTGGAAGAAATGAAATGGGTCATAGCGTCCTTATGAACCACCATCTGGAGATAATCTCGGAATGATTTCATGATACCGTGGGAAGCTAATCAGCGTCCTCCCGAACATCAGGCCCGAGGCCGTTCGTCAACTGGAACCGCATTCGTCCGAGTAACGCCCGACCAGTTCGTCCGACTAACCTCGTCCACTGCAGCCGAATAAAGTACGATACAAACTGCCGATCCGTCATTGTTGCATCAACAACAAGCGATCGGGGTATACAATGTATAGTGACTTACATTTCGTAAAAAAAAAAAAAAGACTTTACCTTGCCCTCGCGAAATATTGCAAGAGTCAGGGCAGTGTTCAGGATGTGTAGACACTTGGGCCGAACCTGTGATGCGCGCTCTGCCACGCAAATATTTTGAAATTCAACCTCGAATTTTATAGTTATTTTCTAACCAAAATTCTAAAATAAACAGTAAAATATACTACAGTTAAATAATAAATTTCAAATATGTCTTATCTAGAAGAATATATGATTTTTTAGATAAAATGAAAACAACTGAAAATCATTAAGATATTCAATACAATTTATTAATATCGCTATGAAAAATTATAGAAGAAAATGAATGCGAAGTTGAGAGTTATGTCCATGTTGTCAAGTCAGTTTTTCAATTTAAAAAATAAATGAACATACGAGAAAAAAAAAAACAAGATACAAAAAGAATTATAAGAAAGAAGCAATTTTTTTTGTGTTGTGTGCTTATGGACTGCAGCCTATATAGCTTATGACTAAATACGTTCCCGACAGGAGTGATATCTCATAACCGTTTGAGAATATTCCAGTAAGAAATTAAAATAATTTACTGTACTAATTTTTAGTAAAATAATTATTATAACTGAGTAGATGCACTTGAAATAATTGTCCTTTCCGTAGACATTTTCATTACAATAATTATAGTGATTGCGTACCAACAGTGTATAATAGAGTTTGAAAAAGTACAAATGATCAAATAAAAGAAAAAGAATGCGGACTTGTTTCTTATGAGCGCAACATGCGTTTGGCATTCGGCCGAACACATCCGACTAATCCCATTTCAATGAGATCGGTTCATCACTCGGCCGGATTCGGTTGTATTCGGCCGAGTAGGTCTCGTCCTGTCGACGCGTTGCATTGCCTTTACCTATCTCGGGATTAGACGGTTATCTACATTAATACTCTGCAAATCACAAAAATTGTGGGTGGCAGAGGGTGCTAAGCACCAATCCTAAACCCGCCCATTCCAATCCCGAATAGTGCGAGGAAAGAAGGAATGCATATAAGTATCAGTACGGCATCTTATTTCTATAATCTTATCCCTCCGGTCATTGCGACCTAAATAGGTTGGCGGAAGAAGTATTTCATTGCACTCGAAATTTAATTTTTTCGCATATTCTCCAATAAATTCGAACGCAAGCAACGTCGTCTGTCTTCCAAACTATCCCAGCCCAATCTATGTATCAATTCTGTGACGCTTTCATAAGGGCTGTAACAATCTAGCGGCTCTCCTCTGCACCCTTTCAACTGAGTCAATCAGAACCTTGCGATACGGATCAGAAACCCCACAACAGTAATCCAGATGCGGACGCACTAGTGTTTTATATGTTATCTCCTTTGTTTGAGCATTACAATTCCTCAAAATACGACCTATGAATCGTAATTTAGAATTAGCCTTGCCTACGACGGAAGTTATGTGCATGTCCCATTTCATGTTGCTTTGTACTATCACCCCAGATACTTCACGGAATCAACCGTGTCAACAGTTGAATTGTTTATTTTGTACTCGTAAACAAACTGATTCTTCTTGTTACTTATCCGCATTGCCTTGCACTTTTTGCAATTAAGTGTAAGCTGCCATTTACGGCACCAATCGAAAATAGCATCCAAATCACGCTGAATTTCTAAGCAATCGTCGGAGCACCTTATTTCCCTATAGATAACCGCATCGTCGGCAAACAATCTCAACCAGCATTTGACGTTGTCACCTAGATCGTTTATAAATATTAAGAAAAGAAGTGGACCTATTACACTTCCTTGAGGAACGCCCGAAGTAACATTTATCTTAGAAGAGGCTTCCCCGTCAACAACGACATACTGTGATCGACCAGTTAGAAAATCACGTATCCACTCGCAAATCTGAGCTGAAATACCGTAAGCTCGAATCTTCGCTAAAAGTCGGTTGTGTGGCACAGAATCAAAAGCTTTCTGAAAAAAAAAAAAAAAACGGCATCAACTTGCGAACCTGCATCGATAACTTTCATTATGTCGTGGGAAAATAGGGCCAATTGTGTTTCACACGATCTCTTCTTCAGAAATCCGTGTTGACATGGTGTAAGTAACTCGTTCTCATCTAGAAACTTCATAATGTTCGAGCATATGACATGTTCCAGAATTCTGCTGCAGACCGATGTTAGAGATATGGGTCGATAATTCCTAGGATCACTCCGATCTCCTTTCTTAAAAACGGGAATTACCTGTGCTATTTTCCAGCTAGAAGGTACTTTTCTGTCTTCTAGTGATTTACGGAATATATCTGACAGAAATGGTTCAATATCCTCCGCGTATTCGGAAAATACTCTTACCCATCGGGACCCGGCGCTTTACCCCACTTCAGGAGTTTAACTGGCCATATTCGGTCGAACAGTGGAGGACCGGCCTGGTCCCCTCTGGTTAGTGACAATGGCAGCTCTGCGATTCAATCAGCGTGACGTGAAGCGTGGGGAGAGCTAATTGTAAAGCAGTGGAGTGCCCGTCTAAGGCGTCGTCCACAGCGCCTGGTCTTATTGACGGCCACTCCACTGCGCCAACGACCGCTCACACCCGCAGGGCCACATTAACATTTACCCGTTTCAGTTTTGGTGCAAACTAGTTCTTCACAGTAGCTCTCTACATTATATTGTATTTAAAATTAAGATAACGACAGTGCGTCAATGTGATGCATCAGATTCGCGCGCTCCCCCTTGTTGATGGCCCGACAACTTTTCGTAGTTTCCAAGTATTGTTTCATTTTCGCTGTTAGCTGAAACGATGAGGTGTAATTCCACTATGTTCAGCGACACGACACTATTCCACCACCACCTATCAGTTCTTGTCTATAACCGTCGTGTAATGTATCTCTAAATATCGCATTATTACAGGATACAGGTCATTAGGCGACAATAAATACATCACGTCAGTAAGTTTCCATTTGTGATACAGTGGCGAACATTCTGAAAGAACACTGCTTATACGAGGCGCGACCAGAAAGTAAGTTCCGTTTCGATTTATCTCAGCTGCAGCGCTGCGATTGCAGTTCCGCACATGCGCTGTAGACGATGTGTATCAAGGGGAAGAACGTGCGCCATTTGGAGATCGCTGTCAGTTACGTACGCTTTGTTGTGCTTGTTTGAAATGTCGGCGTTGATTGAAAATCCCGCCGCCTGTGAAATCAGGTCTGTGATTCGGTTTCTGAATGCGAGGAAAGTGAAACCAAGTGAAATTTATCGGCAAATTTGCGATGTTTACGGACCAAATGCGATGAGTGATTCGATGGTGAGAAGATGGGTCCGACAGTTCAATGGCAGGCGTAGTGATGTGCACGATGAAGAACGAAGTGGGCGTCCACCTTTGGTTACAGAAGAACTGGCAAGACTTTCATCTGTTCTTAGATCTCAAGTCTTTCCTTGGCGGTCATCACTTCACCAATGACGACGAGCTGAAAGAAACTGTTTCCAACTGGTTGAAGACACAGGCGGCAGATTTCTATGAAGAAGGTATACAAAACCTGGTGCCACGCTATGACAAATGCCTGCAAAATTTCGGCAGTTATGTGGAAAAGTAGTTTAAGAGTTGTAGAATTTTGTGCAATAAAAATTTCTTCTGTATCTGTGTACAATTTCATTTTATTACCAAACGGAACTTACTTTCTGAACGCGCCTCGTATTTTTAAATTAGAATCCTCACCATTTTTTCCTTTCTTAAAAAAACCACTTATATTTTTCAGGAATAAAATATAACAGTCACTTTCAGTAGCTTCTGGTCTGTGCGTTTACCGAAAAATAAAGCTTCTCACCTTGGCTCATGTTCACGTGAGTTTACTTCTGCCTACCTGGAAAGCATCATGTAATTAATGGCATATAAGTCTCTTTACCTTCAATCGTGGCCACATCAAACCTTCTTCTGATATGTATAAGAGGTTAGAAGGAAATCTCAAAACTAATAAATCATAGATTAAATGATTTTCTCTTAAGTCTTTAATGCACAGCTTTTTCTTAAATTTTGTTAGACCCGCCGACGGGTATATTATTTAAATTTATATCAGAAGATTCCTTACAAAACATATTTTTCACCAGGTAAATAATTTCTCCTTCTCCTAAAAAAACCAGAAGACATTTCTGTTACAACCGCAAATAATCCCTTGAATTTCTTAATACTTTTCGCTAACAATCCCAAACCATTTCTTTCATATAACACAAATTGCGAAACATTGGAAATTTACGATTTCAAGCTACTAAAGTTTTTACCAATTTCTTGCACACTTGTTGCACAATTATAAATTATAAAATTGATATTTGATGGCCGATTCACAACTTCTAAACTGGAACAGAATTTAAACAACAGAATAGACGTGGCAATTTTTTAAACAATTGCCCAACCACTAATTTCGCTCGTAATTTCGCTCGTATTATTATTGTTTCCCTAACCTGACACACTTGTGTAAACTTAGCTCTTGCTAGTTTCGACGAAAAGATCTAATTTGAGTGATTATACCAAAATCCTCACTTTTGATGAATAACTACAAGAAAATACCAATCAACTTACTTTCTCCCCGAACATGACAAAAGACGAACTCGGACGGTTACCGCAAACAACTAGATGCACACGCTAAACTTACACACTGCCACAAAAATTAAAACTTTGCTTCGGACCGAACGTCCGACTGCCGACGGAAATTGGCGATGAAAGAGCTCCGCTCAGTGGCTGCTCCCCTGTTTATACTGACGCTTCTTTTGATGCAACGCTTACCCAGTCGCGAGGATCCTAATATTACACCACGCTCGCAATTAATAATTTTTACAATAAAACTCAGACTAATGTCTTAAAATACACTCTGTGAAGCCATAGAACCGTCACAACATCTATAACTATACCCTGATTTTCAAGTAGTACCTGTTAACTAACATAGGAAAACGGTTCGAAAATTACGGATCACTCATTTGTTGACTGTAACACTACCAAAGAAGAAAGCGGTGAAGTTAATATCCAAGTATTTCGCTAAAAATAAAGGTACATCACAGTTGGCTTCACTAGTCGTTAACTAGAGATATCAATACATATACACAGGGTGTTACAAAAAGGTACGGGTCAAACTTTCAGGAAACATTGCTCACACACAAACAAATAAAATATGTTATGGGGACATGTGTCCGGAAACGCTTACTTTCCATGTTAGAGCTCATTTTATTACTTCTCTTCAAATCACATTAAACATGGAATAGAAACACACAGCAACAGAACGTACCAGCGTGACTTCAAACACTTTGTTACAGGAAATGTTCAAAATGTCCTCCGTTAGCGAGGATACATGCATCCACCCTCCGTCGCATGGAATCCCTGATGCGCTGATGCAGCCCTGGAGAATGGCGTATTGTATCACAGCCGTCCACAATATGAGCTCTAACATGGAAAGTAAGCGTTTCCGGATACATGTCCACATAACATATTTTCTTTGTATGTGTGTGAGGAATGTTTCCTGAAAGTTTCGCCGTACCTTTTTGTAACACCCTGTATATATATAAACCATAGAAAGCAATAGAATATCAGTACGCCAACCACCGATTCGACGAACAGTAGTAGTAACAAAACGATACGGATAAAAAGTTTATTACGAAAAAGTCCACATAAACTAATGTGTGAATAAAGGAAGTGCAGACGGAACACAAACACTAAGTATCGAGAACGTTAATCAGAGTGTCATTCATCACAACGTAATTTAGTGATTCGATCAGCATCTATTACTGATCTGGAAAACCCTCAATTCAATAAACCATTATACAAATATAGTAGGCGTGTCTGTAAATAACATCTTAAAAGAACTAAAAAGAACATTCAATAGAGATCTACAGGCACTGGTGTTTGCAGATGATGTAGCAGTATGGGATGAAACAGTAGAAGGAATACAAAACAAATTGAAGATGTGGAATGATAAGTTTGAAGAATATGGAATGAAATTGAATCAAAAAAAACAAAAAACTGTAGCACTAAAAATAAGCCGAAATAATACAGTCTGTCATATAAAATTACAAGACCACGAAGTTGAAGTTGTTGACCAATTCAGCTACCTGGGGAGCATAATTGCCAATAATGGTAGAAGTGAGTTAGAAATAATGAGTAGAGTAACCAAAGGAGCCAACTTCTACAGTACCGTGCGAGGCTTATTATGGGACATGAAGGTTCCCAGAAGAACAAAAATTGTCTTGTACAAATCATATCTCATTTCTATTCTCACATATGCTTTGGAAACATGCACACTAACATCAAGGAACCTTAGCAAGATCCAAGCATGTGAAATGAAGTTTCTTAGAACGGCCCTCCAGAAAACTAGACTTGACCGCATAAAGAATGATGAAATTAGATCAAACCTAAAGCTAAAGGGAATCCATGGAAGAGACTTAGGTCATCAAGACTTCGGTGGTTTGGGCATGTGAAGAGAATGACTAGTAAAAGACTGCCAAAAACTTATTTGTAAAAAAGGATACTGGGCAAAAGACCAGTGGGAAGACCAAGAAGAAGATTAACAGACCAACTGAAGGAGGACGTAGAGAGAAGAGGCTGGAATTGGGAGTACATCACAGACAGAGAAACCTTTCTGGACAGGAAAAGGTGGAGAACAATATTCTATAACAACCAAGGCTCGTAAACCACACCCGGGAAACTGGAGATGGTCCCCAACGATAATGATGATGATGATGATGTCTATAAATAATTGTCCACCTGAATCGATTCGCCAATACAAAATGGTGATTGTAGAGGATAGCAAACTTATAATTTAAAATTTTATTATTACGATAAAACAATCGTTTTACTTTATGAAATTTCTTCCCAATTAGAAATAAAACAATATTCTCAACAGCAGTCAAATTATTGAAGTTTTTGTTCAAAGACCTGTTCGATGCAATACCATGTCAGTATCTCAAGATTTTTTACCTTTTCAATAATTTCTTCCACCGACCAGGTGACTTTTTCCATTTTAAATCAGTATTACGAACTTTGAGCTTCTCCCTCGAACGATGTTCTAGTAGATTTACTAGTGATTCATAGTTCGAAACAGTTTAGTTAAAGCTACCCGCAAAATGTCCCAACAGACCATCTGAAATATGTATCACGCAAATTTAACAGTAAAAGCATTGGGATATGCTTGGAGAGAAAAGCAGACTAGCTCTTAGCACGTCACGCGTGCGCCGCGGGCTGCCTGCTTCGCGGCGTGCTTGCGGCCACGTAGCGGCTACACGGAACACCACTCCGCGGGAGGTCGCCACAACTTCATCCTCGCTGTAGAGTAGCAACTTCTTCCGCTGCCGAAATGCAAATGCTCCTCGAAGCTCCGACCACTTATCATACATATGAATAAAATCAATATTGAATATTCATAACATTTATACCTCCGGACTCCGGGGAACTGTTTTGTGGAAGTTATTCACAATATACATATTAATAGTTTTACAAACATTTCTACCCTATATAAATAATTTTCTCGGGTGACTAGCCGAGTTATATGAGTGTTATAGTTACACGATATTTCGGCGCTCTCAATCGTCGGCGCCATCTTCTGGTGAAGTGAGGTCAGGAACGTGCGAAGTTGCTGAGCTAGACCAGATTACCGCTGCTAACCTCTGATTGGTCGAACGATGTGTTGATACGAGGCAGGACCCCGGCTACGATTGGTTACAAATCTGATCAATCACGTGGCAGCATGGCTCAATATGAGGCCCGCAACGGATCCGTGTTGACCCATCAGTTTGATAAACAATTTATGGTGAATGCTTTGTTTTATGATATCATCTTCGAAGGAGCGATGACTTTAAGCCCGTCCACTACATGCCATGTAAAAAAGGACATCAAATCTAGCCGTAACTCCACCTTGGCATCGATTCAAGCCGCAAAGAGATTTGACCCCTGCTACGACTGGTTCTACAGCCAACCAATCAGAGGTTAGCAGCGGTAATCTGGTCTAGTTCAGCAACTTCGCACGTATCTGACCTCACTTCACCAGAAGATGGCGCCGACGATTGAGAGCGCCGAAATATGTAACTATAACACTCATATAACTCGGCTAGTCACCCGAGAAAATTATTTATATTCTCAACGCCGAGAAAGACTACGTAATTATGGAATTTCTACCCTAGTCACTACGGGCATTCACTTTTTGCTAAGCGAGTTACTACAAATAACTGACTATATATAAGCTTATAGGGTATCACGTGCTTTAAATGTAATAATTCCAGATATTCATGCTACTGGCGACCAGAATCCCACCACAGTAAATATATACAGGGTGCCCAGAAATTAAAGGATAAGCCTGCAACCGCAAATAGGTCGCATTACGTCCTATTACATGGCAGAATTTTATTTTAGTAAAAGACTCACCATTTTAAAAAATTGAATTTTTTTCCTCGAAATATATGACTTTTTTCAGTTTATTTCATGCCATTTCTACCAAATTAAGATTTTTGAACATTTTTTTTTTTTTAATTTAGTCAAGGATGTTTCAATCATCTAAAATAATGTTCTTTTTTTCCTAAAATTTTATTTTAAAAAAACTTCATTTTATTTCTGATAAGCAATACTGAGTATAAGCAATATTCAGTATAGACTACTTCTATTACGCAGTCTATCATTACAACATCATTTCTATCCTTTACGTAATGCCGAAAATGATTTCAATGAAGAGTAATGCACCGAAACATTGTATAGAAAAGTAACAGAATGCAGGAAAGATATTATAAATGACGCTCTGAAAAATAAAGTTTTTTCTCCTCGTTGGAATAACTGACGATTTACATATAGATAAACATCTTGTATCCCATCACCAAGAAACGATGAACCAAATGAAAAAAAACCCATTCTTCACCAAAACAAAAATAACCTTTCGAAGTGTTCTGAGTATCGCAAATAATTACTTTAAAAACTAAGCTTCCAGGTAGTTCCA
Organism: Vandiemenella viatica; assembly: GCA_031002005.1. Classification (NCBI taxonomy): domain Eukaryota; kingdom Metazoa; phylum Arthropoda; class Insecta; order Orthoptera; family Morabidae; genus Vandiemenella; species Vandiemenella viatica. Next base: position 184,913,289 of record JARYHS010013631.1, on the reverse strand, counting down.
ACAAATATATCGGAAAAGAACTACCTATATATCTTAAAATGAATTAATATAAACGAATTTTACCAAGCTATCATGAATCTCCCCTCGCTTCTTCAGCAACAGGATTTGGATTTTCAGAAAGCTTTTGAATCTGTACCACACAACCGACTCTTAGTGAAGATCCGAGCATACGGTATATCTGATCAGATTTGCGAATGGATACGCGATTTTCTAACTGGTCGGTCACAGTATGTCGTTGTTGACGGGGAAGCCTCTTCTAAACTAGATGTTACTTCGGGCGTTCCTCAAGGAAGTGTAATAGGACCACTTCTTTTCTTAATTTCTATAAACGATCTCGGTGACTACGTTAATTGCAGGATGCGATTTTTTGCTGATGATGCACTTATTTATAGGGAAGTGAGGTGCTCCGACGATTGCTTAGAAATTCAGCGCGATCTGGATGTTATTTCGGAATGGTGCCGTGAATGGCAGCTTACACTTAACTGTAAAAAGTGCAAGGCAATGCACATAAGTAATAAAAAGACCCCGCTTGCTCAGGACTACAAATTTAAAAATTCAGTTGTTGACACTGTGGATTCCCTGAAGTATCTAGGCGTAACAGTACAAAGCAACATGAAATGGAACTTGCACATAACTTCCGTTGTAGGCAAAGCTAATACCAAACTACGATTCATAGGACGTATTTTGAGAAGTTGTGATGCTCATACAAAGGAAATAGCGTACAAAACACTAGTGCGTCCGCATTTGGAATACTGTTGTGGAATTTGGGATCCGTATCGCAAGGGATTGATTTACACATTAGAGAAAGTACAGAGAAGAGCCGCTCGATTCGTGACTGCTAGTTACAGTCCTTACGTAAGTGTCACAGAGCTGATACGTGGGTTAGGCTGGGATTGTTTGGCGGAGAGACGACGTAGTTTTCGTTTGAATCTGTTGGAGAATATGCGAAAATCTTTAAGTTACGAATGCAACGAAATACTTCTTCCGCCAACCTATTTAGGTCGCAATGACAGGAGGGATAAGATTAGAGAAATAATATGCCGTACTGATTTATTTATGTATTCCTTCTTTCCACGATCTGTTCGGGATTGGAATGCGCAGAATTAGGATTGGTGCTTAGCTCCCTCTGCCACCCACAGTATTTGTGATTTGCAGAGTATAGATGTAGACGTAGATGTAGAACAGCTATCAAAACATGGCAAAAAACATGGCAAAAAAATATGAAAGAGTATCCTCAGAAAAATAGGCACTCTACTGTATGTTTTTAATAATTCTAGACTTATTTCATTGTTCCCAAAAAGCAATCCAACGTCCATAACAGGAAGCGCGGGGAAAAAGCCACTCTGCAGCACATTGTGCGAATGTTTGGACTTTAATCCGGAGAGCAGAATAAGCTGCAACCCCCTCCCTCTCCCGTTCTCACCCCCTCTCTGCAACACTCGCCTCTGGGGTTTGGTCTCATATACACAATATAATCCTGCACTATGCTGCCTGCAAGCGGCAGTGTTGACGGTGTAATAATGAGTTGTATCGCGGTATTAACCCGGAGACTGTGAATGGGCAGATCGGCCACCTAACTGATCGAAGATAGGCCAGACAATACATTTTTGTCAGATTCCATCTGTGTAGAAATTCAAAAGTTGACTTGCGTGATCTCTTTATTAAATTTAGTTAATTTGATTCTTAAAAGTTTTTTTTATTGCTAAATAGCTCCCATCAATAAGGTAGTAGGCGAAATGAAAGAAAAATATCTATACTGCATTCTTTAAAAGAGCTAAAATTCAGAACTGTTAAGAACACGGACAAATTTTAAAACAATCACCTTCAACACATATGACAATCATTCACAAAAACTACTATTAAATTCATCTAAACGTATCACAGAGTGATAACATTCATCAATATTCTGAAATAGCTATCAGATATTTCGAAATTAACTTCAAATGATTAAAGGTAAATACTCAATACTTCGTTTTTGGAATATAAATTGATACGATACGACGTAAATAATAGCAAAGATTTGATAAAATGATTTGCCAGGAAGCCAACGAGGAGATTTTGAAACCAATCAAAGAAATTTCGAATACAACCAAAGCAAGATCTATACAATTATAAAGAAAAAATCACAGACGTGGCCAAAAAGTAAAGGAAAAACTTTTTTTGTCGATATCTCAAGAATGAATTCACAGATAGGGTAATCGACTCCTTACCTGTTGGAAGAATGGGAAAATCAAGATGCCACGGCTAACAGAATTGGTCATAAATACACACGAACAGTAGTAACAGAAACTGAAAACAAAGACCGACCATAGTTCAAAAATATTATGCGACAGAAAATACTGTAGAATCCCGCAGGAAGACGAGAAAACATTGGACGAAGGATAGGAACGAACCTAACGGCGAGAGAATGCTATTATTAGGATCCATTTCAGAGTACCTACTTGGTTCATTATAAAGTGAAAAAAAATAATTGCTTTTAGCCAATAATATTTATCACCAGGTTTTTAAAAAATAGATCTTATATGTGACCTCTTTTCCACACTGGAACTTTGTGCTATAACAGTAATGTTGAAAGATACACTAAATGAAACGGCTAGTTTGTGGAATCAGTGGCATAAAAAAAAATTAACATCTATCATCATCAAATATTCCCCCATATCTTTTTCGATTCTCAGAGTTCTGCATGTTCGTAAAAACTTCCTGTATTCGTTTCGGTTCTTTCAACCTTAGGGAATACATGCAGGAATCTATTTCACAAATTATTTTTGTGATCTTGTCTGTCGTGTCTTTGCGATACAAATCCGTGGATAAAAAACAATTTCAGTATAGTCAAAAATGAAACGAGATGAAGCGAAATCCCAGAAAATTCAAATAGCAATTATGTCGCAGTATAATGTCTGTATCATGGTGACACTTTCGTACGGACTTTGACAAGCGGTCACAAAGTCAGGTTAATCTTTATAATATACACTAAATGAAGTCGCTACTTTGTGGCAATCAATCATTTATACTATGTACTCCACAAAGCACAGAAATACTTTATATGACGACGCGCCTTAGCGCATGTGATCCCACCTCCGATTGTCTTGTACTGTTATCTCCGAATTAATCGTAATCAACGGCTGAGGTACTAATGTTACACTCGGGGCTTACCAAACTAACCCGCAGTTTATTAATACTCTGTAAAGAGGACCACTCAGGTCTAGTTAACGGTTTACATATTACTTTTTAATTTCGCATAGCTGAAAGAAGAAGTATACATGTATGTGTGTGTAGCTTCCATTCACTTTATCTGTCGAGCTTTTTTAGATTCAAAATGATAGCATTTTCTGTGGACAGCTTAATGCGGGATCTGAAAGCAAGGCTAAGCTTTGTCGTAATAGGCAACCTGACGCCCATTAAAAATCCTCGTATCATCAGAAGGACGAGTCGCTATTAATAATATCGCATACCAGTGTTGTAAAAAAACGTTTTCTTTTTTTCTGACTTGAAAAAAAAAACGAAAAAACTGAAAAAACATGTTTTTTTCTGGGACATGTTTTTTTCATAACTACTAAATTTCATATTTTTAAGGCATTTATGGTTTAATGTGACTGTTTTAGAGTTTATACTAAGTACTTACCTCAATTTTTAAATCTACTATATTTTTCTGGTTCAGAAGAAAAAAAATTTACAAAAGTATTGGCAAACATTGACTGAAGTATTCTTTTACGAACGGGGATTTCCTGAATAGGCTAGGTTGCACGAGAAGGAATCCCCGTTGTTTGAATTGATACTCACTATTTGAACTAGTGCTGCCAGCCCCACAAATTTATCTGTAGACCTACGGATCTTTTAAAAAAATTAGCAATTTTAAATTTATCAATGGTTTTTTGCCTCTTTTTATTACTTATTGTGCTTTCCTTATATTCGTATACTTGTTAAACTCACAGCGTATAGTGATACTGAGTCATTAAATTGTCAGTTATTATGAATCATTTCCTTGCAACCGTTGGCATAAACCAACGATTGAAAAGAAATAAAGCTCCTATTTTGTATGATAATAGATTTAAATTGAAACTTAAAAGACCGTAATATGGAACTATCGGCGCAGTCTTTATGCACAGTGCGTACTTTGCTCACAATTTAAAATTGCAATATCAAAATCTTTTGTTTACAATACAACCAGTAAAAGAAAATGTAACTACTTCTGAAGTTATGGATCTAGAGGAGACAGAAGAAGAAACAGAAAATTCCGACTCCGACCGCACTAGTGTTGGTATTACTGATACTAGTGAATGTGGTACTGACCAAGAGGATGGATAAAAAGTTATGTTACCTGTATAGATACATTTATGAATCATTATGTAAGACATTATATTATTTAGTAAGATTAAAAGCACAACGTAAAATGTAACTTCCGTAAATAAAACTATAATTTATCAAATATATTGTTTTATGAAAAAAAACAAATTGAGAAAAAAAAACATATGGTGCTAGGATTTTTTTCATGTTTTTTTTTCACAAATCTGAAAAAAGACCTTTTTTTCAATTTGCAACACTATCGCATACCTTTACCCCGTAAGCACGGCAGAACGGTTATGGATTAAACGTAAGAATTTGGAACACCATCTGATGGTTAGGAAGCATGCAGCACCTACAGTGCCACTGTGTACTCGTATTTATAAACATTCGACGATTAGTAGAACTGCATGTGGAGTCAGTGGTGTGTCAACAGCCAGCTTTTTTTATTATTTTTTTATTCGTACTGCGACTCTTTTGACTTATTCTCTCCCTACTTGTGTTGGCTGATCTATATGTGTAAAGGAAGTCTTCGTGAAGAGCCTTTTCCAGCTCCGGACGTGGTGATTTGTGGTCCATTCAGCAGATGCGAGGGGATCGATAGAAAGATATCACAGCGGAACTTGAGAGCAGCTGTTCGCTAACCTTCTGCAGCCCGCGGGCACTCTAATAAATTAGCAAAGAGAGGCGCTTAAAGAGCTGCGGACGGATTTACCACCGTACGGGATCTCCAACCACAGCGAGGGAGGCTGTCGGATTCAAGTTACAAATCTCTATTATTCTACGGGTCACTACATAATATAAAACCTTCTACAAACATTTAAAACTCGAGAGCTGTTTTCAGATGGTGGAAAAAAATTACACCTGAAAAATTTGTTTTACATAGCACCAACAGGCAACTCAAGGCATCGGATGGAAAATGTTATTTTGCCGATGATACAGGGTGTTACAAAAAGGTACGACCAAACTTTCGGGAAACATACCTCACACACAAACAAAGAAAATATGTTATGTGGACATGTGTCCGGAAACGCTTACTTTCCATGTTAGAGCTCATTTTAGTTTCGTTAGTATGTACTGTACTTCCTCGATTCACCGCCAGTTGGCCCAATTGTAGGAAGGTAATGTTGACGTCGGTGCTTGTGTTGACCCCGGTACCAAATGTAGAGACTCTTCGTGCTCGTATTGTGGACGGCTGTGATACAATACGTCATTCTCCAGGGCTGCATCAGCGCATCAGGGATTCCAGGCGACGGAGGGTGGATGCATGTATCCTCGCTAACGGAGAACATTTTGAACATTTCCTGTAACAAAGTGTTTGAAGTCACGCTGGTACGTTCTGTTGCTGTGTGTTTCCATTCCATGTTTAATGTGATTTGAAGAGAAGTAATAAAATGAGCTCTAACATGGAAAGTAAGCGTTTCCGGACACATGTCCACATAACATATTTTCTTTGTTTGTGTGTGAGGAATGTTTCCTGAAAGTTTGGCCGTACCTTTTTTGTAACACCCTGTATATCGTGGAAAGGTGAAACATAGTAAAACTATTCAAAATTAGAGAAATGTGCTGATGTGTCACTGCACAGTAGCTTAATCTGTTGTACAACTATAATCTGCAGTTCGCAAAATTTTGCGTGGCAGAGCATGTTTCGTACTAATTCTAATCAATCTGGGTTTTTTTCTCTCTTTTTTTTTTTTACGGCTTCTAAAGTTAGCTGGCGACGAGATCACAAGAGGCGAGAGAAGATTTGGGAAAAGGTACGGACGGAAAGAATTCGGCTATGGCTTTCTAAATGAAGCATCCCGGTATGCATCTGGTATGATTTCCGGAAGCAGCAATCTGCGTGGCCGGATGTAGAATCCGAATCGAGCCCAGCCAAATGCAGACCAGAAAGTATAACCCTCAGTCACCGGGCGCGTTAATAATCTTCCTCCTTGTATTAAAATCCCTAACGGCACGAGGAAAAAGTGAATAGACACCGACGTCAGTACAGCATTTTATTGGTTTCATCCCTGGTGAGACGCAGATATGAAAGTGCACCCAGTAGTTCCCCGCAGTCATAAGATGAACGTTTTCAAGGTTACGAATATTTAGTCAGCATGTGTGTCAGATTTCTTTCATTTAACTTTACGCCACGTCGATGTTGAGTTCACAAGAGCTGGGAAAGCACTGGGGGCTAGGAATGGGAAGAAATTCGGCCACGGCCTTTTTAAGGAAGCATCCCGGCATTTGCCTGGAGTGATTTTGGAAACCTTGGAAAACCCAAATCTGGATGCCCGGACGTTACTTACGTGAATGAATTATTCACACAGTAGTGAACTGAATTACTACAAACAGTAGCTGGACGAATTATTTACAGAAAAAAAAATAGCGAGCAGTATTAATATTTCTTACTGGTGACAGAATGCCGCCAAATACCACTGTCACGTTTGGTTAATCTGAAATCGTTAAGACTTATCGCAGTCTTTTGTTGGTGAAAATTCCAGTTGGTGAACCCGCCAATGAACATTTGCGCATTATTGGATGTTGTGAGACATTGAACGAGTGGGTATCTACAATGTCGTCTAGAGTCCTTTCTTGATAAAACCAAGCGAAAGTCGCGGGTATGCTACCATCAAGCCTCACGAAGCAACCTCTCCAGGAAGACGAGACAACTTGCTAGGTTACTTTAGTACTTGCCATTTTCTGTTTGCTCTTCTGAAAGGTACGATCTAGAACGACGGAAGTAACGGCCGCAAGAGAAAAGTAGCTCCCCTCTATCATACAACAAAATTTCTACCTTTTCAGATTCTAACTTCTAGAAGATATTTGGCTTTTAACTTTTGGATCTTGAGTTCATGCGTGAAGTGGCGAGTGCAAGAGAGAGCCATTACGAGGCAGTGGAAGAAACGTGCAATAGGCTGGTACTGACTGTGCAGTAGCTATCACTTTGGCCTCACTTTGCTGGGGTCGCCGCTTCGAGTCTTCGTATGGATGGTTTTAAATGAGTGCTGTGTGCCTCCTCTGTTTTCTGTTCGTAGTCGAAACAGTTTACGATAAAACACTCGAGTTGCGTTTTTTTTTTTGTAGCCTAGTAGTATTTAAAAACAAAATAATGAACACGAAACAGTCAAGTCTGTACGGCAAACCTTCCCACAATTGTTCCCGAAAACATATGTAAAAAGCTAACCAATTAACCACATTTATACATTCATGTTCTTGGAAGGTTTGTCTCACAAACTTGACTGCCGATTCCATGGTTTCACCATCGCTTTGTAGTTGCCGAATTCTGTAAGAACTAATCCGGTTCGTAATGAAATCCACGAATCAATTCAGACTGCATAATTAGTTGTAATTATGAGGTTCTTATTTAATGTCAAAAATATTAGTTTACATAATTTAATACTCTTACGTACATAGTTAGACTCTAAAGCTGCGTTCCCACGACGTCTTGTAACGGAGGCCAGACGAAGTGTAGGGATGAGCGCGCGCCACAGGTTAGCCCTCGCTACCTCGCCGCCAACTCCCCACCACGTGGCATAGTGTCGTTTGGCACAGTGCACTATACAGCAACAGAAGCGGTGGGCACCTCTGCTGCAAACCGATGGCAACAGCGCACCACTTCACACGCCTGTGCTGTTTACCGACAGAGAGTTGGTAGCTGCGTGCCATCTCCGTCAGAAGAGGCGGCCCCGTTCCCACGGCGTCTTATGGGGTATCCGTCTGTGGCGACCTACGTCACAGGGCGTCGTGGGAATGGACCTTAAGACTGCTCCTAATTTCATTTCAGATCAGGTCAGTAATTTCGTGTCGCCTTAAAGACTTGGTGAAAAGTTTCTTACCAGTTTTACACTGCATCCTGGTAATCCTAACGAGTAAAGATGACCTATTGTTTTACGTGGAATACGATACACAGAGTTTCCTAGAATCTTCACATTATCAGATGAAGATTCTCATAAAAATTCCAACTAAGATAGAGATTTGGATAAGGGACCTTACTACCTTTGTTAACCATCTGAACCACCAGACCACTCATTTGAAATCATTGTCTCGAGACTCAGCTATGGTCTGGAAACACCATGCACAGAATTCCTTCATAGGAAGGATTTGCATTAATCAATATCGATTTTTAACTGGAGCAAGTTACAAAGCGTCAGTCCTCCCAGTTATTTGTAACTGGAGCCAGAGTAGAATATGGACTCGAGTGGCTTGCTAGAGGTGGGGGAAAGTTGTTCCTGGTAATCGCAGGGCGGGAACCGACGGCTCACTCACTAAGCCTCACAGAACGCTAGCTACAATCCCGGTTATGTGCGCCCGGATTACTGCTGGGCGGGTTGTATGTATTGCGGCGCCAGTGAGCTCGGCTCTCCACCAGCGATACACAAGTTGCCAGCAGAAGTAAATTAGTCCTTAGCGTCACCACTTTACAGCATAAAAAAGGACAGTGAAAACAGTGTTAGTTTTCAAAATTCTTTGCATATTATAATCCGCGAAATTCATCATCTAATTTCAACGAATGTTTGTATATAGGCATAATTTTCTGGGATTTGACAATGAATCAACAGGGAGATGTGGTCCAAATTATTCATAGAGAACGCAAAAATGTTATGAAAGATTGTGAGCATTAGCTCTGGGTTCATTGGGCATATACATTTGAAATCGAATCACCATTTATCCAACATGTTTGAACCATAACGCCAATTAGAAGGAAACACCTGTTGCTCCACTGACACAACTTCAGAATGATTGCTGACCAGGTGACTGCTAGATATTTAAATTTAAAACATGAAATGTGATAAGCTGAAAAAGGTTCCAAGACTGTCAGAAAGAAAAGAGTCAGATACGACTTTTCAAAGTAGACGTTTTGTGTCTCGGAATGTCGTGCTGTCAAAAAACTCTTCGATTTTGAAAATTTATCGACAAGGGAAATTCATCCAAAGTTGGTAAAGATTTAAAAGGAGTATGGCCATCATTTTCGACACTAAGGAATTTTAAGGTTGAACATCGTATATTTCTTAAAGGCGATCCACTTTAAGGATGGCCAAAACTGCAAACACGCAAGAAACATCAAGAAGTTGCACAGTATAGTATACGACAATCGGCGATTAAAATGTGTATGACATAGCTGAGGCTGTATGTTTTCAGAAGTGTAACGATACAATTTACATAAATAATTAAATATGAGAGAACTTTCTGCAAGGTCGGTGCCGCACTTGTTAAATGCTGACTATAGGAAATACGTAAACAAATTTTCCAACTACTCTAGAGAAGGGCCCTACTAATGTGCGTTGATTTGCTATAATGCGTGAGACGCCATAAACGAACAGTTGTCCAAACACAGAGAAAACCCATGGCTCTGCACCAAAAGCGAAATCTTCCACAACGCACATGGTCCGTACTTCCAGGGATTCAAGAGAGATTATTTTAACTACACTAAAAAAGGTTAAAGAGAGTAACTGCCAAGTTCTAATGCTTCTTCTGTATCAATTGGATTAAAAATTCTGGGAATGAGACATGAATTACAAGAAAAAATGCACCTTCCATCAGGACAATGCACCTAACTATAAAGAAGTTTTGGCAATACGAGAAATGAAGTAAGAGTAGTTGGAACATCCAGCGTCAAAGAAGTTTGAATACTATACACTAGAAAGAGCAAAGGTGCTAGTGTTCCTTCGCAAATTGAACAATGCGGCTGCCGCCATATTGGAAGCAACTGGTAACATTTGTATAGTTGAGACGTGTAGAAGTGATCGAGTGCTCGTATTTTTGTGACTTACAAGTGTTTTCTACAATGTTTAAGTCTTGCGCTGCATATAAATGCACTAACCGTGCTACAAGAGGCATAAGTTTATCGTTTCACAAGGAATCTTAACCCCTGCATGTGATCTGACAGTGTTGATCACATGTTTAACATTTTCTTTCGATACAGATTTCCGCTCAGAGATTTGAATAAATAGAGGGAATGGTTAGCCAAAATACACCGCGACAGTTTTACTCCCTTGTAACATAGTGTTATATCTTCCCAACATTTCGAGAAAGAATATTTCAGAAAAAATGGAAATAAAAAATTCTGAAACCAACTGTGGCACCAACAATTCTCTGCTTTCCAGACATAAATTGTAAGTAACCACCATAAGCCTTGCAATAATGTATATGCAAAATACTGTAATATTCGTAGTATCAAAGCTTTTCTTATTTTAGCTGCACCATATGTAGAATTACTACACTGTTTATGAATAAATATTTTGAGAAATTGTTCCTTGTTTCCTAAATTACTATCAACAGCATGAAATATTTTTAAGAAGACTATTGCGTAACCACCTCTAAAAGAAAGAAATATGCCATTTCTTTCAGGGCCTGGTAAGCGATCTTAGGCCCCCGCTGCCCCCGAAAATATTTTTACTTTACACTTTGGATTTTTGAAAATACTCAGAAAATTTAAATACAAAAATGTTCAAAATTATTGGTGCAGATTTTATAATTTGTGTTTGATTTCTATTTATTTAGGCACCTAGTCCGGCGGGCCCTCCCTTGTGTGGCACTGGTCCGGGTTACTTTTGTCCCACTTAATCCTCCCTACTGCGGGTCCCGAGTTCTGATAATCTTTATCAAGAATTCAGAAAGCAAGAGTACTATGACCATATATGTGTCAAGTATGAAGCAGTAACAGACAGAAAAAAATGCATCATTGCAAAGTACAAGAATATACAGGGTGTTACAAAAAGGTACGGCCAAACTTTCAGGAAACATTCCTCATACACAAACAAAGAAAATATGATATGGGGACATGTGTCCGGAAACGCTTACTTTCCATGTTAGAGCTCATTTTATTACTTCTCTTCAAACCACATTAAACATGGAATGGAAACACACAGCAACAGAACGTACCAGCGTGACTTCAAACACTTTGTTACAGGAAATGTTCAAAATGTCCTCCGTTAGCGAGGATACATGCATCCACCCTCCGTCGCATGGAATCCCTGATGCGCTGATGCAGCCCTGGAGAATGGCGTATTGTATCACAGCCGTCCACAATATGAGCTCTAACATGGAAAGTAAGCGTTTCCGGACACATGTCCACATAACATATTTTCTCTGTTTGTGTGTGAGGAATGCTTCCTGAAAGTTTGGCCGTACCTTTTTGTAACACCCTGTATATGAAAAGGAAGTTGCCAGAAACATAACATTTCAGAAAATTTTTCCAATTATACTGCAGGATTTTCTGCCATGAATGTTGCAAAGACTTTCTATTGTAATATTTGTAGCCTATATTTTCTCTGTTCATGGAAAAGAATATTTCCTCTACTTCTATGTTTCTTACTGCAAATGATAATGCGGGACTGTGTTGTAAATATATGCAGAATTGCTGAAAAATGTATAAGAAATGAATACATTCACTGTGATTTGAAAGTAATGAAGAGTGAGTTTAAGCAAAAATAGAAATAGCTATTTTGCAGGGATGTCATTTTAATAATGTTTTTACTAAGCTTAGGGATCACGTGTTTGAAAATGTTTATCCTGAAAATCATGTTATTCTAGTTTGAAAGCAAATTATTGATACGTTTGTCAGGCTGAGAACGTATCATGTTGCAAAAATGCACAATGAAAACACAGTGCCAATCAAACAAAAATTAAAGAAAACTTTGTTGTTTTATAAGTAATAAAAAAGTAAAAAAGTTAATTTCTTGTATTTACTTCCATTGTATTCTCATAAGAATGATATGATTGTTATTAATTTTGTAAATTTATACTAGAGATATTGAAGTAATGATTGTATATGATTGGCATCTAGTTGATGGTCTCTGGAATATACAAAAAGTGGATAAAAATAGAATGGAAAGTGGTTTTAACATATAAGGTTATAACTTCAAACCAGAGGGTGGTTACTCTTGCATTCAAGGAATATTAAAAATTTATTTTAATATATTTTTTTGGCCTTGGCCAGACGTGGTCAAGTTTAATTAACAAGGAGTAAATCATGCTTAGATTTCCTAGAGCTATGTGCTTAGTTGTTAAGTCTTTAGAAAGGAATTATCTTAGTATAACAATGAACAAAAAGAGATAAAAATATTCACAATAGAAACCTTCCCTTCTTCGGTTGCCTACATACTGAAAGAACTGCTCAATTACATTCTTCATTTCAATGTGATGAATGGCAGATTAATTTTATGATTTCAACATAAAACAATTGCTCAATTTCAGAAGAAAGCAGTTTGTCCTAGATCTCTTAAATTTCTGTACCTGTATTTCATGTTTTCCTTCATTATATTTGTAAATGGGTTTCTATTATTGAAACGTTAACATCTTTCCGGATCAGTTGCATTGGCCTGCTAGAAGAGGGAGGAAAAAACTTAGTATTAACTAGAGCGAAGAAAACAAGTCCGAAAGTTAATGTAGTCAATGGAAATTCTGTAATTAGCTTGTGGTTAACGTCATTCGATCTTCCTTCATCAAGTGAAAATCCTTGAAAATATAAAAATGTCCATTCTGCAGTGGTTTGTTATATAAATGTACGAGGATTTCAAATTTCCCGCGATCACTTGCCCCTAACATGGCGGCGCCAGCCATCTTCAATTGGCTGAGAACTGTGGTAGCCTCCCGCACGCGATGGGAGGGGCCCGTCCACCCTATACGGCACACAAAATACTTCCAAACCTGAAGATATTTATGCGTGGAAAAAATCTTTGAGCTAAGTGAAGAACAGAAGTTGCAGAAGGATATTTTCCAGACCTTTCGCAGTTGTACTTCAGGGACGGATTAACATCGGACAAATTGAACTGAATTACATGGAATAATAAATTCATTTCTGAATTGAAAATTCATCTTTCACTGCCAGAACGTGAACTTTTCCCTATGCTCAAGCAGTTCTGAAGTAGCAACAAGAAAAAGATTTACCATCATTTCCGCTTTCAATTTCTATCAATCGTACAATCTTCCTATGTTTATTTCTGATCATGGTATTCAGCTCATTTTTTATTCCCTGATTATGCGGTCACCGATAGGAGGAACGTGCGCGTATAGATGAATTATGTACAGAAATATAATTTCTTTTATTGCATATATCGTCAATCCGCTTGGTCAGTTACTGCCCGTATGCTTATTAATTGTCTGTCTATTCTTTAAGTAATCTCTGAAAATATGCTGCACCCGTGGACAATATCGCCAAGCTAATTAATTTTGCATTGAAATTAAATAAACTTTCCAGTAAAGATTGTCAACGTTGTTATAAAGCAGATAGGAGATGGAGACATAAAATGACAGGTAGCTTTCGAGGCCTGGTGTTACAGAAGACTAACTAATATTAACTGGAAGGAAAAACTAGCAAATTAACAGGGTTATTATTATATGAATAATACTAAAGTTTCTCAAGGCTACTGAACGGAGGAAGAGACAAACTAACCGAACACATATTTCGGCATTACGGGCTAGTGAAGACAGTGACTGAAGACAAAAATTGTGACTGGACTTCAAGGATAAAATAATAATAATAATAATTTCGTGTGGTCGTAATGACCGGTGACAAGGTTTCTATTGGCTGCGCATTCCTCCCTTGTCGTAGCCGGCATAATCTAGCCCGCCAACCCTGCCGAGTACAGGGGACCTACAGTTTAACGTGGAATCCGAACCACGGAAGCGTTCTGGTGTACTTCACATTATACAGCAAGCTGCGCCAGAGGTGAAGGCCGGGTTAAGTGCTTATGAAAATCCCCGCCGAGACAGGGATTCGAACCGAGCACCTTTCGTTCTCCAGTCAGACGCCTTAATCACCCAACCACCAGACCACTCTGATAAAATAGTGAATGACCTGAAACGAGAATCGTACTTTGAAGTAAGAAGGAAAAAACGTTAGAAAGGTGGACAGCCACTGCCAACAAGCCCTCATTGGTAATTAGCAGCGAAAGTGAAAGGGATATTGACAGTGGCGTAGCTAGGTCAACAAGGGCCCAAGTGCAAAAAAATTATTTTGGGCCCTCAGGACAGATGGGTGACCTTTCTTGCTTTGTGTTGTTGGTAAAGGCCCCCTGAGCAGTGGTTGGGGGCCCCCCGGAGCGGTGAGAGGGCCCTTAGTGCGGGGCTTCCTGTGTCTCAGGGGCCCCCTTAGACGACTGCAGAGCTAAAAAAAAAAAGGTAGTCAGTTTGCCATGAAAACTCGTGGCCCTCTTAACTGCGCTCTGGTGCCCCCAGAGGTATGCTTGGGGGCCCCCTGAGCGTAGGGGCCCTGGTGCACTGTACCGCCTAGCCCCATAGTAGCTACGCCCCTGGATATTGACGTCTCGACTATTCTAGATAAATCTGAACAATTTAACGAAACAATATTATTGCTCACGTTACGATGGAACCATCTTTCACACTTCTCAATCGAATGATAGCACGGGAAGGCGCCGAGCTATAGCAATATGTAAATGGATCAGAAGTGCTTGGGCGATATATGCCGGCAACAATGCCGTTCGGACGTGTGGCGCCGCCTCATTGTGGGAAGCACAATTTACAGTGGTGACTGTTAAAATTTAACGAAGCGCGAAGCCTCATGAATATTTAAGGAGTTTGCCCGGAATAACTCGAGTCAAGAGCTCAGCCGAGGGAGACGCGTAGAGCTGCGTTATGTTGTGAGCTCGTAGTTCAGGGTACCGCATTGCAGACGCCTCCGGACCACTACTCCCGTGGGAACTATCGCCCGTCAGAACTGGTCCCTAGGGACTTAGACTGGATGCAGACGCCACCGCCACGTTCCACGAAATACGCGAATTCGAGCGTTGGTAATAACCTGTGCCTCCGTTTGTGGAAAACCTCTTTGGCGCCGATAATATAAACAAGAAATGGTTAATGATGCCACAATAAAACATCTTATTTAACATGGGACCACCAAAAAAAATAATGTAATGCAACGTGCTCCTTAGTATCTTTACCGTTTCTTTGGGGTTAAAATAGACTGTTGCTAAAAATCACTAGATTGAGAGCCATGTATATTTTTCTCTGCATATGATTCCAAAAGTTTCGAAGCATTCCGACAATTTTCATCCGCAGTTATTCCAACATTTTCAGCAACTGATATTAACCAAAAAAAGCACAGGACGCATTCCACGTTTAAGCATAGTTACCCAACACCTCCACCATCATGAAGACAATAGACCGACCGAAGTATATGTAAGGGACGCAACGGGGAGGAGTCAAACATCATAAAAATCCTGAATTTTCCGTATGCACTAATATTTTCAACTGACTGATGCAGCACAGCAAAGCAAGACATTTTCCGTGAAGTGATGAAGCGGCTCCTTTCGGCATGTATAAGTACAGTACTAGTAAATTCTCAGATGAATTTCGCGGCTAGATACATTTCTCACGTGTAACCACCCAACCTTTATCTATACCATGTTGAATTAAAGGACGAAGTTGCCAGACAAGCGTTTGTCCGGGGACACATTCCTCGATTCGATACGGACGGACACCCGTATCGGGGTGGCAAATAGCTTACTGACAATGGGCCAATGAAATACTTTGTTTATATGAACAACTCTTCAGTGTGACGACCCTCATTCACATTAGCGAAGGTGACTGGCTAATGGTCGTGGTTTCTCACCACCAAAGGCATAAGAAGTCTTATAATAATGGTCGACAAAAGGAGACGAGACGAGAAAAATAGATGTGCTGAAGGCGTTGCTCTCGACGGAAGCTAATTGAAAAATTCACGACAGATGTATTTCGGAATGACAGTCAGCAAATATTGCTACCAGCAACATTCATATCTCGAAATGACCGCGAAAATAAGATAAGAGAAATCAGGGCCAGAACCGATTCATTTCTGTACTCATTTTTCCCACGAGCGATTAGGGAATGGAATAGAAAAGATTTACCGGGCGAGTAAACTTAAAATCCGACAGGAGTAGCTTTCGATAAAGCACTCCAGCCATCCTGATCTGGGTTTTCCATGGTTTTCCCAGATCACTCCACGCGAATGCGGGGATGGTTCCTCACAATAGCCCATGGGCGCCTCCTGCCATATCCCTTATAACCCTTCCAAACCATAACCCTTTTCGATAGGTGCAATGTACCCTCCGCCACACACTTTTAGTGAATCGCGGAGTAATAATAATAATAATAATAATAATAATAATAATAATAATAATAATAATAATAACAACAACAATTAATAATCAAACTCTGAGAACATCTTTAAATAATTAAGTAGACAAATATTGTGTAAATTTGCCATATCGTTCATAATGAGCATTGTCCCAATACATTTTAAATCCTGGTAAATTCTTTAATAATTTTTACATCAAGAAATAAGTACCTTTCGTCTATAGCAAGTGTTAAAGGCGCAAACTACTCAGGATAACGGAAAGAACTCAATCTACTTCTTGTTTAGAATGAGAAATATTTATTTCCATTGTTTTAAAGCCTTTATTTACCCACAATAATTTGTTTACAATTGTTCAATAGTGGGATCCTGACAAGAGTGTGGTGGATGAGTGGTTAAGCTTTGGCCTCTCATTCCGTAGGACGAGGATTAGAATTACCGTCTGGTCATCCAGATTTCAGTTTTGCCATGGTATCCCCAAATCACTGCAGGCGAATTGCGCGATGCTTCCTTCAAAAGGCCATCAAAAAATTCCTTTCCGTTGCTTGCCTCCATTCTCGTCTCGCCTCTAATGACATCGATGTCGACGAGGCGTAAGAGCATAAACGTAAGCTAGAAAAGTGTAAGTGTCTATACAAGAACTAGCTAGCTGACATTTTTCAATTGGTGCCCTTTAAAGTGTTTCTTAGTTCCTATCCGATAAAATAAAGCAGACATCCATTTTATGTGCGGGACAGCTTAGTGGGAAGGGTACAGACGCTCTAAGATAGTGATCGTCTTAGACTGGTGAAAGCCTCGTCGCGGAATTTTTAATAGTTTGCATTAATTCTGAGAAATGTATGATTTCCCACAATGGATGGGAATATTTTTCGAGAAACTGAATGAAGAAAAGAAATGGTGTCCGTCGTAAGGCTAACGGTAAATTACCTATTCATCCGAGCAATTGTTGAAAATAAATCTTCGTAACTTTGTCGTTATTATCAAACATTTTCCACTCTAGCTCAGCGAGTGCGGTAATGAAGAAGTCTTCTCAGTACCCTATTGTATTGGCACCCCTTTTCCTCTATTATCTTCCCTCGATTGACCAGGTCTTTTTGAATTTGCTTCATCAAGCTGTCTAGTGAGCTCCCTTTTTGACTGTTGTTAACTTCAAAACATGTCTTGGGTGGTATATTCTCCTATTATGAACACATGCTTTCTTATACACTGTGCTGTAGTCGGAATGACCATTTTCTGATTATGTTAATTTTTTCTTATGGATACCCGACTTGAGACATTTCGTTTCAGGTGCTTTAATTCAGTTGCTGCACTTTAGGCACCTTCCACTGTACAGGGTGTTTCAAAAAGGACTTTACAACTTTGAAAATTCATATAAATTTTATGAAACAAGGTACAGAGCTGGTTTTGGTGTTGTTTTAAAGGAAAACACTTCAAGTTTTTTTTTTACCTTAAACTAAAGATGTTCTATGTGGCTTCCGTTGGTTACTCTGCAGACTCCCATCGGTAGTCGATTTCTTCCCAGACTCGCACTAGCATTTCAGGTGTAACTTGCTCAGCAGCAGCGTAAATTCTTGCTCTAAGTTCAGGTAGAGTGGCCGGCAAAGGAGGTACGTACACCATATCGTTCATGAAACCCCAGAAGAAAACATCTAGCGGTGTCAGGTATGGGGAACGGGGGGGGGGCATGCAATTGGCGCATCACGGCCAATCCATTGACCTGGAAAGCGGTCATTGAGAAAATCCCGGACGTCAGTCAGATAGTGTGGTGGTGCGCCATCTTGCATAAAGAAAACATTTCGTTCTCGGTCATCCCCATCGATCTGTGGTATCAAAAATTGTTGCAACATATCAAGGTGCACTATCCCGTTGATGGTTCTCTCTTGGAAAAAAAAGGGGGCCGAACATTTTCCTCTTGCTCAACGCACAAAAAACGTTCACGAACATGTTGCAATGTTTCATGTGGATTTTCACTGCCCCAAATCCTACAGTTATGTGTGTTAACCTTGCCACTTAAGTGAAAAGTTGACTTGTCAGAAAAGATTATGTTGTCCAAGAAATGTTCATCATCATCCACTCGATTAAACATATCCACACAGAAGTTCCTGCGTGCAATCTTATCAGTGTTAATTGCTTGTAAAAACGAATATCGGTATGGTTTCAAATGTAAACGTTTTCTTAACACACGGCAAACAGTCGTATGTGGGACTTGCAGCTCACGAGATGCACGCCGGGTCGATTTCGTAGGGTTTGTTGACAAAACTTTTTCTCACTTGCTCAACGACCTCGTCAGATGTGCTTGGACGACCTGAGGATTTTTTATGTTTTACTAAGCACCCTGTTTCTACAAAACATCTATGCCACTCATAAATTGTATGCCTACTAGGAGGATCTTTAGCGTACTTGATACGAAAATTACGCTGAACTGTTGTCGCAGACTTCGATTCTTCAAACCAAAACACACAGCTAGCAAGCTCGGGTCCAGTGAAAGCAGCCATCTTTAACGTAACTGCCGCTAGCGCTTGTGCGGCGCGATTAGGCACCAGCGGACTACGCGAGTCAAAACTTGAAGTGTTTTCCTTTAAAACAACACCAAAACCAGCTCTGTACCTTGTTTCATAAAATTTACATGAATTTTCAAAGTTGTAAAGTCCTTTTTGATACACCCTGTATATGTTAGGCTGGAAAACAGGTTTTTTTTAAGGAAGCTTAACTTTTGCCTGTGGAAAGCGTTTGTCCCGTAGTATTTGTTAAATAAAACTGTTAAAGTTTTCAGGTTATCAAATCTGTTGCTTATTTCTGGAATTAGTTTTATGAACTAATAATTGATTTTAAAATTAGATATATCATTTTTTTTAAAAATTTGTGTGTATATCTTGCCTATGCGCCAAAACTATTATCTTGTGTCCAGATAGGACTATAATAAAACGTTTTTGTTATGCTGTACAATTTACAAAAGTTTTTGTCACAAAAGAAGTATCACTTTTTTTAATCGAAATACTGGGTTTAAAACGTCGCATTTAATTTTTGCAGCGAAGTAAATTGCGATTTGCATTAGTCGGAATGTGAAAAGTTATTACAGTGCTGTTCATTCATCTCCTCCTCATGAATAGGAAAAACAGAGATTTCCCGTTACGGGAACAGTAATTACTTAATGTGATTAAAATTGTCGTTACTGAACTGGGAATATAAATTGCCCTGCACACATAACATTGAATCGAAATCGAACCGCACGCGTATAAACTAATCACTGCGAAAATCGCATCATTGCTATTGAACCGATGCTTGAAGTAACTCCTCATTAGCCGGTACTAGCACGATTAATACGCCATTACTTTAACCTGCTTAGTCGTCATTCGACTAACCATCAATATGCATGATTATAAGAGAAAATATTTTTTTTTATTTTTGGTAAATATAAATACCGATATTTTGTGAAACAAATCATGTTAACTAATTATAGTGTAATTAAGGCACAAATCCCGAAATCGAATAAGACTATCATGTTTTAATGCAAAACTGCGTTTCTGTACAGGAAAATGTATGTCGCTCAGAAATAAATATTCACACACCACACTACAGTTTTATAAGATCCGCATAATGAGATCAACCATCGACTTTAAAATATAGCACTCATACAACGTATCTACGATACTTTAATGAGTGAAGGAACCAAGAAGGGGTTGGTTTACATTTTGAAGGCGAACATTTGACCTACTGTTAATATTTTACTATCACGTAAGTACGCCTATAGCTAAGCTGAAAACTATATAAATATTTGTATATTATGCGTACAAACTTGTCTTTATAAATGGAACATACGTAGTCGATACATAGCCAACGAGTCCATAATCTTATTTTTGTAATATTGTTGTCAAAGATTTGTCCCTTCCTTCAAAATTTCATTACGTATAAAAACAATGAAATTCATGTACCATATACTTTAATATTTTAGTGTTTCATAAAATAAACAAGGGATAAAATGAAAACTGCATTTCCAAAAAACTACAAACAATGTCGGTTTATCATAATATTGTTTAAACATGTATTTATGACAAATACGCTTTTTATTTTTTAAATTTATTTATTTTTGTATTGCTCATATTTCACAGCAAACGTGTGAAAATTTTTCTTTATTAAGATAACAATTTTCTTAAAGTTCATATGACTGTAAATCCTTTAGTCTAATTATAAAAATTTTAAAGTTAAATCCACAAATACACATTTCTATTTAAACGTATCACTGATGTAATAAATGTAAATAGCTGTACAGAGCAGTTACGCAATGTACAGTATATATCTGCAGAGAAGCTATATCTTCGAGTTGAAGGAAAATGCTAACAAGGAATTAGTTTGATATATGAGTGACTGCTGTAAGGAAAACAATAAAGTAAACAAAGATCACAGAGTGAAAAGGTCTTACTTCTTATAAAGGTACTGCAGTAAAGTTCAATAAACAGCAGCAACTGAAAAAAAATAAAAAATACATAAAGTGCTGTCCTTATGACTGAATTTAAAGATGTCAATTATCCTGCAAATATGAATAATATTATAGTATACCGTGTACCTAGCACTAAGTAGAAGACACTAAATTGTGTTTTTTGTTGTATACAACTTACTTATAAATTTAACTTCTTCATTCTTCCCATATTACATCACAGTGTCACAATTTAATATTTAGTCGTTCACTTCATCTACATTTTTGCCTATGTTTTTAAAATATCAAAATGAATTAATCAGCCAAATCTCTACCGAAATGTGACTTTCCTATCACACACTTCATGTTACAAGTTTAATTTCATGTAATGTGTTTTCACCCATTATTTCTGACAGGTGTCAATTTCAGGGTAAATCGACAGAATTAATTTTTTTATGTCTTGGTAAGGAACCAATTCGAAATTTGCATTTTTATCTTTTCTGTGTTATGGTGAGCAAGGTTTTTTTTCTTAAACCCATGTGCCATAGATGAACAATAATGGAGACGGTTCTTCCCTAATACTATGCCAAATTTTTATTCTAGAGATGTTTAGTAACCTTCATTCGTAACCTTCCACACCTCTCAATCAGGTAGAAATTGTGTGTTATATGTAACAAAGTTCTTTTACTGTTTGTACAATATCTGCTCAATCATACTTAATGCACTATTGTTGACGTTTTTTATTGTCTCTACTTTTATTGTGCCTCTATTTCTTCCAGCATACTTTCTTTATCTGTTTCTGTGTATCTTAACAGTGACCTATTATAGGTAAAGCATTTATTCCTTGAAGCTATTTTTAATTTTCCGCTGCTTCTCATCATCCCAAATAAGGTATAGTACAGAGCCAACAACGTGATGGCCGTATTTTTTTAACTCAAGTTTTTTCAACCTATTTTTATTACAGAGACTTAATTTTTCAAAATATTCATAACTACTCTGATCCTAAATTGTAAGCGTAATTTTTATTTTAAATTTTGAGGATTTTACTCCTTCTAACACGAGAAAGGTTTATGGTTTCAGAAAGTACCACTAAAGTAATCTTACTGAACTGATAATTCATGGATCGCTGTACGGACACCATGAAAAAAGGAAGGGAATCGAAACACCGAAACTAAGTTAATGGAAAACGAAGTGTCGCACCAACCACACAGAATAGTTTAAATGTCATCTCTTACAAAACGTCAACTTTGTAAGAAAGAGGAGCTAATGACGGGCGTATGATATTCTGTTGCCTTTGCGTTAGTATGTTGTCTCGCTAGCAGCTATGCTCTCGCCCCTCTCCGTCACTCTGTACGTGGGTCCCCCAGGCGATGCTGCGTCACACACGGACAACAGGCGAGAGGGCTGTATGCCGGTTCACATGACACGGGATACGACAAGAACAATGCCGAGACGAGGCTTCATTCGGAACGTTTCGACGTCATTATTATCAGCGCAACACGCAACTTCTTATAAGTTTTTTATTAATTTAACTAGTCTTTTTACACTATTTATTTTTGAAAAACTTCATGGCGCTGTCAAAATAAAATAGCAGCCAGATTCGTAGACAAAGTCTTTTTGTTTTCTTATTGCTTTACGCCTCGTCGACGGCTAAGGTCATTAGAGGCGGGATGGGACTGGGGACAAGGAACGGGAAGGAATTCGACCATGGCCTTTTTGAAGGAAGCTTCCCGGCATTTGGCTGGAGTGATTTTGGGAAACCATGGAAAACCCAAATTAGGATGCCCGGACGGGGATTCGAACCCACTTTCTCCCGAATGCGAGACCAGAACAAAGTCTTTAACAAACAATATTTTCCCTGATTGTTACTAATTCTTGCATCAGTAAAGGAAAAAAAAAATTCAAAATCTGTGTCTGTAGTGTGTTGTGAGATATGGTTCGTACAGTCAATAAACAGTGTATTAATTGGACTGCGCAATGAATTTTGTAATCACGCGCTACCGTCGGCTAGTGTAGAGCGACGAGACTTAAATGTCTCCTATATAGTCGACGGACCATCATCGCTCCTGTGGGGAAAGGAGGAGACCTGCATCCTGAATCGTACCTTTGCATGATTGCAAGACCCACAAGGGCACAAAAGCTGTTACGAATGGATAGGAGCGAGCGAGGCAGGTGGCTGTAAACACTCAGTTCGGTGAGCCTTTCTCTGCGACTCTTATGTTCGGATTTGTGACCGGATGGGCAACGATCAACGAACCAGAGAAATAACGCGGTAATTCCCTCAAGAGAGGAGAGAGAGAGATGGCGAAACGTGCAACAAAGACAAAACAATCACCGAAAGTTTACGAATAATCCTCGAAAGAAGCAGAACTAGTTTTGCTTATCTCCACGAAGCAACTCAGGAAATTCTGGTGAATGAGACGGAGATAGTTTGTTACCAAAGAATCTATTTTAGAACATGTGACTACCCGTTCATAAAATTCAGATCACATGAGGAGCCCGCAATATGCGATTGATGGGACGAGAGGACACTCTAGGGAGAAGATGATAACAACGTAGCAACGAACGTAAGAAACGGGGTCTTAGGATTCTAACCATCAAGGTGAATCGGCAGAATCGTGAGAGGGTAGTATGCCAAGCCATCTGACGTCGAATTATCATCGATCATAATCAGGCAGACACTTTGCTTGATCTCAGAAAGTGCAAACTGCTGAGCTCACATAATACTGTGTGAGACACCAACTTCTGCCGAGTCTTTATGTTGCTGACGGTCACTGTAACAATCATACGGAATTTTTTTTATCGTTTATCCGGACACAGTGTTTTTGAACAAGTGACTGCACATATGACTCACTCGATTTCATCGCCCTCTAACGCCCTGAGCAGAGAAATCTATATTGATGACCGTCCTATCATCCACCGAATTGTAAACTAAGCTTCAATGCAGCCGATATCAACCCTTTTCTAAGGACACAAGCCGATCACATTGCATCATTTAACAAAACTATAATGAACATATACAGTGCTTGAGTTTCACAAGCAGCAATCCAATAATTAAAAATATTAACAGAAACATCCAGAAAGCTACTTACAATATTTTTTAAAAATAAAAAGCAAACAAAAATAGCAATAAATACCAAATCACCATCATAATAATAGCGCGAAGGTTGCAAAATCATTAATGTATTAGTGTAAGCCCGTGACTGTTTTTTTCGTATCGTCACGGGTCTAGAACACTTCCAGTTTTTAGGATGAAAGATTATGACAGATTGACCTGATTTTACCAAATATAAACTTGACCTGTGTTTCAGGGTGAATAAAATCTCTGAGCATGAAGAACTCGGAAGTATTAAATACGAACAGGGAGGATATCGCAGTCGTATAATTGCTTAAATACGAACTTCATTTAACCTTTAAAGTTCACTCTGAAATTTTTTTAAAAATCATGTTTGTTTCGAAAGCATAACTTTTTTTTAAAAATTGAGACTGGGAAACACTCTTAATCATTGGTCATAGTATCTGTAAAGGCCAGGGAACTTTATACACATTCCATATTATTAATCAGTTGAGCAACTCTGAATATATGAATTGCCAGAATAGTTGATTCGGTAACATATTTGTTCTGATCTCCACTTAAAATAACCTAATAAGCCACGTACTGCGAACATTAATGAAAGTTGTCAGTAAAATACCTACATAGCAAATAAACCGTAATGCATAAACTTTGGTCAAGCTTCAATATTACTGAAAGTTTTAATTAAATTGAAAGCCGGAAGGACAATTGGCACTCGTAGTTACAGAAGAGATCATGAGTAATTTAATTTTTAAAGTTTTTTAAGTTTCTTCCATTAGCAACATATTATTGAAAGTAGGTCCATGTTTTTTCAGCAGCAAAATTTATCAATATTTTTTAAACTGTGAAACAGTACTACATGCAAACTAAATAAATGTATTATGACAATTTTGTATCAGTCGCTTAGCTGTTAAATTGTGGACATAACCACGAATTTCTTCTAATGGTATCTCTGGTCACTGTTTTGCGAGCGAAGGCTGACACGTGACACCGTTCTCCAGCCAATAGCTATCGAGGTGAGTGACTGAGTGAGCAAGCTTAGGCAATTATATAAAACATTTTTCCGGCAGAACACGTCAGAAAATTACATTAATCTGATAGATTAGAGCTGAAATCATCGTCGTCGTTAATAATTCAACTGCTGCAAAGGTATATCAAGCTTCGTCTGACCAGCAGGTGTGCAACATGGCACCTATTAACTCTATTCTCCTGTTTACAGTTCACTTAGATGTAACATTTTAGAACGGAATTACTGATAGTGGCACATATTTCGCATATGCGCGAAATAAGCATTTTATGACTGCTGCCACAGAGCTGCTACAAATAAAGTTTAAAACAATTTGACAGATCAAACTTCGTTGCTACTACTTTTTGCTAGCGAGATATTCGTAAGCAATAAGGGCTGGTGGTGAGATTTTAATGAAAAGACAAGGGCATTTAATTTGGTTCACGTTTGCTGCAGCGGTGATTAATGGATTGTAGAGGTACCATTTGCGAAACGACGAATTATTTCATCTCTCTGAATGAATAAACTTTCACGGTTTATCAAGCAGTGATTCAGTATCAATGAGAGCTCGATAAGTAATCCGAAGTGCCGGGTTCGATTGCCGGTCTGGTCTTCGTGATTTCGGTTTTGTGCCATTTTCTGAAAAACATCCACGATGGTCCCTTCGTAAAGGATATGGCAGGATACCTTGTCGTTGCTAGTTAACAACGTTATTTAGACTTTTATCTTTTTTGCTTTACCCCTCGTCGACGTCACTAGAGGCGAGAAAGGAATGGGGACAAGGGTCGGGAAGGAATTGGAATTTTTGAAGGAAGCATCCCGGCATTCGCCTGGAGTGATTTAGCGAAACCATGAAAAACCTAAATCTGGATGTCCGGACGGAGATTCAAACACGCGTTCTCCCGAATGCGAGGGCAGAGCGTTAACCGCTCACCAACCACGCTCGGTATTTAGACATCGAGGATTAATAAATGTTTAGTTTAGAAAGAGACCAGTTAGTATTGAAGAGGAAGGCATAGCACCCATTGTTCGTTGCTCAGCAGCAGTCATTTAAACAGTAAAATTGACATGTATGTGGACCTACCCAAAGCATTGGGAAACTTAGGTACTAAACGGACAGCTACGTCAGAATGAAGTGATACATTTTAAAAGCAAACTTAGAAATAATAGCGGTGGACGCATATTAAGCTTCGCTCCTATTTTTCACAGCTAGGTCTGGATTTTCATCATGCGAAGCACCTTCGTGATACCCTGCAGAGCCAACGGAACCCATCACATGTATCAGATTGCTCATAATGGATAACATCACAAATCCGGATTTGAATAAAATCCGTACGATAAACCAAAAATGGTCGTAATACGTTTTAGTGTAGGAATAGAAGTCAAAACTCATTGTGGTCTATGATCAACTACTGAAATGATGTCTACAACCATCTACCGCTGTGTGTCACTGCTAGTTTCCACTTACAAGAGTGGCAAATTTCATTCGGAACATTGTAACAACCTTTACCGTGATCAAATCTGCATCAGATGCTAGTTGAAGCATTATCATGAATATTAAATAAACGTTAAACATTGAACATTGAATTGGGTAAAATTAAAGCCGTTAGAACAGGGTGATAGATTTGCGAACTGTTTGCATATGCAGAAATATGAAATATCCCAAGAAAATATCACATTAAAGTATCGGGGAAATAATCTTAACAGACAGAAAAACACCAGTTTTCTCAAAATTAAAATGTTTCAAGGTCATGTTTGTACTGATGCTTATGGACAGTATAAAAACAGAATCACTGCTAATTACTACTTATAATTACTAACTTTTAAAATGCATAGTGACAAAACCAACTAACACAACTAAGAGAGTATCTCACTGATTATAAATGAAACATTCTAATCAGCATTTTTCCAGGAGCGCAAGGATAGTAACAATTCTTTCAACAGTGTTTCAAAATTACGTGTGTGGCTGCAATTTCGCTCAAAGTTGCGCTGGAATCCGTAGTAATCCGATTGTTTTTCTCTCTCTCTCTTTGTTTGTGTGTGTGTATTTCCAGACAGTAGACAATTTGTCTCCGTCGGATAGACGCCAAGCTCACTATGCCTTATATGCCGGCCACAAATGAGTCCCGCAATCGACATGCTGGATTAGTTTCTCCAACAAGACACAATCTGTCGCCACGACCAATAAGGACGGTCGCCACAAAAAGAGCTCCTCCGATCTCAATCGACACAGTACACCCCTGCTATGCATAGAAAAAGTAATCAGGCAGCATATCTTTATGCTTTACAGAAAACTAATAGGATTCCAGAGAACATGTAAAGCTGCAAAATCATTATTATTAATCATCATGGTACATACATTAAAAATCAAACAAACTGGACGTAGAGCAATGAAGTTGAAAAAACATGAATTCAAGAATATAATCTCTGTGGTCTGAATTAATATTACAATCAGTCAGTAAGCACAAAGACACCTTATTATTACACCCGTGAATTATAGAAAGAACGTATCATGAAGGAATAATTATAACTCAGCCAAAAAAACTTCAACGAACTACCGTAGGATTGCAAGAAACATTGAGATGCAGTAATTGATGGTGTTGAAGAAAGCTCGTAATTGTGATATACTGATATCAAGCTCGTGTGTAATATTGTTCGAGTCAGAAATGAACAGTTCAAGTTCACGAAATCTTCGAAAGGAGTCAAGTATAAAATTACGAAAGAAACTTACATTAAAACGTTAGTAAAAACACAATGAAAATTATGACGTTCAGCAGAAATGTCAAACGTAACAACAGATAATAAGAAAATGTGAAGATGTGAATTAGTAATATAAAGAAGATATAAAAAATGGTATAATAAAACAATTAAAATCAACTGCTGTCAACTTCAGGTTTGATCCTCAAGCTGTGAAAACCGGAGCTGCACTTCCATAATCTGAAGCAGACACGTCTTATATAACCTAACCATTTGTTGTTAAGTCAGTTGGAAGAGAGGCGGTTTCAAATCCCAGAACGGGTATAGGGTTTGAAATAACTTTAGGCAAATGCCGAAACTATTCCATTAAGAAAAAAAGGTTATGATTGAATTCCAACGCAAGTGGTAAAATAGAAGAAAGAGAATTTACTCAATTCTTAATGATGTGATTGCGTATCAAACCGTCAAAGAAAATTATTTGCAACCTCAGTATGTATGAGCAAGGCCAAGCGACAGAGATGATGATGTGCGTCCGTTTGATAGAGACGTCGAGCATGATGGGTGCCAGTGGTGTCTTTGAACAAAACAGGACTTCAATACCGAGTACGAGTTCATCCCATCGCACCTGTGTTTTCACAAACATAGCACTGTCATATACGTCACTACACCATGTAAATTGGTCGTCCTTCAAAATGACTACGTTACTTCAGTGACGCGAGAAGAGTTTTAGGGAAACATGTCACAAAAAGAAGACATCGGGCGATACTCATACCGCAATCCCTCCGTTTCAGAATTATCATCCAGTGGTACGTTGTATCGAGGTTACAGACTTGCTAAGAAGAATTTCTTTCCTGCTGTTTACCTCGCCCCATGACGTAGACAAGCCTACGCGGCCAGTTAAGCCCTGCGGGGAGACACGCCGGCAGGAAATTAGAGCCCAAACGTAGATCGAAAACCGCATGCGGCTTCCGAACGTCTACAGAGTGTGACAAAACGTAGCCGCTTAGTTCCACGACTGCGTAACCTTCTATTAATAACTCCTCTCATTCCATTCTGTACTGTACTCCCCTACTGAGAAAAGAATGGCGACTCTTCAACACGTTCAATCTACGTCACGTTTGGAGGCTTAGTCCAGCACATACAGGAAATATGTTTATTTCCAGCTCGCTTCGACACCACTTATCACTGTTTCCTTCGAACTCGCAATTGAAAACAAACATCTCTAGATTCCTTGTACTTTTGTCCCTTTTTGTAAGAGTCATGGTATAACAAAACAATGAAACATTAAACACCAACGTAAAAAATTACCCTCTGCGCAAAAGTAACTACAAACGATCAGGTCTGGCGTTCAGGGTCCATAACTTATAAACACCTGTGATTTATGATGAAACAAGTTGAAAAGAAGCAGTGAAGAAAAGATTCTTCACAATTACTTTTCCTTCTCCCGAATGGAGAAACAAAGTCAGAAAAAATGAAATCGATAAAAGAGGAATCTGATTAAAAACCGTTTTTCCTCTCCACCAATAAAAGAAGTTTGCTCAGAAGACGGCTGAATGAGAAATCTAAAAATGAGTATCTCGCTTTCTAACGAGGACTGCCGTTACTCAAATGAATCTTGATTCACTTCCGGAAGCTTCATTTAACTTCCTGTTAGCCCAAGTTGACAAGTCAAAAAATTAATTAAAAGTTGAAACGCTCATCATTTCCTTAAGTAAACTGCATTAATTAAGATAATTCCGAATGAGAACAGGGTATCTTCAAGTTATTCCATTCGCGATATGTAAGAGGTTTCATTCAGTGATGTAAATATGTGCACTAGCAAACTGAAGGCGATGTTCCCGTTGCGTCCTTAATAATTACGCTTAGGAAAGCATATTTTTTATAACAGAAGGTAATGCTGTGGCGAACTAATTGCAACAACGACAGACAGACAACGAGTGGTAGGTTACTTGTAACGGCCCTATGGACGAGTTCGTTTAGGCACTATATGGCTCTCAGATTAGCCGTTCAAGCCCCAGATATGAATCAATCTTCACGATTCTGAACTTGTCTGGAAACTTGGAAGACGAGATGGGAGAAGTGAAAAATTCCTAATCATTCCTTTGTGTACCTGACTGAGGTTAACATCCGCAGATGTAGGTGAACGTGTAACAACTACTGAACACTACCGCGACTTGGCAAGCCGCAAAAAGACATTAGCATTAAAAAATAGTAGCTCGATGCGGTGGGTGGTACCAAACAACACAGCGACAATTTCCCAACCATCAGCCTGCACCAAAATAATGCAGAACTTTTTTCACCATTAGCGGGATGCTCTTAGTGGATTCTCGTTCAGGACACGGGTGGAGGTGTTGACGGAGCGTTGCGTTTCTTGGAGCAATTCATTAGGGGGCGCCAGCGCGGCCGCAAGAAGTGCCTAATGAGCCCCTCAGGCACCGCCCTTTGATTAAAGCGCCCGCCTGTCCCCTCCCCGTCCGACAGAGCCCACGCTATCCAGGTGAACGGAACCTCACGCAACTCTTACTAATCATCCTTCACAATAGTACAGGAGGATCTGAATTAGCACTGTTGATAATATATCGATATATCGATATTATTTTTTGAAAATATCGATATGTATGAGTGATATTTTTTAGGACGATATATCGATATTTCGATACTGAAATCTGGATATCGGCTTCGATATTTTTTTAAATACGTTATCATTTCTCGTTTGTTCTGAATGACACTATGTCCCTCAAATTTCTATTACGCATAGAGATCAGAAAGCTTAAGCAAATCTTACTACGTTCCTATAATTTGAAAGTACCAAGTCTACTCAGATGATGACAACAGTGTAGGCAAGGCATCGCTCGCCCAGTACGAATAGAACGCGAGCCCATTGTTTGAATTGAGCGTGTAGATTGTCCAGGGTAGTCCAACTTGAAATTAGTGTGTTAGCAGGAATAGTGGGAAGAGTAAATAACAAAGAGTTGCTAATTAGAGAGCAAGAAAAATAAGACAACTCGGAATAAGCTATGAAAATACAAAACTAAATCAAATACCAAAAAAAAATCTTATGAAAAAAGTTATGTAACTTGACCATAATGCATGCTATGATAGCTAAACCTTTGCCTAAATAAATACCTCAATCTTATCAATCTTAAAAATACACAAAATAAGATTTGCCTCGAACTTCTTTCGAGTTTTATAAATTTTTATGAAACTTATGATACTCATAATAGTCAAATTTAAAAAAAAAAAATCAACAATCATCATCACCAGCATAACCATTCGAAAGTGAATACCTGATTAAGAACAAAATTACACGTCTACTTATCAGTGGTCAGCCTTATTTTTGCAAGGTTTGACTGTATGAAATTGTATTTACGCATATATCGATACATCGATACTTTTTTCCGATATATCGACAGCCGATATTGATACTTTTTAAAATATCGATATATCGAAAATCCGATATTTTTAAAAATATAAACAGCCCTAATCTGAATACAGGAGAAACCCAATACTGCTGTAATAATTAACGATTTGTAGACGCAATGTTCCTGTCTGCAGATTCGGTAATAGATGCCCCTGGACAGTTGCATCCGTTCTCATTGCATTATCTAAGCCCACCGTATCTCAAGTTATTCGACGGAATGCTGACAACACAGACTGGCTATATAGCGTCCAAAAGAAGCAGATACAAAACAGATTTGGCAGCTGAAAAACTCCCTCCATCAGGATTAAGGGAACAGTTGTGGGTTGAGAAGTGATACAAGATACATTATCGTTATTACGGTGGAATGTTATTATTGCTGGTGTGATTATTATCATTGTTAGTATTATTATTATCTACATCACAACTTGGCTCTGTTTGACGCTCAGCATCGCGGCTCGCTTCAACGACGCAACAGATTTTTTTCTTTACTATTTCATTCCTCCCAGCTGAAGGCTGAGAGGCGGGCTGCTGGAGAGTCACGAAGACTCCTTTCAGCCAATCTACTCTACGGGGAGGGAAGGGGGATGGAAGGTGGGCCGTGGCCTTGTAGGGAACCATCCCAGCATTCGCCTTAAGTGGTTGAGGAAAACCACGGATAACCTCAACCCTAAGGAAAACCTCAACCAAGATAGCCGAACGAGGTTTGACCCTCGTCCTCGCGAATGATAGGTAGGAGGCCGATAACGGCCTCCTGTTATCTCAGTGCAACAGAAGCAGGACGTAGAAAAATATAATCGCTGCCATGTGTAACTCGACTGCGAGTTTCTCGGTCACTATATGCTAGCTAGCTGCCAAGTACGTTAAAATCAATCGGTATTGTGGAATAATTCTTTCGTTTAAGTGTATAAATAAGAATCTTCATTTAGTCAGTAAAATTCTTTATCAATTCCAAATATTATAAAAAATGATTTGTTTATTTAAATTTCAGTATATTTCTTGACTGATTGTCCCAGACTTTTCGATTGATGTCACAAGTGTAACATACATGAAGGTGCTAGTTCGCAACAGTACAGTTTTTTTCCGCCAAACCGGGCGTATTCAATCAAATACCAAACTAAGATACCACAGTGAGAATAGTGACAGCGTATCATGTTATACATTAATCGCATTTGGGATGATTCTGTGTGATGATAGACACCCTACAGTTTTAGACAAGCATCCACACACCGCTGTCGCACAGTTATGACTATCACGCAGGCGCTAGCAGGTACATCAAGCAAGGGTCTATCCGAAATATTCCTCAATTATTAATGTTTAATTCTTAAGCTTTTTGCTTTCCCAATCTTTTCCAAGAAATAATACATTATACTTTCACTCATTCATTTTCATATTACTTTAAAATGTTCATAAACATTTGACACATAGCTTCAAATTATATTTTAACTTTTTTAAAAAACCGGCCCCTGTAGTGAATTGGTCGGTGGGGGGAGATTAATTGCTTACCTTGCATAATTTAAATCACCACCTTCCACTACCTTCTGCAAAGCATATATATTCAGGAAACAGAGGTGAAACCATTACTTCTGTTATTGGTATTTGAAAAGATCCTAAAATTATGTTTTATGTGGTACTCATGAATGCTTACAGACAGAGGTATATTTATCGTTAATCTTAAGCATCTGTCTGTGCAAAAATAAAATTCAACGCAATACCTCGTCTTTCAGTTGCGAAATAGCAAACAAACAATTATCTTTAATTGAAGCTAAGAAATTGCAATACATGCACATTACAAAGATTTACAAATTTCATATGCAACTGAAGCATAAACTCTCTTATTCATAATGAGAGCGATTCTTGTATTACAATGATAACAAGCAAACATCAGATTTAACTGGATTTCATAGGGCGCCAGGGAATTAATTTGTTCCCACAATGAATAGTAGTTGAAAGTTTCCAAACATGGAAGTCAGTCTTTCAATTCAAACTGGATAAAGAAAACAAAAAAGCACTCGGATTTTAGACACAACTAGCTCAGAAATTTATGTCCGGCAGCTCAAGAACTCTTACTCATTAGACCGATAAAGGGCTGTCTCAATGATTCGTTTGGGTACACACTGTTTCTGGAGGAATGATTACCGTGTCTGTCTGGCTGCACGAAGCGTTGCAACAAGAGCGCTATCATCACTCGAATAGCGCATCCGTCCAGGTACTGCAAGGCACTTGTCACGTCAACCAGCACGTGTGACAACATCGATCGGACTTGGCGCTCAGTCATCCTAGCCTCCAGAACACCCCTCTTTGCTGGCTAATATATTGTCTCTCATTTGCTAAGAGTCTCCGGGTGCTATCGGTATTTCTCGTAGGAATAATTTTTCCCACGATACACCGAACGAACGGCGCATTCAAGGACTCCATCCGCGAGAATCCGAGTGTCCACCCTTTCTCACCGGTATTAGCGTCGCCTTGCCAGAGATAATCCCCCGCTTTGTCTGGTATTATAGTGGCAGTCACGAAATTAGTCCTGTGAAGGTCACGGAGTATCCGAACAGTGTTGCAAATCAGCAAAAAAAATCAACTTTCAGTAATGAATGCGAAAAAATTTCCTTAACGTAATACTTAACATGCAGAACAAGGTGATGTGCTTTATAATTCCAAACATTTGTGTGACTGTTTTTTTTTTTTTAAAAATAGTAATTTGTTTCCATGAAAATTAGAAATCAAAATACTTTTTCACTTCAACTGACAGAAAAAGTAATAAAAATAATAAGAAATAACTCCAAAAAAAATTATGAGGCTTCCTGAAAGTTAACAGACTCATACCGAATACATTCTATTCATTAAATAGGGAAGCATGTGAAGAAAAAAATAAAATGTTACACGAAGCGCTTATTTGTTTCGACTGTGTAATGTAAAATGTTGTCGCTGATTAACTTCCGTTTTATTTGTTTACGTAAAAACTTCCAGCGAGAAAGTTTCTAAGAAAATACTGAAATTAATTCTGGTAGCAGGCAAAGCCTCTTCAGACAACCCCCCTTTTGGATTGTTTCACAGTTTATATTTGCGCGCAGCGCATGCTCCAGTGCCGGCAGGTCGGTCGGTTCGTTTACGACTGAGAAACATATTTCCTGTCCTCCACAGAAAAGCTATTTTCAGCTTCTGTAAGAATTATTATTGTCATTGTACACAATGGACCATACATGACAAATTTCGCGAGAAAACTTCAAAAGCAAAGACAAATATAAGAGACCGATTATATATAGAAATGACTGCCACAAATACCTCCATATCAGTGTTTGTAATTTATCGAAGTATTTTTTTTGCCTATTAGTTATTGGTAATATTGCTTAAAAATACTTTAAAATATCTGCTACAATGATTTTAATTAGGTTTCCAATGCCCAGGCGACGTGCAGGTTCACGAATATTAGTTCTGTCTGTTAATACACTAACTGCATGATTATGTTTCTGAACATCACCACCATTAACATTACTCGAATAGGCCTTAAATTAAGGAAATAAAGCGACCGCGTATAAAGATACGCACGGACGACCGGCAAAAGCTAATGTGGCAATGTCGCCGACCCAACGAAGGGACAGAGGGTTGGTGCGGGCAGGGGAGGCAGTGGAGACTACGTGACCTTGGCAGGTCTAATTTCATGAAACCCACTATACCTGACTAGACAGCAACATCCTTCTTAAGTCAGCCTCCTCCACCACGCGAACAGAACTTTTAGGATTCTGTCTCCAGCTCGGAAAAGAATTTCCATTTATTTCTTATGTTTATTAAACTAAACAATAATTAATTTAAATTGTACGAGATGACCCATCTAGTCATCTTGCTACACCAATGACCGTGTCCTCTGAGACACTCTCATCGTGTCCATCGAGATCTCCGAGTTAACTACTGAAAGAACAATCAGTGAATAAATCAATCTTCATCATACAAGATCCGGCGTGCAGGGCAGGATAGAAGATGATGCACGGTTTCTATCAACAGATTGTGAAGCACTCGAATAGATCCGCAAACTATGCGCATTATGTATGCAGTTAGAATGTAGAACACTGCTAGTTGTGTTTGGACAGTCGGAAAAGTATATCAAACTTAGCGGTAGCCGCGTGTATTTCGGAAGTGTAGGCCCGAATGGACTAACATCTGGTTTCGGCCATTCCATTCCTTCTTCTCTCATTCACAATACAAACAACATACTGCATCCAATAGAAATGCAGTGGTGCACACATACAGTAAGACTTACAAGCACTTCCACATTGGGGAAAGCAAGGTTAAAGAATCCAAGTAATGTCTCACCAGGAGGTTATTAAGGGGGATCAAAACTTTCAGCATTAACCTACGCTCGGATACTCTTACTGAATTTGCTATACTAATTTTTATTACGGTTTGGATATCTTTTGCCACAACAAATCGCTTTTATGGATTAAGTCTTTGATCTATATTCAGACATTATCAGTTCCAATTTGATTACATCTGATCCCTTTAAGTTCACTGACGGTAGAAACTATGACTCAGTTTTATTTTTGATTCTGCATGAATATGAAATTTTTTATGTTGCGATCTCCGAATACGAAAAGCGAACGTCACAAGAACGGATTTTATGTTAGTTTCAAACGAGGAAGATACAGCAATACAATTTATTTAATTTTATACCACACGGAAGCCGATCAGAAAATTTTAGTGTAAATCACCTGTAATTCCTGTCGACATCCATTGTTTTCTGGTTTTGCGGAGGAAATAAATAGGCTGGTTCTCAAATCCTTTATTCATGTTAGTTCCGTAGGAGTAATGCTGTTTCCTTGAACAGAATTCCGCTCTGGGATATCATTGCTTTCAATCCCTTTATACCACTTTGCAAAATACGCTAGCAAAGTTATCAAAGCCAGAGCAGCGTTCTAAAATAAACGTTCCAGAGATGTTTCCTTTGACGGCAGAAACGATATATTCACAGGACGTGCTTTGCTGAAAGAGCTCGCATGAAGAGAAAACACCAGTGGTGGCTTAATTGCATCGAGTGGTACGACGAATCGGCAAATAGCGCAGTTGCCTGTGGTCTATTTGTATATTGCCACCGGCACAGTCAGCATGTTTTCTGTTTTATTTGAGTGGTAGAAGAGTTCAACACATTCGTAAAGGTAATGAGGACAGAAAATACCCCATTCTAAATACATAATCCAAACTCCAACAAAATCCAGTGATTTCAAGACTTGTATATGTGGCAAGATTTGCGTTACTCGTGTGTCAGAACAATTCATTATAGCCAAATCCCTAAACACTCAGGGGAAAACGAATACTTGAGTATTATTGCTGCTTTCCCATATTTAATCAACCTTTTGGTAACCACTTTTCTCATTAAATATTAGCAGCGTTATTGTAAATATCTTCAAAATGAGCTTACTGGCCAAAAACACACTTCAACCATGATGCAACCGAAATAATTAATTATTTATATAATTTCTAACATATTTAATGACATTTGTCTTGTTTTTAATTCACACATAGTCCAAATTCTTCGTCCAATATTTTAATCCAGTTTCCAGTAATTTATCGGTATCAAAACTTTTATCAGCTAACATGACATTGTCATCACCAAATGATAGCATTTGAATTGTTCCTACCCTACACTTTAAGAATTTTTTCGAATTTTTCTGTAACTTCCAAAAATGCTTCATCCACAAATATATCCTTACCTCCGACCATTTTTAAATAATATTTTTCACTCCCGATTTTATACTTTATAGTAGACACATACATTATCACAGATTATTCGTTATTTATTGACATTGCAGACTAACATATTTAAAACTAGTGATATAGGATCGTAATTTTTCACGGCGTTGAATATTAATATATTTTTCTCGGGCTTCCAGCCATGTTAAGATGTCACATTTATTAGTCAACAGGGACACTGGTTATCAACTCAGTGCGGCCTGGAACCCGGTTATTAAAATTCTGAAACAGTTTCGCGTCGGTAACGAGCAGAAGAGCGGATGACGTAATCGCGTTGTGTTGGTTTTTGTCTTCCACCGTTTCCGTAGCAGCGGCTGAAAAAACAAACAGTTAATCATTGACATTTGGTTGAGAATGAAGGCAGAGATGGACGCCTTCGAAACATCCCGCAAATGTGACATCTTAACACGGCTGGAAGCCCGAGAAAAATATATTAATCTTTAAAACTTTTAACTTGTGGTTGCATCTAACGCAATCAAACGTTTACTGTATAATCTGTGAAATCCTTGGTAAAAAGTTTATTTTTTTTATTTTTCGTAAAATACAATTGCCAGATGCAGAACAAATTAAATATTGCGCTCCATTGTATTAACACTGGTATGTGATTTAAGCGAGAGATCGGTTGGAAGGAACTCTGGTCCAGAGCGGGTGCCCCCGGCAGCTACTCCGCCCCCCCCCCCCCCAGCCCGCTGTTGGTCCACACGTGCTGTTTAATGACACACGACTCTCCCCTAAGCAGCGCTGATCCCCTAAGCTCGTTTTATAGACACTGCAGTGGGAGTTCCCCGTGCACAGCTATCCGAGGCAGGTACTTAAATCCCAGGGCACACGCAGAGATTTATGACCGGAACGGAAATCCTCCCACTTTAAATATCCCGCTTTAACAAACGGCCTGGGGACCAAAGGAAAAAAAAAGTGGGGGGAGGGGGACATAGGCCGGTTGATCCTAAAACCTACACTTGCAAGAATTCATTCGTCTCACTCTTCAGCATTCAGACTCGACGGATCTCACAGATTATTTATGACCCCCTCGTAACTGCAAAGTAATATATTTGTCCAACATGACGGTCCTACCGTGAATCATGGCTAACATCTAACATGTCCCAACATGCGGCAACACTGGAAATAAAATCTCTAAGTTTTTGAGAGACTTAGCAGTGTGATTCTCATTGCCAACCCGAGACGCGGCTGCGCTATGGCTATTTCCAGCATGGACAAAACAAAATATTACCTAAATGTAATTTGATGCAAAATCAAAGCAGTATTCTACAATACGTACTAAACAATAGTTGAACCAGCTAACGGGCTTCAGAATAGTCGCACAAGCAATTTATCAACGCTTTCTCCATCGCCGACTAATGCTGTTCCTTGGTCATATACTACATTAATGACTTCATTTTGCACAATGTAGTGTGTCAATACAACGATTTTAATTTAAATTCTTTTCACGTCGGAGGGTTTCACAGGAGAACAAAATGGAGCTACGTAGTTTATGGACGCTCCCTCGAATATGTCGACTCAGTTGCCGCAGAAGTTGTAGACAGATCTACGTGTAACTACAGCATTTGCTTGTTGTATCAGATGCGGTTTACATTTCCAAAAGTTCTCTTCGTTTGGCTAACATTCAATTTGGAGTTTGTCCAAGCGACATTGCTATCACAATAAGATCTCTTAAGCGGATTTGTTATTACACAGAGACAATTCCCCCTGTGTGCTCATTAGAATGTCAGCCAGATTTAGCCCGAGGAAGTAGATTGTGTTTCTCCTTTGCAACTACACAAGAAATGTTTTATAATAGTCATCAACCAAGTAACCTATATGTATCTGCAGATAAAAAAAAGGAAAAAATGTACGTCGCTGACAGCTGACGTATTTACCAATTACCCTAACGCGTCTTGAAGGAATGTAGGTAAGGGAAACGAGGGATTAGTGACAAATGAGCAGATCAAACTGACAAAATTTGCACAATACGAGGCGCGTCCAGAAAGTAAGTTCCGTTTGGTAATAAAATGAAATTGTACACAGATACAGAAGAAATTTTTATTGCACAAAATTCTACAACTCTTAAACTACTTTTCCACATAACTGCCGAAATTTTGCGGGCATTTGTCATAGCGTGGCACCAGGTTTTGTATACCTTCTTCATAGAAATCTGCCGCCTGTGTCTTCAACCAGTTGGAATCAGTTTCATTCAGCTCGTCGTCATTGGTGAAGTGATGAAAAGACTTGAGATGTAAGAACAGATGAAAGTCTTGCCAGTTCTTCTGTAACCAAAGGTGGACGCCCACTTCGTTCTTCATCGTGCACATCACTACGCCCACCATTGAACTGTCGGACCCATCTTCTCACCATCGAATCACTCATCGCATTTGGTCCGTAAACATCGCAAATTTGCCGATAAATTTCACTTGGTTTCACTTTCCTTGCATTCAGAAACCGAATCACAGACCTGATTCACAGGCGGCGGGATTTTCAATCAACGCCGACATTTCAAACAAGCACAACAAATCGTACGTAACTGACAACGATCTCCAAATGGCGCACGTTCTTCCCCTTGATACACATCGTCTACAGCGCATGTGCGGAACTGCAATCGCAGCGCTGCAGCGGAGATAAATTGAAACGGAACTTACTTTCTGGACGCGCCTCGTATTTCGGCGACAGAAACACCGTCGCCATCTTCAGGAGTAGTCGTAAGACTTGAAGTTTGCCTAGAGTACGTTGTTTTAAAACTGGCTTGGCAACGACAGACGTTGTTACGTCGACTAGCAGTATCTGAAACTTCATTAGACGTCATACCTTCATACTCTTGTCCACAGGGCGCGGACAGTGAAGATATGACGTAGGTGTTTTAACTCACCAGGTAGGTTGTCCTCATCTCACAGACAGAATGGGTACAGCGAACAGCAGATACAACTGGCATTTCGGGAATTATAAAACGCAGGCCTAATAATCGTGATGATCACTTAGCCTTGTAGCCGAAATATGGCGCCACAACATCGAGGTTTGGAATGGTTCTAGCAAGAAATGGCATTGAGACCATTTTCCTACCACCTTCAAAACTAATGAACATTTTGCGCTCTCCAAAGGATGACCTTGCCCTTCGTACACCGGGAGTTTGGTGGATCCCGTTTGAATGCGGAAAGAAGTACATTGGCCGGACAGTACGGTGTGTTTAACAACGTTGTTTGGAACATTCCCGACATGTTCGCCTGGAACAAAAGGACAAATCAGTGGTGGCGGAACATAGTTTGTAACAAGGACACGGATTCGATTTCGAATCAACTAAGTTGCTGGGATATGCGAGAGGCTTCTGGGACAGCGTCATTACAGGAGCGTTTGAATTCGCCTCGCGGTCTGGTCTGGTTAACCGGGATTGTGGTTTCCAACTCAGCGATGCGTGTATATGTGTTATTGGGCTCCGCGGGCGTCTAATGAAGTCTGAGGTGCTACTAGCCAAAGTTCCCATGCCAGTTTCTAAACAACGTGCTCTAGACAAACTTCAAGTCTTACTACTGTACCTAAATATGGCGACGGAGTTTTATGTCGGCGAAATATTATATGTAAATAATAATATTGCTTGGTTTGTTTCACGAGAAACATTCAAAAGGTTTTTTTTTAATTAAATAAATTAAAAAAAGATTTCATATGAAGGTTGGGTAGGCTGGCTTACAAGTTGTGTAAGGAAGTAAAAATCCTGGATGCTCGGTATTTTTCGTTTCATCGTTAGTATTAACTTGCAGTCAAATATCATTACTTGATGCCAGAAGGACTAACTTAATTCGTAGAATATATTCTAGGATAATAGAATCGGCACAGTAATTTCTACGTTCACTTGAAAATCAAGTATATTGAACACGTAAAAAAAAAATCAAGGATACTGCACAGCATTATGAGGTCATTTTGACTGGAGACCTAGATAAAAGGTTATAAAATTGTAGTTTAAAAAACTAAAAACACGCTTTCGTAGTAATGCGAACTAAAAGGTTAAAAATAATCTTTAAATACAAAGATTTTGTTTAACAGTGATGGGACGTCCCACAATACAGGATAAATTAATTTTTTTGAATAAGTTTAAGGACTTAAGTCACTGATTACAAAATTAACTTTAATGTAAAAAAGCATGGGGTGCTATATAAGTTGTCTTATATTTTTTGTCATTCGCTGTTTGTAAAGGTAGAGTCATTGTCAAAAGTTGTGTAGACGCACCCCACGCTTTTTTTTTTTTTTACATTAAAGTTAATTTTGTAATCAGTGACTTTATTCTTTAAGCTTATTCAAAAAATTAATTTATCCTGTATTGTGGGACGTCCTATAACTGTTAAACAAAATCTTTATATTTAAAGATTACTTTTAACCTTTTAGTTCACATTACTACGAAAGCGTGTTTTTTAGTTTTTTAAACTACAATTTTATTTTTAACTTTTTAGTTTAGATAGTTTCAAAAGTATGTTTTCTATTGTTGGCTTTTCTTCGCCAATCTCTCTTTATCTTTGTGTTTTAGTTTCATTTTTAATTATTACTTCCACGAGATAAATACAATTAAATGGCAGCTCAGCCAGAGGTCCAATAGCAGGGTAAATGTGGAAGGATAGTATTCTATAATAGTACGAAGTAATGTTTCGAATACTCACTATTCAACATCACGTTAAGTGACTGCAGACAGAGAAACCTTTCTGGATAGGAGACAGTGGAAGACGATCGTCGTCGGCAACCAAGGCTCGTAAATCACACCCGGGAAACTGGAGATGGTCAAAGCAACGAGAATAGCAGGACGTTGCTAAGAGACTGCTGTATTGTCAACGGTTCTTAAAACGTGTGCAAATTTTTTCTGTTTTTACTGTCAAAGTAATGATAATATCAAGATATAGCTATGAAATTACTGTATAGTAATCAGTTATCAATACATCAGCAAAATTTCAAACAATTCGGACATCTGGAATTGGGTTAAAATTAAATTGCAAAATTCCACGACATTCAACCATTTTTCTTTTGTTACTGTCAAAGTAATGAGAATAGCAGGATGTAGCTATGAAATTCTTGTATTGTCACCGGTTCTTAATATGTGTGCCAAATTTCAACCAGCTCGGACATCTGGAAGTGGGTCAAAATGGAGTTGTAAAATTCCGTTACATTCATACATACATACATACATAGATACATACAAGTCAAGCTAATATAAAGCGTGTAATAAAAGAAAAAGTGGTTGTACAAGATGGTAGGAGCCCAATAGCGATATTTACGTTTAAATCGTTACATCCCGGGCTGTGCCGACCTGCCCCGTTGTAATGGTTAGAGGCTGGTCCTTTCTATCCCGGTGTGAATGTGACGGCGCCTCTAGTTGGAGTGCCGCTGCTGTTTCTAGGGAACGAGTAACGAGGGAACAGCTCCTCGCTGTGGTGTGTCCGGCGCTGACTTGCAAACAAGCGACTCGCGCGGTAACGAGCAGGCGGCGCTCACAGTGCTCTCTCGATACGGAGTTACATTCCCAGCTATGAACGGATCCGATTTTGAAATATTTTGCATGTTATATTTTACGAGACTCCACTCAGGGATTATAGCGTCATGTTAATATTTTTTTCTCGGGCTTCCAGCCGTGTTAATATATCATATTTGCGGGACGTTTCGAAGGCGTCCATCTCTGCCTCCATTCTCAACCAAATGTCAGTGTATAACTGTTTGTTTATTCTACCTTGGTACACAGAGCACAAAGGATTTGTGACAAACATTGCCTGGCTGGTGAATTGGACTATCTCCGGAAAACGTTTTTAAATAATGGTTATAATCAGGGACAGATTACTCGTGCGTTTAAACAGAAGGAAAATCGACGGAGAGATCAGAGTGATACCAAGGGCCTTGCGTTTCTGCCGTTTGTGGGTGCCCTAAGTTTCAAAATAGGTAGACTGCTATCACAACACGGAGTCAAGACAATTTATAGACCACCCACTAAAATTAGTAACTTGGTCGGCAGCGTTAAAGATGACCTATGTTTACGAACCCCTGGTGTATATTATATACCATGTGAATGTGGCCGCGGCTACATTGGACAGACGCAGCGATGCATTGTTCAGCGATGTGTAGAGCACGCCAGAAATGTTCGTCTTGGGCAAGAAGAAAATTCTGCGGTGGCCGAACATAGTGTGCAAGAGGGTCACATTGAAAAAACAACCATTTTAGCCCGGGTCAAAGATTTTTGGGCCAGCGTTATTACAGAGGCTGTAGAAATAAGATTAACTGATTTATTAGTGAACAGGGACACTGGTTATCAACTCAGTGCGGCCTGGAACCCGGCGATTAAAATGCTGAAACAGTTTCGCGCCGGTAACGAGCAGAAGAGCGGATGACGTAATCTCGTTGTGTTGGTTTTTGTTTTCCACCGTTTCCGTAGCAGCGGCTAAATAAACAAACAGTTATACACTGACATTTGGTTGAGAATGGAGGCAGAGATGGACGCCTTCGAAACGTCCCGCAAATATGATATATTAACACGGCTGGAAGCCCGAGAAAAATATATTAATATTCAACGCCGTGAAAAATTACGATCCTACATATAGCGTCATGTATTTATTAAATTTCTGAACTGCTATGTTTCCGATACAACTGGATAATTCGACAGCGGAACGCAAACGGTAGAGCGACTGTGATCCCAGAGACTACTCCAACGAAGCGGAGGGTTAGTCTTCGAAAATGAACGTCCGTAACGGCTTCTCAGTACAAGAATACTGAAGAGGAAACTGCTCGAGAAGGTTAAATCAGCGCCGAGAGTGGCAGGTTGAGAACACGTATATTATGTGAATTACAAATTACAATCGATGGCCGAAGCAGGAATGATGTTAAAAGCAGAATAGCACTAGCAAAAAGAGCCTTCATGAAAAAGAGAAACCTTTTAGTTTCAAATATTGATCTAGGAATTAGAAAGAACTTTTTAAAACTCTATGTGTGGAGCACAGCACTTTATGGTAGCGAAACATGGACTTTAGGAATACACGGGAAGAAAGAAAATTGAAGCATTTGAAATGTGGTGCTACAGAAGAATGCTGAAAATTAAGTGGACTGACAAAGTAAGAAATGAACGAGTTTTGGAAATGGTTGTTGAGAAAAGAAGTTTGTGGAAGAAGCTTACGGAAAGAAGAGACAGACTGGTAGGTCATATTTTGAGACATGCAGGATTGGTTAAGTTGTTTGTGGAGGGAACAGTCGAAGT
Source organism: Vandiemenella viatica (assembly GCA_031002005.1). Lineage (NCBI taxonomy): Eukaryota > Metazoa > Arthropoda > Insecta > Orthoptera > Morabidae > Vandiemenella > Vandiemenella viatica. The sequence goes on along the minus strand of JARYHS010013631.1, from coordinate 184,869,396 downwards.
TAAGAACTGTAGAGGAAGACAGAGATTAGAATATATGAAACAGATAATTGAGGACGTGGGTTGTAAGGGGTATGTAGAAATGAAGAGGTTAGCACAGGATAGGAAGGGATGGAGGATTGCATCAAACCAGTCTAAAGACTGACGACAGCAAAAAGAAAGGTGTTCATTAAAGTCTCATTGCATAATTAATACTTTATTTTACGGTTGAGATATATGTAGCAAGAATCAAAAAATTCAGCAGCAGACAAATAAGATAGGAACAAGGATGAAGAAGTCATCTCAAGGAAGAAAGAAATCGAGGACTGCATCAAACCGAGATATAGCGCAGATGGCCAGGTGACATGGCGGAATCTAGCCAAGCGTAAATCTGGGGGCGTTGTACTCTGGAGGACACAACAAGACGGCGAGAGGAAGGCCAAGTTTGACTTGAGCCCACCAAGCAAACAGTGAGAAGTCTCTGGAACTGGCAACTTGCGTCAGACACTCTGTAGGCGGACAGTATGAGCAGCCGCATCCGCCAACAAGCTGTGTAATACGCCAACGGTGCAGCATCCTTCACTGAAAGTACCAGGGGAATGGAACAGGTATTAAATGACGTTAACAATACAGAAATTTACATCCTCTGATAATACTGTTCATAACAAAAACTCGTGGACTCGGACCTTTGATTTCAACCGCTAATTTGTTCAATAACATGCGAATAGAACGGAGGGCTCAATGTTCTGGCTGAATTGACAAACATGAGTGTTACCTCGAATGGCTCAACTCTTGGTTAAACGTTAGCAGTAATATTTTTGAATAAAAAATCCGTTTTTTTTAAAAAAATTGCTTTACGTCTCTTTTAACATCGAGGCCTTTTAGAGACGGGAAAGGATGAGGGGCAAGCATGAGGGCAAGGAATGGGAAGGAATTCGGCCATGGCCTTTTGAACAACTGTTTTTATTATTAACTTTCATCTTGTTAGAAGACGGATTTTTATTCAAAAACATTTGGCGGAACATGGCCAACAACAAAGTTGCTGTTAGCAGTAAATGTCACAGACCAATGATTAGAGATGATGCTACTTTTTACCAGGCTTTTGACAACTGTTGCCAGAGCATAACTTCAAGTCAGGCTCGGTGTTTGAGCTCGCACCCTTAATTCAGGACGACGCTGGTTCGATCTCCGGCTTGTAGATCCATACTTCAGTTCTCTATGGTTCTTTGAAAGCGCTCCAGGCGTTTGTCGGGAAGGTTTGATTACAAGCCGAATGGCCGAATTCTTTGTCATTTACTCACCTCATTCTTCCCCTCCCCAACCACCTTCGCCTGTTATAACCTCGAAGTAAACAAGCCGTAAACACCATACTGCCCAATGAATACCAACCTCGAAACTACAAATAATTGATTTTTCGCTTCTTATCTTTTTCAGCCTCTTGGGTATTATCGCTTGGAGTTAGTTTCTAGCTGTTTCTTGGTAGGGAGGAGGGATGGGGGGCTTTAGGACGCGTCGAGGTCATTAGCAGCTATATCTGCGGGAATTTTATGTTTCTGATTAGGCTCTTGGATTCTGTTCTCCATCATTCCTGCTCTGTCACTCATATCATTTCTTACTATTATTAAGAAGCTTTTTATAAAACTTTCAACTGTTAGTGAAATTTATATTTGCTAAAAAATTATATGAAAAAAATAGTTCAGAACCGAAACCAATATATTTGTAAATGATGACAAGAAAGGTAAAATTATTGATATTTAACAAAGCCTTAAATCTCTTTTTCTGAAGCTGAACGTGGAACTTTGTATCTTTCTCAGACGTACATAACATTCTGTAGACACAAACCTAGACTCTGCGTGAATAAAGTATCCTCAAGTTAGACAACAATCATACCGTAAACAAGATTATGACGAATCCATAATCTATTGTGTAACAAATAATTGTTTGTCTTAATGACAGAGAGCCTCCGCAGTTCACCTGTATCATAGCCACCAACTCTAGGCGCTAATGCTACAAGGTAAAGAGGAACTATAGTTTAATGTCTATCTCAACCACGAAGCGTACTTCAAATCAAAAAATTAAAATAAAAAATCTTTACATTCGTAAAGGTCAGTTTAAAATTATAGGTCATTCTGCTTGGCTCTCTTCCACCCTTAGGATAAACGTTTGATTCAGACAAGCTACATATGCAAGAAGATAATAGGTGGTATCTAGTCTACAGTAGCTGTTACGAAAGAAAAAAAGTAAACTCCAGTAAAATGTAACTTCCGCATTTCACTGTAGGAATCCATCTGTAGATAATTAATCGAAGATTTTCGGTTACATCAAATTTCTTCTTGTAAATTTTTAGTTTAATAACGAACAGCTCATGTAAAATTCTAAAGTTTCACATGCCACATCTGTTCGAACACATTCACAGAAACTAATGACTCCTGACAATTTAGAGTGGAATCAGAGTCACGGAAGCAGTCTGGTGTACACTAACAAGGGGACGATACGATCTCGGAAATATAGTTCGGGATGAGACTTCGCAGGTTACTAGTATACCTTAATGGGGGTCCACCCTATAAAGTGGTAAAGCGCAGTGGCCAGAAGATTCCGAGAAATAGGGCTCTAAAGTTTTACCATACCAGCACAGCAAAATGGCCGAGTCTGTAGCGAGCTCGCTTGTTACGCAGGTGGTGCGGGTTCGATGCTACCTCACATAACTTTCTTTTAACCGTTTTATAATTTAACAAAAAAAATAAAAAATAAAGTTAATAACCTAAAAATATCACCAATTAAACTATAAACATTTTTTTTAGTTATGAAATGGCTTTTACAGATAATTAAAATGTAAATACAGTATTTTAGTTTTAAAAAGTTGAATAATTTCAAATGCCTATTTAATGGAGGTAAATTTAAACTTAAATTATCACTGTAATAAAAATTCGGTTAGGGTTTGATTTATGTAAAAAAATTACAATACCGTCTTTATTTGTCCATTTTTTATTTTCTATAAATATCACAAGAAAATTGAAAACAATAAACATTATGACATCTAGCACACTTTATAAAGCCAGATTGTTTACACGAATAATCTTTTTGTAGAAGAGTTTCTGGAAAACGCGCTTCATTCACATTCATGACAATTTCTCTTTCGTCAGAAAGTCTGCAAGCGTACCAGGCGTACCAGATCATTTAATTAAAAACTGGCGATGACAGTTGATTCACTGTTCACTGTAACATAGTATTTTTAGGTCATTAATTTTATTTAAAAGTTATAATATTTAAAACAGTTAAAAAAATGTACCCGAAGTAGCATCGAACGAGGATCACCAGCGTGCGAAGCGAGTTTGCTACAGACTCAGCCACTTCACCTTGCTAGCATAGCACACAAATCAACCAGTACATGAGTTGCGCGTAAAACTTTAGAGCCATTTCTTCCGGAATCTTCCCGCTAGTGCGCTTTACTACTTTTCTGGATGGGCACCTTAAGGTACACTATTAACCTGCGAAGTCTACTGAATTTCCGAAACTGTAAAGTCCCCTTGTAAGTGCAAACGGTCAAGGAAGCTATAAGATAATCTATAAATCCCGAGGTATCGAAGACAGAATTCCAGATTTATAGTTTTACACCTAGTTCACTAAACCACTTGGTATTAGATTTTGGTAGTAAGGAAACATAATTCATACAAAACCCAGCTACACGAAAGCAATGTCGGAAATGTACCAATTCTTCGATTACTGTTATTAAGCCCCTCCACGACGGCCTCATAAGAAGCGGTAGAAGATTGTGGAGAAAGAACCAAAAAGAAACCACGGAATACTAAATTCTGGTTGCTAATACAGGGGATTTAATCCAGGTAAGACCGAAAGTTAATCTAAATTATGGATCATCACAATGATAGGTCTATCTTTACATCTAATGTTACGGAGTAAACCTAAAAATATGATACTATACAGGGTGTTACAAAAAGGTACGGCCAAACTTTCAGGAAACATTCCTCACACACAAACAAAGAAAATATGTTATGTGGACATGTGTCCGGAAACGCTTACTTTCCATGTTAGAGCTCATTTTATTACTTCTCTTCAAATCACATTAAACATGGAATGGAAACACACAGCAACAGAACGTACCAGCGTGACTTCAAACACTTTGTTACAGGAAATGTTCAAAATGTCCTCCGTTAGCGAGGATACATGCATCCACCCTCCGTCGCATGGAATCCCTGATGCGCTGATGCAGCCCTGGAGAATGGCGTATTGTATCACAGCCGTCCACAATACGAGCACGAAGAGTCTCTACATTTGGTACCGGGGTTGCGTAGACAAGGGCTTTCAAATGCCCCCATAAATGGAAGTCAAGAGGGTTGAGGTCAGGAGAGCGTACTTACATACTAACGAAACTAAAATGAGCTCTAACATGGAAAGTAAGCGTTTCCGGACACATGTCCACATAACCTATTTTCTTTGTTTGTGTGTGAGGAATGTTTCCTGAAAGTTTGGCCGTACCTTTTTGTAACACCCTGTATACTGCCCGGATGACCAATGTCCGATCCTCAAAAAAACCGAGGAGTTTTCTCTCAAGTTGAACGTCCAGAACGGCTCCAAGTGCCCGGTTTGCTTTCTTTCAAAAGTAGGAAACAACTAACACAGATTAAGAATAGCCGCAGTCAGGTGCTGATTGCTTCATTTCCCCTCTACTTCCGATCATCAAAATTAAAAATTCTGATTTGCGTAATGAAAGGAAAAAAAAAATAAAACGAAAAATACATATAGCCGTGATGGCTATGCTACATGTTGTACCTCTCTACTGTGAACGTGCACCACCCCTCTCAATAATTATTATTGGATGTAACAAATTAATTGCGCATCGTCATGTGATGGGCTGCCAATTCCAAGTATGAAATCAGAATTTTTCCTCCACCGGTTTGTAGCGTAATATTAAATTCACAGCGGGTAGGTTCATTAAACGTAGCTGGCAGCAACGATTGTGGTGAGCGGAGGTTTTGGTTTATTTATACACATTTCGGTGGACAAGCGGATTTTTCGAGTAGCTAACTATGCTCGTACGGTTTCTAATTTTCCGCGATTACCTCGCATTCCGAATGATGGTTTATTTGACAACTTTGGAATCGAGCGCCACTAACAAACGTCCTGTTCCATTTTGCGGAATCACAACATGCCGCGCTGTTATTGTTCAACTGTCAATTACGACTGATTGTACTCTAATTCACCCCAATCCGTGGATAGAGACCAAGCGGAATGATGGCTGACAAACCCGCACATACGTTTGTGCAGGCAATCCGATTGCAGAATAGCAATATCCTCGTTGGCTGTAGTAACACTATTTACAGCAAACCAGAAGTATTAACTGCATGGAATCCTCACCGCTGCTTCCTCAGTTTGACTCTGCCTTTCTCTTCTGCAATTTTTCAATCCTGATACGAGTATGCTGACAGTTCGATAGTTAACAGGAAACACTGAAGAAGCCTAGACTATCATTCTGTAAGACTTTAATGTACCAAAAAGGTAGGTCAGAAATCTCATCATATAGATCAGCGGTTCCCAACCTATGGGTCGCGACCCACTGGTGGGTCGCGGCGTGTGTTTTGGTGGGTCGCGGAACAATCTAGGTTTTTGCAACAAAAATATATCTTTTACTTCATTTGAAAGGCCCAAAACTCTTAACAATTGAAGAAAACTCGCTAATAGAACTATCTTGAGATTATTCTTTAAAGACAATTTTCAAGGTAAAATCCATAATGTCTTTCTGGATGAATGTAAAAGCAGAGCATCCAGAAATGTCTAAATTATCTGTACTTGTGTGAACGAGCTTTTTCTACTTTTTTGAAAAACATATACTGAAATAAACTATGTGTAGAAAGTGTCTTAAGGTTAAAATTAACCAGTGTTAACCCTGATATCGATGCCCTCGTCAGTAAACACCAGTGCCAGATATTTTTCATTATCTTTGTAATAAAGTGGGAGGCAGCGGCACAAAGCATCACCTCATCAAGTTGAAGGCTGAAATTCCAGGATTAGTTAAACCTCTATTTGCACATTAAAATGCCATTGATGTGCCAAGCCATATCATGGTGGAAAACTTCTAAAAACCCATTTTAATGGTTGACTTGTAAGTTTACCATTGTTTCATCCTGCTCCCGGTCTTTCATATTTTCATACATTTGGGTGCAGTAAAACACAATGATAAACCTACCAATCAACCACTAAAATCGGGTCTGAAGGTGCTTTCCACCAAAAAGGTGACTTGGCAGGCCAGTTGCCTTTTAATTTGCTGATCGGTTTACTTCTAATCGTGGAATTTCAGCAGTCAACTTGATGAGATTATAGTCTGTGCAGCCGCCTCCCGGTCTATTATATGTTTGTTGTTTTATGTATTATCAATTCTTGTTTTTGTTGATTGTATAGCCTTTGTACGAAATTTGCCGATAAGATAGTCGATAGCGTATCGAGGTCATACAACAGTTTCCATTCTGATATTAGATAGACTCTCATATTAGGTGGGTCGCGAAAAATTTTATACTTAAAAGTGGGTCGGGTACCAATAAAGGTTGGGAACCGCTGATATAGATAGTTCACTGTAGTGGCCAATAGTGGTGAAACATTTTGTAACAAAATTCAACATCTATAATATAAAAGAGGAAGATAATTGATATTCTGTAAAACCAATGTCATGAACCTCGAGGTAAATTAAATTAAAGAAGCAGTTCGCTTCACACAATTTATTGCACAAGAACTTTGCATGAAACCCCTTATTTACATAATTCGTAAAAGCTTTGAGGAAATTTATACCAGAAGAAGAATATAAAATAAATGCGCAACAGTAGCAGATGAAATTGAAGGCTGGATGAAATGATGAAGAAAGTGCAATTTGTCGATTTTATCTATCTTGGGACGAACTCTGCCCGGTAGGCGACCCTGTAGCTTAGAACTTGTTACCAGTTACTGGCCACTCCGTCGCTGCTGGAATCTGCAAGTTGTTTCTTCGGGGACTCCTTGCTACAACCTCGATGATACTGTATTGAGTATTGGCTAAAGTGGTGACCAAATATAACCAAAAGTAAAACAAAAGTGACAGAATTCTCTACATGCTCTTCTTTTTTGGTCAAGTTCCACTCCACGACTCCTATTTGAAGTTTTTTTTTTTTTTTACGTCTCCTATAACAACTAGGTCTTTAGAGACGGGAAAGGATGGGGGGCAAGGAATGGGAAGGAATTCGGCCATGGCCTTTTGAAGGAAGCATCCCGGCATTCGCCTGGAGTGATTTGGGAAACCATGGAAAAGCCAAATCTGGATGCCCGGACGGGGATTCGAACCGCCGTCCTCCCGAATGCGAGGCCAGAACGCTAAACGTTACAGCACCACGCTCGGTCCTATTTGAAGAGAATCCTCCCGGCAAGAGTACGAGGTAGAAATACCACCATGCCCAGTGAAGAGGGGAAAGACATTACTTTTTTTATTTTTCCACATTGGCTTAGTATTTTCTACTGGTTAGAATACTCCTCTGTACGATATGAAAGTAACAATCCTTTGTACCATCTTTCGTAAACAGATTTTTCTTCTTTTTTTTTGCGGCTGCTTCAATCTGTTTTGTCATTTCAAGCGCCATTGTTCCAGAACATAATTTCTCATAAAATAACTTTTGGCCAATAAACAAAATTCGCTGCTTACACGAACTCTGAATTGACTAAGTTGCTGGAACCGAAAGCGGAAGATCAATGAACCGACTCTTTTAAGTGCAAAGCAATTATAGTAGGAATATTTTCTTTCATGACAAATATGTTTGAAAACTTTGAAGGTCTTTAAAGGGAAGACAGCTTCGAAAATTGAGGGGACACATGCAGCTCGTGGTGTACAAAAAAAATTCTGTTAAAAAACATGACCAGCACTATAGACAATATCATTGGTTTGGTCGTGAACAACAAAAGCCTCGTGGAACGAGGTTTATTTTACCTCAGTACACTAGAGCTGCTAATAATCAAATGAAACAAAGTTGGCAGCTTCAATCCGCGCAGCACTTTGCATAGCATTTGAATGGGCTGCTCGTTTGCTCAAATTTTGATGAACATACCTCTGACTACAGAATTTTTTTGCGTGCTTTTTATGGAAAATGTTAAACATTTTATTTAAATGGATGCGATAAATTACCCTTCATAAAGAGCTCTGCCTTTGTTTTATTCACTGTTTTGTTGCCGAGTACGTTCGGTACGATTCTCTGGACACAATGAAGGAAACCAACTCTAAAAAATTTAAACAAAAAGTTAAAAAAATCAAATTAACATGTTATGATCCCCTTTTTCAAAATTACAGTAATGTTAGATAGTGAGACGGCATTTTTGATTATGAACTGCATTCTATTTCACTACCCAAAGATCTGATTAGTGATAACTTTGATGACCTCTGCAAAACTGTACACATGTTTCATCCAGTGCCAACAGCCTCGAACACTTTTTTTTACTCGTAAGCTGGAGGTCAATAATAATAAATACCAGAAATGTATAATCATACGCGGTCGTTGATATGATTGTTTGCAGACATAATAATGTAGTTATTTTTCCAATGAATCTTCAAAAGATGCACCTCACAGAGACGTGTAATTATCAACTTTTAACCAATTATTATTATTAACTAGCGGAGTTCCCGGCGTTGCCCGGTATAGTTGGCGTAGATTTCACCGTACCCTATTTTTATTCCCGCAAAACATTTGTACAAAGTTTCATAAAATACGCGCCAACTTTTTCGGAATTAAAGCAAACTTACATTCACCCGCCCCCTACCAAGAAACTGGTGCGCTGAAGTTTAATTACACGTATACTATTTTCATTCGTCCGAAAAGATTCATGTATATCAAGCTTCGATAATTTGGTTAAGAAATTTCGTTACTACATTACTGAACAACCCTAGATTATGTTAAAAACTCACGTTTGATTCAACTGCGAAGTGAATGGATATACCTGTGGCTCGAAACGCCAGATCCTTTAACTCTGCAGATAAAATATCAAAAGTGAATCCGGAATAATATTATCGTAAACAGAAGACTAATGCTGAAAGCCAGAGATATTATCCAGAGATTGTACTTAAAGAAAATCTCTGTAGTTTTTATGACTACCTATGTCGTTTAAAAATTGATATCCCGAATTAAAGGAAACAATACATCAAGTTATGGCTTTTAAAAATTGAATATATCGAATTAAAAGAATGAATACTTAAAAGTTTTGTTTAATGTGCAAAATAGTTATTGCTATAAGTTATCTTATTGCTTTAATTAAAGGCTATGGTCAGACACATTGTGTTGTGTGTTTAGTGCGGAGTATGCGGCATCTAGTGTTTCCTCCTGTGGAATTTCTCACCTTACGTTCAGAATTTCATTTAATGCTCCTACATTATTTAACGTTGAAACATAAGACATGCCAGACAAGTGAATTAAGATTCTAAGCTTTAAAACGGTGAAAACTCCATCGAAATCTACCCCGTAGTTTCCGAGTTTTTATACGACCAATATGTCCGGTTTTAGTTTTATAGATATAATTTTTTTGATGTACGTATTTTTTTTTTTTCGCTTATAAAATACAACTGTCCGAAGAAAAAAATAAGGTGATTTTGATATTTTCGTATTAAAGTTCAATCATTACACTTACCAAACATATTTACTTGAATCAGGTCACTTTTTTACATGTTTATTTAAGAACGTTAGTATAGTTAATTACTTATACGAGTAAACAGCGTCCTAGTTCTGTGTCCCGGAATTTCTCCCTGACCTCTGCTTCTGCATAATTCGGCTGTTCGTTGTAGCCGTCCTTTGTCTGATCCTCTAAATTCGTGCGTCTTATTGAGATGAAAGCCAACCAGAATTCACATTGTCGACAAAATTAAGTTTTTTAAATAATCTTTTTTGTTTTACACATACGCAGTAGTAATGGGGAAGTGGTTTTCTAAGATTTTTTTACAGTCTTCATCGTTCCATGTATCCCCAAACATATATATTAATTTCGATATCAGGTCTGCAAGTCTGTGTTAGAATTATAGCCGACACAATCTCTCTGCTGTTGGTGCAATATTGACTAAACTTCTTTTCTAGTGGCCCCACTACGGCATCCAAATTTCATCAGTTTTTACTATAAGAATCACGTTATATTTACTAGTTTTTTAGTAACCTAACTAAAATTTTAAGTGTACTTTAACGGTTAAAACTAATGTTTGGATGTCAAAGAAAAGCATCTCAAATTTCTAAGAACCGGCTATCTGGTGTCATAACAACGGTTAATATTTATTTCGGAGTAATGTAACTTCAGTACCGAGCGTGGTGTGTGAACGGTTAGCGTTCTGGCCTCGCATTCGGGAGGACGCGGGTTCGAATCCCCGTCCGGGCATCCAAATTTGTGTTTTCCATGGTTTCCCCAAATTACTCCAGGCGAATGCCGGGATGCTTTCTTCAAAAAGGCCATGGCCGAATTCCTTCCCGATCCTTGTACCCTGTCCCTTCCCCCATCCCACCTCTAATGACCTTAGCCGTCGACGAAGCGTAAAGCAACAAGTGAAAAAAAAAAGTTACTTCAGTACGAAATACCATTGCATTTCGCAGCTTTCCTTTCTCATTTCAGATTTTAAATTTTTTATTAGCCTTCTCAAAGATATTTTAGCACCACTATATTATAATGTTTGATACATTTGCGGATAATTGTAGATTGACAAATTTGAGACTACTCTGTTCCACAACAAAAACTCTTATGACTAACAAATTACAGTAGTTTACAAAATAACTGGAAGGTGAAATTTTTAGGTGCTTTGCCTTCGGATGAATCACTCCGGTATTCGACTCGAGTGATTTAGGGAAACGATGAAAAACGTCATATGGATCACCGAACAGGGGGTAGATTTCACGTTCTGTCGAATGCCAGACCCGATCGTTAATCCTTCACGCACCAGACTCGGTTCAACTTACTTGAGATGCTGCTATGGTCCAGAATACACTAATCCCTGCCGGAAGAATAACACAATTGGTATTTTAACTAGCTTACGCGTACATGAATGATTTGCTTATTCCACTTTATAAATTAGGATCACAATTTGTTACTGCACCAGAAGAAAAATATTTAGGACGAATTAAATATACAAAATTCAATTTTTCAGCCGAAGTTTCAAAGGTATTCTCTTAAACATGACAGGCTCTCCTGACTTGCCGTTGTACCATCTCCGAATGTCCTTCGTCCACGAATTCCTTCCTCCAGCAGAACTTTTTCCCTGAAATCCTTTGAATCTAACAAGCTGCTTCATTTCTGTATGCAAGGTGAGATTGTCAATTCATCTGCGAACAATGACTCCCTGCATCTACCTGTATGCCACCATTTGTAACTGGGATTTCACTTCACTTCGGTGACTAAACCGAGTGGTTTGAGCATGGATTCGCATGACAGCGGACACTGCGGGAAAAAGTCTGGTGAGCACAAATCTTTACTAGACTAACTGCTTATAGCGGAAGCAAATTCGTGCCGGACGCAACACCAAAATGCAACATCCAGTCGGCCAATTCTAATGAAACTTTAGTTTTTTGTTAGAGCCCGAAAGAAAATTCTTAGTACTTTCAAGTAAAAGGTCACATTTTGACTGATCCATTGGATAAATTTCTTGTATTGAAAGGTCCTAAGCAAATCAACAGAATGAAACATCCAATACACCAATATTTATTATCCTGATTGCATAGCTACCTGCTCAACTATGACCATCAATAATTTCAGAGTAAATCATAGTGTCTATAATCGATACAAATGGCTTCAAAGTCCCTCAAAATATGTAAGTATACTGAAACATCTTATTCAAAGATTTAAACGTTCACTATTTACAGTATGTTAAAAAGTAAAATAGTATTAATGACCGATAGATTCCGAATTGCAGTTTGGGGCAACTGCGAGACAAAGTTTAAACTGGCTATGCAATCCGCCTGTATCCCAGGCCTGTAATCTCAACATACTGCAGTTATTATAAAGCAATTAGATCACATGTAGTGGGGGAAAGCATTATAACCTCTCATTTAAATAACACTTGTAAGGAAACAAAGTTCCTTACATTTTTTAAATTATTATTTCAGTTTCATTGTTTTATATGTGTATATTTAATGGTAAGAACTTTTGTGTGTTTAATTTATATTTATTTTGTAACAGAAGAAAAGATAATAGTTAATCTGTAAAAGCAAAGATGTGGGTGTTATAAGATTATCTTTGGCGGAGATAGAAGAAGAGAGAATATTCTGTTAAGTTGTAGTGACAAGAAATAAAAATGTTAAACTGTATTTATTAATTGAATGGTAAATAAAGAAAGTATATAAATATGAGAAGTAAAAATATGAAGGAAAGATAATTCTTACACACTCCACACCCTCAACTACAACAAAAAGAAATTCGCTACGCCAGGACAAAACCAAGGAAGTAAAAAATTGGACAGCATAAGATATAGTTCTCCAACGGTCTGGATTCTGTTCTGATATGTGAAAGTCATAGCTGAACAATGATAAATGCGCTCACTTTACTTATGGTTTCATCTGAATGTATTTATGGGTGATTATGAATGAGCGTTCGTTTTTAACGTAGCGTTTGTCTGAAGACTAGACACCGATGACACTAACCGTAAAGGTCGACCGCACTTGGCTTTGATCAGTGAGTCGATAAACAGGTCAGCCGACCCAACCCACCAAATAGAGCACAGGGAGGTGAGAATATCCAGGAAGGAAGAGGTGTGGGTGTCAGATTTAACCTGGTCACTCTGTAATCGGAAATACCAACCCTCTGACGAAAACTAAAATAATTCTACAGTGCTCTTAAAGAACGACGACTCTATGTAATAGATTAGAATACTCGGAGAGGGGCAATTATTCGCATTGTCACAGTGACGTGACAGAAAAACAATGGAAATTACTTCATTTGATAAAATATTTTTCCCTAACCATATCACTCCGTAACCTGTGCCACTGAATGACACTTTTAAAAGGAACCATGTTATTTATTATCATTAACGATGATTAAATATGGTGTCAATTAGTAGTTTGCAGGCTCAACATTTACTTTTTTTTTAATTATAGCTTTGCGCCTCGTCGACGTCGACGTCATTAGAGGCAGGAAGAGACTGGGGTCGGAATCATCTAGGCATTCGCCTTGAGTGATATGGGGAAGCCACGGAAAACCCAAATCTAGATGTCCAGACGGGAATTCGAACCGGCGTCCTCCCGAATGCGAGGCCAGAGCATTATCCCTCACCCACCACGCTCCGTCTCAAAATTTTAATTTATTTATTTATTTATAGTACGACTAAGCAACTAAAGTAAAATATACAAATATATACACTGAAAAAAAAGTAGGCAGCATTAACAAATGTCCAGTTGTTGCAGTCAGTCTAAGACGGGAGTCCCCAAACTTTTTACCCCGTCAACCCCTTGACAGGATATTTGCCTTCTTATCGACCCCCACAAGTATTTAATAAAAACATTAAATCATTTTTGGCATTTCTGATGCTAAGCAATAAGGACGCCTGCATAACAACTCAGCGAAATAATTTATAAAATCCACCCAATAACATTAACAGAAAAACGAGATACTTTCCACTATTATTACAATCTCGAAAAATAGGAACAAAACTATCGACAGATGGAATAAAATTCAAATAAAGACCTGCGAAAAAGAACAGACGGTTGTTGTACTGTTTTAACTTGTCACATATTTCATCATTTACTTCACATGACTTCGCAAACAGACGAGAATTGAGAGGATGAGCTTTACTTTAATTTATTGACCTGATTAGAGGAGAGCATTCCTATTTTCTTTCCGCTACAGTTCAATTGATTCTCTTTAGTATTAATCGACCCCCTTTGGACCCCTCTGTAATAATCGACCCCTGGAGATCTCTTATCGACCCCAAGGGGTCGGTATCGACTACTTTGGGGACCCCTAGTCTAAGAAGACGGCCGACGCATACAACAACTTGTCGAGCCGCTCTGTATTATGATCGCATTTTGAGTGGGTAAAACATCTTCTGGCGTTACACAAAGTATACGTCTTGGTTAATTAAGTGTGCCGAAATACGCAACAGCAAAAATTGTTTGTTGCAGATCGAAACTGTGTGAACAATAAGTTATTCTTATGTTTCTCGGGACAGAAATTTTTCTGTGCGAACTCGTAGATTGTGAGAATTGCGTGATCTTCAAGCAAATTGAGTGGAAAATGAATAAACCGTGAAGATTCGCCCGTTGTTAAGAGTGGAGCTTCACAGTTCTACGAGGGACAACGACCTCGCCTGCCGTCGTGAGGCGCTGCTGTCACAACGTCACTCCGCTGGCGCGGCGTCAGCAGTCCTGTCCAGCTGTCTTCGCTGCCGATTCAGCAACTCTACAACTGCATGAGTACAGCGCATCCGCACACAACCGCAACCTCAAAAAATCCCGTCCACGGTTCAATGTCAAGCTAATGTAAGATCTGAAAGTTTCTCTGATCCCCACCTGCCAAAATCCATGTCTGCAAAGCATTCATATGAATCCCGCGGTGATTCAGTAACGGACACATCCGGCAGATTGGAAAATCTAATTGTAGCCATGGATATTGAAAAACGGTTCAAATAGCTATCGCTTTACATCGATTAGGAACTTCCAGATCAGAATGACCCAACTGCAACTCGAAAATGAAAGGCTGCGAAAGGAAAATAATGTGACATCTCGAAACCTGGAAAAACATATGCCGAGCAGCTTCTAGCACTGCTATCCTCGCAAAAAGAAAGGCGCAGATTGAGAGTGCTCTAAAGAACCAGACGGACACTGTATTTATTTCATCAAAAAAACCAAAACTGAAAGGAGCAAAGGAGGTTCAAAAGAAATTTACAGAACTTCTAGACCCTAAAAAAGATCAAATAAGGATCATAAGCATGAGGACCACAGGAAAAATGTTAATTGGGGAAACCGATTCAAGTGAGGATATTAAAATGATAATGGAAAATGCAAAGCTACAAGAGGAACTTAAGTGTCAGCCACCTAAGAAAAAGCGTCCATTAATAATATTATACGACATACAGACTGGAATGAAAGAGGTGGAAATAAGAGGCTGTGTTTATTACCAAAACCTTGAGGGAACAATAAGTAAAGCTGATTACGAGATAGGCTTCGTCTTAAAATTCATAACTGGCCCTAAGGGAAAGGCCACTGTTCATCATGTGGGGGAACTAGATCCACAGCTCAGAAAAATTATTATTGCCAAACAGCGGCTATATTTGGAATTCCAGTTAATAGCCGTTAAAGACTTCCTCGTAGTACCGTCTAGGACAAATTAGCAAGCACTGCAATAAAGAGAAGTCCACATGCTCTCATTGTGGCAAAGAGGATCACAATAGACCTGAATGTGATAAAAAGGAACAACCTCCCATTTGCGTGCCTTGTATGAAGCGAGGGAAAACGGCTAGTTGTTCATCTAAGGACGACTGTTACACATACCATATGTTGCTTCAAAGAACCATAAATAAAACAGATTCATCTACATCTATACTCTGCAAATCACAAATACTGTGCGTGACAGATTATGGACAGTAAGACCGTAACAGATACAGTTAACAACAAAATTCGAGCGATAAGCGATAACTCAGAGGATTTCTACATCTGGTACCAAATGACCCGGAAACTTACGATTAAACATGAAACAAATATCATCAGATGTTAGGAATGACAACCCTGGAAGTGTAAAGCAGAAACGGAATTGAAGAAGTTGAACAGGTAAAACTTCTGAAATTTTTAGACAGATGACTTAATACGATAGGATTAAACAGGTATATGAATTCCGAAAAAGAGATTTTTATTACCAGGGTAGCAGCAAAGTGAGCAAAATACCTTCGAACAGCGAGCTCAAGGTTATTTAGAATTCCGACAACGCAACTTGCAGAGCATGTAGCAGCAAACTGGATAATAAGATTAGAAGTAAGCAGAAACACGTTCAGGCTACTACAGAAGCAGCGAGACATCAGCGAAATCCCAGCCAAGTGTTAGAGGGTGAGTCGGCCTGATTGGATGGCGAACCTTATCGAACTGAGGCTCTTAATCGAGCCAAGTACAAAAATCAGCAAACACCTGCACCGCTAGCAATCAAACCTCAAGTAATGGTGCAAACATTAGTACCCAGAACTTTTATCATTACTACAAGTCAAGAAATTTTATCGTAATATCCCTAAACCTCTTTTAAATATGTAATTCTAAAGAGTTGTAAAAAATACAGCAACCAGTCACAATATGATGTTGTTGTTTATTAAACTATTACCGGTTTCGAACTATACCTGCTCATCTTCAGATGGTTTGTAAATGTTTACATCAACAAATGCAATATACAGGAATGTATGGTTGTCCTACAGTAACCAAAGAAGTATCTGTTTATTGAGCATAAATTAATAAGGTATGATGAAGAAGATTACAATCTGTTGTTACTTACATTTTGCATCTGAATATATCCGAAAACAAAACCAAAGTCATCTCATTGGTGTATCAATAAATATATTATTTCTGTTTATACTATACATATCATGGTACAATTAACCTTTAGTGTTTTATATCTATAAATCCTAGTTTATCACATTATAATTTTAAGGAAATAATATTCAGTCTAATTTTACCTTAGGTACTATGTAAACTTCTTTGTATATAATCATCTTTGCTATATATTGTTTCTTTGTAATATGTCCTCTTTGCTTTGTATATCCTGTGTATTTGTATATCGTGTGTAAAATAGTAGCAAACACAGTGTGCTCCTATCCATCTCCATCAGTGCTGATACAGCGCATTTTTGTAAATATGTACGTTTATAGTGCTTTATCAAGTCTTCCCACCAATGAGATGACTTTGGTTTTGTTTTCGGATATATTCAGATGCAAATGTAAGTAATAACAGATAGTAATCTTCATCATACCTTATTAATTTATGCTCAATAAACAGATACTTCTTTGCTTACTGTAGGACAACCATACATTCCTGTATATTGCATTTGTTGATGTAAACATTTGCAAACCATCTGAAGATGAGCAGGTATAGCTCGAAACCGGTAATGATTTAATAAACAACAACATCATATTGTGACTGGTTGCAGTATTTTTTACAACCCATTTTTGACATCACAGTCGCGGAAGTTCCACCAATCCATCATGGATAAAATATTATTAATTGTAAAGAGATTCTTAGTTAAATGTGAAACAAGGATAAACTCATTTTTAAAAAATAGAATTTGTACTTGGTGATTAGAATTTGAACATAGAATGCAGAAAATTTGAAATAATCCATAAGTACGAAATGGAAACGTTCGATATGTGATTGACAGAGATTAGTTTCTTTCTTAGTACAGAGAAAATGCAAAAAACTGTAGAGCTAAACGAACCTGTGCATTATATTTTTCCGTCTTGAATTTCAACAATTTTTGAACCTGCTGGGTTTCTTCACTATAAAATACTCACGCTTTCCACAGTGCAAAGCAGAAACAAAACAGAATGGAGGACTGAAATTACCTATGTCAGACATACTGGAAGAAATGGGGAGCATTCAAAACTTCACCTCTATATTCTCGCCAAGCGAATACTCCGACATCAGACCATATACAGAACGAAACCTACAACGTAAGTGATAAGAGGAAAGAAA
The DNA here is from genome assembly GCA_031002005.1 of Vandiemenella viatica. NCBI lineage: Eukaryota > Metazoa > Arthropoda > Insecta > Orthoptera > Morabidae > Vandiemenella > Vandiemenella viatica. The sequence goes on along the minus strand of JARYHS010013631.1, from coordinate 184,851,775 downwards.
CAGGATAGCAAACAGACAAGAATGTATGAATACCACGCCGCGAGAGACACCTATCACAAGCAGCCCCCATCTTGGAAAATATCGCTAAGGCACTGCTCAACACGTTTCGACTCAATATAACATTTATTCTTCAGGAAAACGCTCTTTCATCAAGATATTCCATGCAGTGCGACGTACTGTTTACTCCACGATTGCTTTAACTTGTAATTTGATTCATCTTAGCCAGTCAATCATTTCTCAAACAGGTTCATAAAATCAGACATCTCGGAGCCTAGTTTATTTTGTATATGTAATACAAATTTCAGGTTTATTATTACTTTATTCACCTTATATTTTAGTATGCTACGAATACCATCATTTACGTTGCTTCTATCAGTGTATAATTTCCTATGCAAGCGTTTATAAATAAATAGCAAAAATTGTAGTACTTGGTGTTATCCTTCAAAAGCTTTTTCAAACCAGCTTCACAAGCTTTTTCAAACCTAGTGCAACATTAGGCCAGGTAATAGAGGATATAGGTTCCCTTTGTAGGAGTTTCACCAAGGATGATAGAGTAGTGATAGTGGGAGGTGCGGGAAATAGTATTGATAGAAACGCGAGTTATAGTATAGAGAGTGACCTGAGGAAGGTGGTGAAGGAGGCACAGCATACCAGGGTGGAGCTCATGCAGGTCCTGAGTCGCCATGACCGTCCACAATTGAACTATGCTGTGAGGCGGGTTAATGTGGAAACGGAAGTGCTACTTGGGAAAGGCATTAGTTCTGTGTTGGGGGTTGTGCCTGTGAACACCATTGGTAGGTGGGGTTTCACTAGGCACGGCCTACACCTAAATAGAAGGGGGAAGGGAGTACTTTCTGAGTTGTTAGCTAAAGCAGTGAGGGAGCCCGTTTCCAGTGATGATGGGGTCAGGACTGTGCCTTTTTTAGGTTAGGGGCTGCTGGTGAAGGGACAGAAATAGATTATCAAAGTGATACTGATTGCAGATTCGCGATGGGGAAAGTCACAGATATTAAAGAAATAGATGAAATGGCTGAAACAATAACTGACTGCGTTAAAAGTGGGAAAGAGGAGATAAATTCTGAAAATGTAAAGCCAATAGTAAGGGTGTTAATGGTAAACTGTAGAAGTATAATGAACAAAGTAATCGAATTTGCAAACTTAATAGAGATGCATGAACCACAAATAATAATTGGGGTAGAGAGTTGGTTAAAAGAAGAAGTACTAGACAGTGAGGTTTTTCCTGATGGTTACAGAGTGTACCGCAGAGATCGAGGAGCAATTGGTGGAGGAGTCTTCATACTAGTTAGCAAAAACTACCATAGTTCACTGGCATTCATAGATCAAGACCATGAGTTACTTGGGGTAGATTTCTGGGGTAGTAAAAAAGAAAAAATCAGAGTGTTGGCTGTTTACCGCAGTGGAAGAATGACAGAAGAGGATGAGGCTCTTGGGGAGAAATTAAATTCATACTCAGATTTCAGAGGTGAGAATAGAATGATCATCATCGGCGGAGATTTAAATTTACCAGGTGTAAACTGGGAAGGGAATAAGATAAATAACACAAGGGAACAAAGATTTGCAAATATCTTAATAAGGGAAGGAGGATTTACACAAGTGGTTGAGCAAAACACTAGGGGACAAAATATTTTGGATATATTTCTAATTAAGCCCGATGAAAACCTTTTGAGGTATCAAGTAACTGAAGGAATAAGTGATCATGAAGCAGTTCTGATGGATATTAGAGGATTCAGTAAACCAGCAGCCAAAATTGAAGGGGGAAATAGGTACAATTATAAAAAGGCACAGGTTTCAAATTTGAGGAGATATTTCAGAGAACAATTCAGCAAATGGAAGGAAGGCTCAGGTACAGTAGAGTCAAGGTGGAAAGAGTTCAAGGAGATAATAAGAAAGGGGGAAGAAAAATTTATTCCAAAGCAAAAAATAAAGAGAAGTAGAGATCCTATGTACTATAATAGGGAAGTGAGGAGGTTAAAGAGGTTGGTAAGAAAAGAACATAACAGAGTTAAGAGACAGCAGGGTAGTAGGGAATATTTAAAACAACTAAACAAGGACTTAATAACAGCAAAGAAAATGGCCAAAGATGGGTTTATGAAGAGTATTGTCAGTGCAGGGGGACCATTGACTGATGCATCTAGAAATTTCTATGGCTATATCAGGAAACTGAGGGGAAGGGAGGATGTAGAGACACTTATAGATAAGGATGGAGAAGAAGTTACTGACGATTTGAAAAAGGCAGAGATTTTAAGTAACTGGTTCAGAGAAAGCATTAGGGAAAATGAATCAGAAACAGGAGGGTCTAATTCGGAGAACGAGCTTAACAACACAATTAGAAATGACGATAGTAAAAAATTTGATATCCATCCTGAGGAAATCATGAAGGAAATAAGAAAGCTGAAAAAACATAAAGGGGCTGGTGAAGATAATATTACTACAGATATCTTAAAGATAGCCGGATGTGACATTGTACCTTATCTTGAAATATTATTTAAATTGAGTCTAGACACTTGCTGCTTACCACAGGACTGGAAAAGTGCAATAGTAGTACCGGTACATAAGGGAGGGGTGAGAAATAGAGTTGAGAATTACAGGCCAATCAGTTTGACATCAGTGGTAGGTAAATTAATGGAAAGATTGATATGCAACCACATCAGAAATATATGTGAGGAACGTAATTGGTTTTCAAGCAGGCAACATGGTTTCAGGCAAGGATATTCATGCGAATCTCAGTTGGTGGGATATATGCAAGATATTTCAGATGAAATGGACAAGGGAGGCCAAATTGATAGTGTAGCACTAGATCTGTCTAAGGCGTTTGACAGAGTAAGCCATAAAATGGTAGTAAATAAGGTAAAAACCATTGGAGTGGATAAGAAAGTGCATTTGCTGGGTAGAAGAATTTTTAAAAGGTAGAAAACAGAAAGTTAGGGTAGGAAATGTAGTATCAAAAGAAGTGGAAGTAAAAATGGGTGTGCCACAGGGTAGCGTATTGGGACCATTGCTATTCATTATTCTAATGAATAATTGTGTTGCCTGTTTACTATCTGAAATTAGATTGTTTGCAGATGACATAATGCTGTATAAAAGAATCAAAACGATAGAGGATTGTAAACAGTTGCAGGGTGATCTGGACAGGATATCTAATTGGGTTAGTAAACATGGAATGAAGATAAATGCAAAGAAGAGTCAGCTTATTAGATACACAAATAAAAAACAAAAGGTTAATTATGAATATAAGGTGGGGAAAGAATTGCTTGCTGAAGACTTGAAATGCAAATATCTTGGAATTACTTTTGATAACAAACTTAACTGGGCAGGACACATAGGACAGGTGGTAGGAAAAGGTTTCAGAGTTCTGCACTTGTTGGAGAGAGTTATGAGGGGATGTACGAGAGAAGTCAAGGAATTGGGTTACAAAACTTTGGTCAGACCATTGCTCGAATATGGTAGTGTAGTATGGGACCCTCATTTTACGTATCAAATACAGGAGTTGGAGAGGGTGCAAAGAAGGGCTGCTAGATTTGTTTCTGGAAATTATCGCAGAATGCAATCAGTGACGGATATGATAAAGGAGCTGGAATGGGATTCATTGCAAGACAGGAGGAGGATGAGGAGGGTCATGGGAGTGTACAGGGCATATACTGGTGATGAGGCATGGAAAGATATTGCAGTAGGTATGAAAAGTAGTGCATGGAAGGGAAAAGATGACCATGACCACAAGCTGGCACTCGATTTCAGGCACAAGGGTGTAGGAAGATTCTCTTTTTTAGGTAAGGGTGTCAGGGATTGGAATGAGTTACCAAGAGAAACGATGAATAATTTACCGAAAACTTTGAAGGAATTTAAAGAAAAAATTTGTAGAGGGCAAATGTAGGTGGGTGCAGGATAGGGGGAAGATAGCTGTGTAGGGAAATTGCCACCGGAGCCTGTGCTCCATTGCAATTAAATTAAATTAAATAAATTAAATTAAATTAAAGCAACCAGTTCATCATAAATATGTACGAGTATCTATATGACAGTATGATAAAGTATTCAGTCAGTCTACTTGCTGCAATATGAAGATATCTGAGAGTTGTTTCACAAATATATCTTTTAAGCACGAATTAACCTAGTTCCTCGATGGGATAAATTTCACAGACAAGTGTTCGTACCAAAACTTGATGAAAGCTGACATGAACTCTAAAAGTGTAGTTGCGTGGCAGTCGCTCAACTAGTGTTGTAAAAAAAAAACTGTAAAAAAAAAACAACATGTTTTGCTTCTGGGACATGTTTTTTTTTCAGAACTACTAAATTTCAAATTTTTAAGGCATTTATCGTTTAATATGACTACTTTAGAGTTTATACTAAGTACTTATCGTACTTCTAAATCTACTATATCCTTCTGGTTCAGTAGAAAAAAAAATTACAAAAATATTGGTAACATTGACTGAAGTTTTCTTTTACGAAAGGGGACTTCCCGAAAAGGCTAGGTTGCGTGAGAAGGAATCCCCGTTCGGCCGTTCCCCATTGTTTGGATTGATACTCGCTATTTGAACTAGTGCTGCCAGGCCTACAAATTTATCTGTAGACCTACGAATCTTTTCAAAAAAAATTAGTAAATTTAACTACGGTTTTATGCCTCTTTCTATTACTTGTTGTGCTTTCCTTACATTCGTATACTTGTTAAACTCGCAGCGTATAGTGATAATACTGAGTCATTGTCAGTAATTATGAATAATTTCCTTGCAACCGTTGGCGTAAACCAACGATTGAAAACAAATAAAGCTCCTATTTTGTATGATAATAGATTTAAATTCAAACTTAAAAGACCGTAATACAGAACTATCGGCGCAGTCTTCATTCACAGTGTGTACTTTGCTCACTATTTAAAATTGCAATCTCAAAAGCTTTTGCATGCAATACAACCAGTAAAAGAAAATGTAACTATTTCTGAAGTTATGGATCTAGATGGGACAGAAGAAGAAACAGAAAATTCCAACTCCGACCGAACTAGTGTTGGTAGTGCTGATACTAGTGAATGTGGTACCGACATAGAAGATGAATAAAAAATTATGTTACCTATATAGATACATTTATGAATCATTATGTAAGATATTATATGATTTAGTAAGGTTTAAAACTCACATGTAAAATGTAAGTTCCATAAATAAAACTATAATTTATCAAATATATTGTTTTCTGAAAAAAAAAAATTAGAAAAAAACAAGGGGGCTAGGTTTTTTTCATGTTTTTTTTTCACAAATCTGAAAAAAACATTTTTTTCAGTTTGCAACACTACGCTCAACACGTGACAATCCTCTCCATTATTTCATCCACATCGTACACAACAAAACAAACACAAAAAACGTTACAATAGTATCTCAGTCACCTAGACACACAAAACACACGGAAGGAAAGATTTGTCCATGCTACTTGTCTAGGCAGGCCTAGATCGACGCATTTTAGTAGCATCGGAATGCCGGGATCCGATGATCGTTTTTATTTCGTTTCCAACTGGTTTGTGAAAGTGCTTATTTCCTCATAGAGTACAACGGTGCTGCAGATGTAACAGAATTAAGGTCGAAGGGACAGGGAGCAATGTTGGGGTGCGCCATTACTAACGGACATCAATTACGGAGGAGCCAATTAAGCCGAGGAGGGGCAGGCCAAGAGAAGAGAGGGAAGGTAATTAAAGGAGGAATGGGCGATCGCACCTCACCACCTGGCTGGTACTGCTGCTACATCCGTCACACAAAGTCTCAGTCCATCACTAACGTTCTGCAGGCTTGTAAATTACTAATTTTCCTTTTATTTCTACACAGATGCTTAACTGTAGGAAGAATCTGTGGTATATTGTCAGATTTGAAATTAAAGGAACTTTCGTAAGCAAAATTAGCTTCCCTGCTTAATGAGTATAGCGGTTTGAAGGTCTCGGGATTGAAAACCAGTATGGCCACGAGTTTTTACAGGTTTTATTCATACTAGACGACCCGTGCGAAAATATCGCTAATAAAATGCGATGAATAGTGAGGTTGAATATGATGTCACCAAAGCTGAGTCATTACTCTTCATACTCCTACTTCATTTATCGATTTCGGTTAGAAATCCAGGGAGATAAATGGCTCGAAACAAAAAAAAACGTATTTTAGAAATATTGAAATTTTTGCCCTTTATGGGTCGAATTAGGAAAAATTCCTTTCTTAGAATATAATGTTACCATAGCGGAAACCTTAGTCTTTAATATGATATATCATTTATCTATATTGGTTAGATATCAAGGGAGATAAATACTTCGTGACACAAAAATGCGTTGTAGAACCATTTATACTTTTTCCCTTTAAGGGTTGGATTCCAAAAACTTCTTTCTTAAAATATGATGTCACCAAATCTGATACATTATTCCTCATAATATTCATTGATTTATCGATTTTTGATAGATATCCAGGGAGATACGTGGCTCGAGACACACAAAAAATGCATTTTAGAAAAATTGACAATTTTGCCCTTTTGGGTCGAATTACGAAAAATTCCTTTCATAAAATATAATGTTACCACGGCGGAGACCTTAGTCTCTAATATGATACCTCATTTTATCTATAGCGGTTAGATATTAAAGGAGATAAAATGCTCGTGACACAAAAATGCGTTATAGAAAAATTTATACTTTTCCTCTTTAAGGGTTGAATTCTAAAAACATTCTTTCTTAAAATATGATTTCACAAAACTGAGACATTACTCCTTATAATCCTACTTCATTTATCGATTTTGGTTAGATATCCAGGGAGATAAATGGCTCGACATACAAAAACGAATTTTAGAAAAATTGACATTTTTGCCCTTTAAGGGTCGAATTATGAAAAATTCCTTTCTTAAAATATAATGTTACCACGGCGGAGACCTTAGTATTTAATATGATACCTCATTTATCTATATCGGTTAGATATTAAGGGAGATAAATCGGTCGTGACGCAAAAACGCATTGCAAAAATATTGATACTTTTTCCCTTTAAGGGTCGAATTCAGAAAAATTCTTGTCTTAATATATGACGTCACTACAGCGGAGATCTTAATCTTTAAAATGATACTTTATTAAACGATTTCAGATAGGTATCCAGGGAGGAAAATGACGCGTAATACGGAAAACAGCATTTCAGAAATATTGACATTTTCGCCCTTTAAGGGTCGAATTCCGTAAACTTCATTTCTTAAAATATGAATTGATCAAAGTTAAGACTTTAAGCTTTAAAATGACACCTCATTTATTGATTTCGGTTAAGTATGAAGGAAGATACAGGCTTGTGACAAAAAAATACCTTATAGAAATAATATATATGATTAGGTACGCCAAAACGCTCGTGGATCAGATTCGACGTTACATTTTATTTCCAGCAATGACTGAGCCTAAATGTGTGATATATCGTAACACTGTCAACTGATGGCCAAAGAAGCCTTTGGAGTCTCCAGGCTAACAAATGTAATACGCGTTTAGCTTTTAATCGATGAGCGTCAATTTGTCGGTTAGATTTACAAACACCGATTTTATTTATTTAGAGCTTCATAAATAATAGACAACGAGGTCATTAAAGGCGGTAGAGGTCTTGAGAAAGCCTCTACAACAGAACCATCACACATTTTGTCTAGAATGATTCTTGCACAACCACTGAAAACTGAAATCAATCCAAAGTTTTCGAGACTCCCATACCGGAACGTTAACGTTCAGCCTCCAGGATTGCTCGGAAGGACCGAACGTATCGTGTTTATCTTCTCTCTAGGACTTGGAATCACAGAAGTGCCTCAGAACTCAACCTCACCTCACAATCGGTATTAGTCCCTTTGCGAATTCTGATTCTGTCAAAACAAGTTTTTAACACTCTTTTGAATTCATTGGTTCCTTTTTCAGTCCCTTGCACTCTGAGAACACAATTTTTATCAGGTTGTTTAGCAAGTGAGCACTATTTCCCTTCTCGACAGCCATACTACATTTTCTTTGTCGTTACTTCTGTTCGTCAATGTTTTGATACACGTTAAACCACACTGAGCTACAGGAGAACTGCAACCACGAGTCTCAGTAGGTCTCACTTGTAAGAAACATTTGTGTAGATTTGTATGTAAGTTTTTAAGGAGGATTGCTATTGAATCTTTTGCTGTAAAGCTCAAGAGTACTTCTACTGAACTGTTTTTGACTTTTGACGCTGTCGCTAAGGCATCTATAAGTTCGTGTCTATAGAGGAACGAATTTTGTGTCCTTCAATCCTATAGGTGGTACTGTAATAGCAATACGGCTACTGATGATTGGATAAAGCATTTTCTGAAACAGAAAGGGACGACTGGTTTTTATATCAGGTTTCTGAAAACTGTAAACAAAAATTGGTTTGTGAACAAAAATACAGCCGACGTAGGAAAAAGGTGCTGTTATTGTTGATGATAAAAATGTGTATTGCTTGAAAGTGTCATCCACTCCGTGTGATAGAACTGAACATCTGTGTTTCGAACACTCTCTGTATATCTGTAAATAACTGTTAGAGTTATTGAACTCAATCAAAAAAAAAGGACTAATGACAACAAAAAATTTTAACTTCAGAAATTAATAAAAACTATATAATAAATAAGAGACATTGAAAAGCAGGAAAGGAAAATTCCGAGGAAAATATTCGGACCAGTTTTTAGTGAAGGAATTTGGATAAAGAGGCCATCAAAAGAGCTCTACAAACAGAGAGAAACAATAACTGACAAAAGAAGGATGAAATTTTATGGACATATTAGCAGGATGAACAAGAACAGGCTGACAAAGCAAATCTTCGAGATAGTAAACACCAGTAAAAACAAGATTAAATGGATATCTGAAACAGAAGAGGACCTTAAAGAATTGGGGATCACACAAGACAACATAAACAACCGAGAACAGTTTAGAAACATCATAAAGAAACATACACTTAAACAAACACAATTCAAAAAAAGAACAGCAAACAAATAGTCAGAAGAGCGCAAGAGAGAACACAGCGAGCGTCTGAAGAGAATTTGGGAAGAAAGGAAGAAGAAAAAAAAACATCATGACTACTCAAGTTCAGTCGCTCTCTTTAAAGGGAATAATTGAAGAAGAAGAAGAAGAGAA
>JARYHS010013631.1:184816665-184841666 GCA_031002005.1 Vandiemenella viatica | reverse complement strand
CCATAAATACATTCAGATGAAACCATAAATAAAGTGAGCGTATTTATCATTGTTCAGCTATGACTTTCACATATCAGAACAGAATCTTAACAGACCGGTGGAGAACTATATCTTATGCTGTCCAATTTTTAACTTCCTTGGTTTTGTCCTGGCGTAGCGAATTTCTTTTTGTTGTAGTTGAGGGTGTGGAGTGTGTAAGAATTCTCTTTCCTTCATATTTTTACTTCTCGTGTTTATATACTTTCTTTATTTACCATTCAATTAATAAATATTCAGTTTAAAAAATTTATTTCTTGTCACTACAACTTAACAGAATATTCTCTCTTCTTCTATCTCCGCCAAACATAATTTTATAACACCCACATCATTGCTTTTACAGATTAACTATTATCTTTTCTTCTGTTACAAAATAAAAATAAATTAAACACACAAAAGTCCTTACCATTAAATATACACATATAAAACAATGAAACTGAAATAGTAATTTTAAAAAATGTAAGGAACTTTGTTTCCTTACAAGTGTTATTTAAATGAGAGGTTGTAATGTTTTCCCCCACTACATGTGATCTAATTGCTTTATAATAACTGCAGTATGTTGAGATTACAGGCCTGGGATACAGGCGGATTGCATAGCCTGTTTAAACTTTGTCTCGCAGGTGCCCCAATCTGCAATTCGGAATCTATCGGTCATTAATACTATTTTACTTTTTAACATACTGTAAATAGTGATCGTTTAAATCTTTGAATAAGATGTTTCAGTATACTTACATATTTTGAGGAACTTTGAAGCCATTTGTATCGATTATAGACACTATGATTTACTCTGAAATTATTGATGGTCGTAGTTCAGTAGGTAGCTATGCAATCAGGATAATAAATATTGGTGTAATGGATGTTTCATTCTGTTGATTTCCTTAGGACCTTTCAATACAGGAAATTTATCCAATGGATCAGTCAAAATGTGACCTTTTACTTGAAGGTACTAAGAATTTTCTTTCGGGCTCTAACAAAAAACCGAGCGTGGCGGTGTAACAGTTAGCGTTCTCGCCTCGCATTCGGGAGGACGGCGGTTCGAATCCTCGTCCGGGCATCCAGATTTGGGTTTTCCATGGTTTCCCCAAATCACTCCAGGTGAATGCCGGGATGCTTCCTTCAAAAGGCCATGGCCGAATTCTTTCCCATTTCTTGCCCCCCATCCTTACCCGTCTCTAAAGACCTAGTTGTTATAGGAGACGTTAAGCAGTTAAAAAAAAATCTAACAAAAAACCAAAGTTTTATTAGAATGGGCTGGCTGAATGCTGCATTTTGGAGTAGCATCCGGCACGAATTTGGTTCCGCAATAAACAGTTAGTCTAGAAATGATTCGTACGCACCAGACTTTTTCCCGCAGTGTCCGCTGTCATGGGCATCCATGCTCAAATAATTCTGTTTAGTAACCGAAATGAAGTAAAATTCCCAGTTACAAATGGTGGCATAGATGCAGGGAGTCATTGTTCTCAGATGAATTGCCAATCTCACCCTGCATACAGAAATGAAGCAGCTTGTTAGATTCAAAGGATTTCAGGGAAAAAGTTGTGCTGGAGGAAGGAATTCGTGGCTGAAGGACATTCGGAGATGGTACAACGGCAAGGCAGAAGGGCCTGTCATGTTTAAGAGAATACCTTTGAAACTTCGGCTGAAAAATTGAATTTTGTATATTTAATTCGTCCTAAATATTTTTCTTCTGGTGCAGTAACAAATTGTGACCCCAATTTATAAAGTGGAATAAGCAGATCATTCATGTATGCGTAGGCTATTTAAAATACCAATTGTGTTATTCTTCCGGCAGGGATTAGTGTATTCTGGACCATAGCAGCATCTCAAGTAAGTTGAACCGAATCTGGTGCGTGAAGGATTAACGATCGGGTCTGGCATTCGACAGAACGTGAATATGCCGTTTTTCATCGTTTCCCTAAATCACTCAATCACTCGAGTCGAATACCGGCGTGATTCATCCGAAGGCAAAGCACCTAAAAATGTCACCTTCCAGTTATTTTGTAAACTACTGTAATTTGTTAGTCATAAGAGTTTTTGTTGTGGAACAGAGTCGTCTCAAATTTGTCAATCTACAATTATCCGCAAATGTATCAAACATTATAATATAGTGGTGCTAAAATATCTTTGAGAAGGCTAATAAAAAATTTAAAACCTGAAATGAGAAAGGAATGCTGCGAAATGCAATGGTATTTCGTACTGAAGTAACTTTTTTTTTCCCTTGTTGCTTTACGCTTCGTCGACGGCTAAGGTCATTAGAGGCGGGATGGGGGAAGGGACAGGGTACAAGGATCGGGTAGGAATTCGGCCATGGCCTTTTTGAATGAAGTATCCCGGCATTCGCCTGGAGTAATTTGGGGAAACCATGGAAAACCAAAATCTGGATGCCCGGACGGGGATTGGAACCCGCGTCCTCCCGAATGCGAGGCCAGAACGTTAACCGTTCACCCACCACGCTCGCTACTGAAGTTACATTACTCCGAAATAAATATTAACCGTTGTTATGACACCAGAAAGCCGGTTCTTTAAAAAATTTGAGATGCTTTTCTTTGACATCCAGACATTAGTTTTTAACCGTTAAAGTACACTTAAAATTTTAGTTAGTTTACTAAAAAAACTAGTAAATATAACGTGATTCTTATAGTAAAAATTGATGAAATTGTGATATCGTAGTGGGGCCGCTAGACAAGAAGTTTAGTGAATACTAGACGACCCGTGCGAAAATTTCGCGAAAAAAATTCGATGAAAAGTTAGGTTGAATATGATGTCATCAAAGCTGAGTCATTACTCTTCATACTCCTACTTCATTTATCGATTTTGGTTAGAAATCCAGGGAGATAAAAGGCTGGAAAGACCTAAAACGTATTTTAGAAATATTGATATTTTTGCCCTTTAAGGGTCGAATTACGAAACCCTCCTTTCTTAAAATATAATATTACCATGGCGGAGACCTTATTCTTTAATATGATACCACATTTATCTATATCGGTTAGATATTAAGGGAGATAAATCGCTCGTGACACAAAAATGCGTTATAGAAAAATTTATACTTTTTCCCTTTAAGGGCTGAATTCCAAAAACATTCTTTCCTAAAATATTATTTCACAAAGCTGAGACATTACTCCTTACAATCCTACTTCATTTATCGATTTTGGTTAGATATCCATGGAGATAAATGGCTCGAGATACAAAAAACGCATTTTAGAAAAATTAACATTTTTGCCCATTAAGGGTCGAATTACGAAAAATTCCTTTCTTAAAATATAATGTTACCACGGCGGAGACTTTAGTCTTTAATATGATATCTCATTTATCTATATCGGTTAGATATTAAGGGAGATAAATCGCTCGTGACACAAAAACGAATTGCATAAATATTGATGCTTTTTGCCCTTTAAGGGTCAAATTCCGAAAAATTTCTGACTTAAAATATGATGTCACTAAAGTGGAGATCTTAATCTTTAAAATGATACTTCCTTATACGATTTCAGATAGGTATCCAGTGAGATAAATGACTTGTAACACAGAAAACAGCATTTTAGAAATATTGACATTTTCGCCCTTTAACGGTCTAATTCCTAAAACTTTCTTTCTCAAAATATGATGTGATCAAAGTGGAGACCATACGCTTTAAAATGACACCTCATTCATTGATTTTGGTTAAGTATGAAGGAAGATATAGGCTTGTGACAAAAAAATACCTTATAGAAATAATATATATGATTTCACCAACAGCAGAGAGATTGTGTCGGCTAAAATTCTAACACAGACTTGCAGACCTGATATCGAAATTAATATATATGTTTGGGGATACATGGAACGATGAAGACTGTAAAAAAATCTTAGAAAGCCACTTCCCCATTGCTACTGCGTATGTGTAAAACAAAAAAGATTATTTAAAAAACTTAATTTTGTCGACAATGTGAATTCTGGTTGGCTTTCATCTCAATAAGACGCACGAATTTAGAGGATCAGACAAAGGACGGCTACCACGAAAAGCCGAATTATGCAGAAGCAGAGGTCAGGGAGAAATTCCCACACCTTCGGGTACACAGAACTAGGACGCTGTTTACTCGTATAAGTAAATAACTATACTAACGTTCTTAAATAAACATGTAAAAAAGTGACCTGATTCAAGGAAATATGTTTGGCAAGTGTAATGATTGAACTTTAATACGAAAATATCAAAACCACCTTATTTTTTTCATCAGACAGTTGTATTTTATAAGAGAAGAAAAAATACGTAGATCAAAAAATGTTTATATTAATAATAATAATTGGTTAAAAGTTGATAATTACACGTGTGTGTGAAGTGCATCTTTTGAAGATTCATTGGAAAAATAACTACATTATTATGTCTGCAAACAATCATATCAACGACCGCGTATGATCATACATTTCTGGTATTTATTATTGACCTCCAGCTTACGAGAAAAAAAAAGGGTTCCAGGCTGTTGCCACTTGATGAAGCATGTGTACAGTTTTTTAGTGGTCATCAAAGTTATCACTAATCAGATCTTTGGGTAGTGAAATAGAATGCAGTTCATAATCAAAAATGCCGTCTCACTATCAAACATTACTGTAATTTTGGAAAAGGGGATCATAACATGTTAATTTGATTTTTTTAACTTTTTGTTTAAATTTTTTAGAGTTGGTTTCCTTCATTGTTTCCAGAGAATCGTACCGAACGTACTCGGAAACAAAACAGTGAATAAAACAAAGGAAGAGACTACAGTATGAGCTCTTTATGAAGGGTAATTTATCGCATCCATTTAAATAAAATGTTTAACATTTTCCATAAAAAGCACGGCAAAAAAAAAGTTCTGTAGTCAGAGGTATGTTCATCAAAATTTGAGCAAACGAGCAGCCCATTCAAATGCTATGCAAAGTGCTGCGCGGATTGAAGCTGCCAACTTTGTTTCATTTAATGGTTTAACAACTCTAGTGTACTGAGATAAAATAAACCTCGTTCCACGAGGCTTTTGTTGTTCACGACCAAACCAGTGATATTGTCTATAGTGCTGGTCATGTTTTTTAACAGAATTTTTTTTTGTACACCACGAGATGCATGCGTCCCCTCAATTTCGAAGCTGTATTCCCTTTAAAGACCTTCAAAGTTTTCAAACATATTTGTCATGAAAGAAAATATTCCTACTATAATTGCTTTGCACTTAAAAGAGTCAGTTCATTGATCTTCCGCTTTCAGTTCCAGCAACTTAGTCAATTCAGAGTTCGTGTAAGCAGCGAATTTTGTTTATTGGCCAAAAATTATTTTATGAGAAATTATGTTCTGGAACAATGGCGCTTGAAATGACAAAACAGATTGAAGCAGCCGCAAAAAAAGAATAAAACCTGTTTACGAAAGATGGTGCAAAGGATTGTTACTTTCATATTGTACAGAGAAGTATTCTAACGAGTAGAAAATACTAAGCCAATGTGGAAAAATAAAAAAGTAATGTCTTTCCCCTCTTCACTGGGCGTGGTGGCATTTCTACCTCGTACTCTTGCGGGGAGGATTCTCTTCAAATAGGACCGAGCGTGGTGGTGTAACGGCTAGCGTTCTCGCCTCGCATTCGGGAGGACGGCGCGGCGGTTCGAATCCCCGTCCGGGCATCCAGATTTGGGTTTTTCATGGTTTCCCCAAATCACTCCAGGTGAATGCCGGGATGCTTCCTTCAAAAGGCCATGGCCGAATTCCTTCCCATTCCTTGCCCCCCCCCCCAATCCTTTCCCGTCTCTAAAGACCTAGTTGTTATAGGAGACATAAAAAAAAAACTTCAAATAGGAGTCGTGGAGTGGAACTTGACCAAAAAAGAAGAGCTTGTAGAGAATTCTGTCACTTTTGTTTTACTTTTGGTTATATTTGGTCACCACTTTAGCCAGTACTCAATACAGTATCATCGAGGTTGTAGCAAGGAGCCCTCGAAGAAACAACTTGCAGATTGCAGCAGTGACGGAGTGGCCAGTAACTGGTAACAAGTTCTAAGCTACAGGGTCACCTACCTGGCAAAGTTCTTCCCAAGATAGATAAAATCGACAAATTGCACTTTCTTAATCATTTCATTCAGCCTTCAATTTCATGTGCTCATTTATTTTGTATTCTTCGTCTGGTATAAATTTCCTCAAAGCTTTTACGAATTATGTAAATAAGGGGTTTCATGCAAAGTTCTTGTGCAATAAATTGTGTGAAGCGAACTGCTTCTTTAATTTAATTTACCTCGAGGTTCATGACATTGGTTTTACCGAATATCAATTATCTTCCTTTTTTGTATTACAGATGTTGAATTTCGTTACAAAATGTTTCACCACTATCGGACCTACAGTGAACTATCTACACGATGAGATTTCTGAATGTGAAAGACCTACCTTTTCGGTACATTAAAATCTTACAGAATGATAGTCTAGGCTTCTTCAGTGTTTCCTGTTAACTGCCGAACTGTCAGCATACTCGTATCAGGATTTAAAAACTTCAGAAGAGAAAGGCAGAGTCAAATTGAGGAAGCAGCGGTGAGGATTCCATGCAGTTAATACTTCTGGTTTGCTGTAAATAGTGTTACTACAGCCAACGAGGATATTGCTACTCTGCAATCGGATTGCCTGCACAAACGTATGTGCGGGTTTGTCAGCCCTCATTCCGCTTGGTCTCTATCCACGGATTGGGGTGAATCAGAGTACAATCAGTCGTAATTGACAGTTGAACAATAACAGCGCGGCATTAATGTTGTGATTCCGCAAAATGGAACAGGACGTTTGTTAGTGGCGCTCGATTCCAAAGTTGTCAAATAAACCATCATTCGGAATGCGAGGTAATCGCGGAAAATTAGAAACCGTACGAGCGTAGTTAGATACTCGAAAAATCCGCTTGTCCACCGAAATGTGTATAAATAAACCAAAACCTCCGCTCACCACAATCGTTGCTGCCAGCTACGTTTAATGAACCTTCCCGCTGTGAATATAATATTACGCTACAAAGCGGTGGAGGAAAATTCTGATTTCATACTTGGAATTGGCAGCCGATGACATGACGATGCGAAATTAATTTGTTACATTCAATAATAATTATTGAGGGGTGGTGCACGTTCACAGTAGAGAGGTACAACATGTAGCATAGCGATTACGGCTAATATGTATTTCGGCTAATATGTATTTTTCGTTTTATATTTTTTTTCCTTTCATTACGCAAATCAGAATTTTTAATTTCGATGATCGGAAGTAGGGGGGAAATGAAGCAATCGGCATCTGACTGCGGCTATTCTTTATCTGTCTTAGTTGTTTCCTACTTTTGAAAGAAAGCAAACCGGGCACTTGGAGCCGTTCTGGCCGTTCAACATGAGAGAAAACTCCTCGGCTTTATTGAGGATCGAACATTGGTCATCCGGGCAGTATACAGGGTGTTACAAAAAGGTACGGCCAAACTTTCAGGAAACATTCCTCACACACAAACAAAGAAAATATGTTATGTGGACATGTGTCCGGAAACGCTTACTTTTCATGATAGAGCTCATTTTAGTTTCGTTAGTATGTTAGTACGCTCTCCTGACCTCAACCCTCTTGACTTCCATTTATGGGGGCATTTGAAAGCCGTTGTCTACGCAACCCCGGTACCAAATGTAGAGACTCTTCGTGCTCGTATTGTGGACGGTTGTGATACAATACGCCGTTCTCCACGGCTGCCTCAGCACATCAGGGATTCCATGCGACGGAGGGTGGATGCATGTATCCTCGCTAACGGAGGACATTTTGAACATTTCCTGTAACAAAGTGTTTGAAGTCACGCTGGTACGTTCTGTTGCTGTGTGTTTCCATTCCATGTTTAATGTGATTTGAAGAGAAGTAATAAAATGAGCTCTAACATGAAAAGTGAGCGTTTCCGGACACATGTCCACATAACATATTTTCTTTGTTTGTGTGTGAGGAATGTTTCCTGAAAGTTTGGCCGTACCTTTTTGTAACACCCTGTATAGTATCATATTTTTAGGTTTACTCCGTAACATTAGATGTAAAGATAGACCTACCATTGTGATGATCCATAATTTAGATTAACTTTCGGTCTTACCTGGATTAAATCCCCTGTATTAACAACCAGAATTTAGTATTCCGTGGTTTCTTTTTGGTTATTTCTCCACAATCTTCTCCCGCTTCTTATGAGGCCGTCGTGGAGGAGCTTAATAACAGTAATCGAAGAATTGGTACATTTCCGACATTGCTTTTGTCAAGCTGGGTTTTGTATGAATTATGTTTCCTGACTACCAAAATCTAATACCAAGTGGTTTAGTGAACTAGGTGTAAAACTATAAATCTGGCATTCTGTCTTCGATACCTCGGGATTTATAGATTATCTTATAGCTTCCTTGACCGTTTGCACTTACGAGGGGACTTAACGGTCTCGGAAATTCAGTAGACTTCGCAGGTTAATAGTGTACCTTCAGGTGCCCATCCAGAAAAGTAGTAAAGCGCACTAGCCGGAAGATTCCGAAAGAAATGGCTCTACAGTTTTACGCGCAACTCATGTACTGGTTGATTTGCGTGCTATGCTAGCGGAGCGAAGTGGCTTAGTCTGTAGCGAACTCGCTTTGCACGCTGGTGATCCTCGTTCGATGCTACCTCGGGTACATTTTTTTAAATTGTTTTAAAAATTATAACTTTTAAATAAAGTTAACCCCTTAACCTACAATGACGGGCATAGCCCGCGTACGATGGTTGGGCCAAACGTAAATATTACGGGCATAGCCCGCGTACGGTGATCGGGCCAGAAATGAATATTACGGGCATAGCCCGCGTACGGTGATCGGGCCAGATGTGAATATTACGTGTAATATTTGATACGCAATTACAGTCTGATGCAATAATTGTGGTAGACGCAAGTATTACAAAATGTTTATTTATACAAAACTCCAAAATATAAAATTAGTAATCTGTAATGGTATGATATATTTCAAAGCATTCTGGTACATTTAAAGGAACTTTACACTTTTTACATTCCCACGTTGTTTCTTTACGTTTTTTATTTTTGTGACAAACTGTAAAACATTTTGACGGTCTTAATTTAGAGGGTGTTGGATCATTGTGCTTTGGAAAATGAGCCCATTCCTGCGCGTAAAGTCTGTCTGGCGCATCTCCGGAAGATAATACGCCTCGTTCTGTATAAATCGGTTTTGGTATTTTCTTCAGTAGAGATTCGGCTATGTTGACCTTATAGTCGACATAACATTGTTTCTTTCCATCATTCAGTTTTTTCCCTAAGATGTAAGAGTTAAAAAGAGCAATATCAAACAGATAATTATTTTTTTATATCCTTTCATGAATTTTCTCATCACTGGAAAACATGCTAATATTTGATCTTAGAGATCAATTCCATTCATTCTCTTGTTATAATCTGAAATACAATTTGGTTTTAGAGTGCCCTTGGATCCTTGTGAAGTCATTTCGACTGCTTCTTGTTTTGTCGAAAGCTTATAAACATCTCGCTTGTCTTTCCATTTTATAGCGAGTATTCGGTTGCAGCTCTTATTGCGTATTCGCCCGGATTAGCGTGTTACACAAGTCGTGCCAACGTCCCGAACGCTGCGCGAGCTTGTATACAATTTCGGCCCAACATCTTCAAGTCTAAATCGTAGGTTAAGGGGTTAATGACCTAAAAAAACTATGTTACAGCGAACAGTCGCCAATTTTTAATTAAATGGTCTGGTATGCCTGGTACGCTTCCAGACTTTCTGACGAAAGAGAAATTGTCATGAATGTGAAAGAAGCACGTTTTCCAGAAACTCTTTTACAAAAACATTATTCGTGTAAACAATCTGGCTTTATAAATTGTGCTAGATGTCATAATGTTTATTGTTTTCAATGTTCTTATGATATTTATCATACTAATGCTTGTACAGAAAATAAAAAATGGACAAATAAAGACGATATTGTAATTGTTTTACATAAATCAAGCCCTAACCGAATTTTTATTACAGTGGTAATTTATGTTTAAATTTACCTCCATTAAATAGGTATTTGAAATTATACAACTTTTTAAAACCAAAATACTGTATTTACATTTTAATTTGCTGTAACAGCCATTTAATAACTAAAAAAATTATTTATAGTTTAATTGGTGATATTTTTAGGTTATTAACTTTATTTAAAATATATATATATATACAGGGTGTTACAAAAAGGTACGGCCAAACTTTCAGGAAACATTCCTCACACACAAACAAAGAAAATATGTTATGTGGACATGTGTCCGGAAACGCTTACTTTCCATGTTAGAGCTCATTTTATTACTTCTCTTCAAATCACATTAAACATGGAATGGAAACACACAGCAACAGAACGTTCCAGCGTGACTTCAAACACTTTGTTATAGGAAATGTTCAAAATGTCCTCCCTTAGCGAGGATACATGCATCCACCCTCCGTCGCATGGAATACCTGATGCGCTGATGCAGCCCTGGAGAATGGCGTATTGTATCACAGCCGTCCACAATACGAGCACGAAGAGTCTCTACCTTCCTGCAATTGGGCCAACTGGCGGTGAATCGAGGAAGTACAGTACATACTAACGAAACTTAAATGAGCTCTAACATGGAAAGTAAGCGTTTCCGGACACATGTCCACATAACATATTTTCTTTGTTTGTGTGTGAGGAATGTTTCCTGAAAGTTTGGCCGTACCTTTTTGTAACACCCTGTATATATATATATATAAAACGGTTAAAAGAAAGTTATGTGAGGTAGCATCGAACCCGCACCACATGCGTAACAAGCGAGCTCACTACAGACTCGGCCATTTTGCTGTGCTGGTATGGTAAAACTTTAGAGCCCTATTTCTCGGAATCTTCTGGCCAGTGCGCTTTACCACTTTATTGGGTGGACACCCTTAAGGTATACTACTAACCTGCGAAGTCTTGTTCCCAACTATATTTCCGGGACCGTATCGTTCCCTTGGTAGTGTACACCAGACTGCTTCCGTGATACTGATTCCGCTCTAAATTGTCAGGAGTCATTAGTTTCTGAGAAGGTGAATAAATTGGTATGTGTTCGAACAGATGTGGCATGTGAAACTTTAGAATTTTACATGAGCTGTTCGTTATTAAACTCAAAATTTACAAGAGGAAATTTGAAGTATCCGAAAATCTTCGATTAATTATCTACAGTTGGATTTCTACAGTGAAATGCGGAAGTTACATTTTTTTTCTTTCGTTACATCTACTGTGGACATCTATTATCTTCATGCATATGTAGCTTGTCTGAATCAAACGTTTATCCTAAGGGTGGAAGAGAGCCAAGCAGAATGACCTATAATTTTAAACTGACCTTTACAAATGTAAAGATTTTTTATTTTGATTTTTTGATTTGAAGTACGCTTCGTGATTGAGATTAGACATTAAACTGTAGTTCCTCTTTACCCTGTAGCATTAGCGCCTAGAGTTGGCGGCTATGACAGAGGTGAACTGCGGAGGCCCTCTGTCATCAAGACAAAGAATTATTTGTTACACAATAGATTGTGGCAATAAATCTGCTAGGGTTTACAGCCAGATTTTATTATAAAGCGACAAGCTTTCGGCTACTAGCTCAGTAGCCATCTTCAGGTCGATTACTGAGCTAGTATCCGAAAGCTTGTCGCTTTATAATAAAATCCGGCTGCAAACCCTAGAAGATTTATTGTCATTTATTCGCCGGAAAAGCGTGCATTCGCATATAATAGATTGTGGATTCGTCATAATCTTGTTTACGGTATGATTGTTGTTTAACTTGAGGATACTTTATTCACGCAGAGTCTCGGTTTGTGTCTACAGAATGTTATGTACCTATGAGATTGTTACAAAGTCCCACGTTCAGCTTCAGAAAAAGAGATTTTAGGCTTTGTTAAATATCAATAATTTTACCTTTCTTGTCACCATTTACAAATATATTGGTTTCGGTTCTGAACTATTTTTTCATATAATTTTTAGCAAATATAAATTTTACTAACAGTTGAAAGTTGAATAAATAGCTTCTTAATAATAATAAGAAATGATATGAGTGACAGAGCAGGAATGATGGAGAACAGAATCCAAGAGCCTAATCAGAAACATAAAATTCCCGCAGATATAGTTGCTAATGACCTCGACGCGTCCTAAGCCCCCCCATCCCCCCTCCCTACCAAGAAACAGCTAAAAACTGTGGTGGGTGCCTTGGTGGGCAAACCACGTTACAATTATCTTTCATACCTTTATGATTAATAATTGTGGATATTTAATTTTAATTTTTATGAAGGAGTGAAAATTTACTAATTATACAAGAATCTCGACGTTAGTTGGAATTTAGGAAAAATTGTCACAATATGACATTTATTTTCTTATCACTGGCGATTACAAGTCTGAGCGAATTTACCGTTAACATTAACACAAATTGGCAAAATCATAAAAAGCAACGCTCAGAGTTACAATTAGCCGTCATGAGCAAGCAAACAATTGTATATTTACTTTTAAATATATCTCAGAATCAAAATGCAAGAAATAATGACAAATGGAAACAATAAAAATACAAGTTATGACTACCTCAGACAAAGGTATCATGATACTGTGACTTTACAGTTAAAAAGAAAATCATGGGCGCCAGAATGAACAATATATCATTCGAAAATAACTAGTTCTGGCAAATTATGCCGCTAGCTCAGGGGTTTTTACAATTACAAAGTGAGAACATGGACCTATCCTCTCAAAGTCGCTTACGGGTTCTGTTTTACGGAATGCACAATCACATGGCTTGGTCGTAATCAATTACCATTGTAGTTCTGCGTCTGATGTCTGTGATGAGTGTAGCGGACCCACGATATGTGAGATTATCTCACAAGTCGGCTATAGGCATCTCTGGTCTGGCAATGCGCATCATCGCATTACCGGCTGTGTTGCGGTGATACGCTCGCTCCAGCAAGGCAAGCTGCAGTTAGCGAAAGAAGTCAACTTTCCCAGTCAACCTCAGACTGGTGCGATCGAAGTTAGAATGTCCAGCTCCTCGCTCCTCGGTCCACGAGGAAACTTGTCGCCCACCCATTTGTAGTCTCGAAGCTCACATACAACAAAAATTCCCAGGATTTTGAGTTATACGCTCATTTTGATTGGATCTTCAGGTCGGCACCTAATGTCACGTGATATCCCCGATGTGTGATTTGCCTAGAGTATCTAACAGAGATCGGACATATTCGGCTAAGTTCGCCGGAGTGAGAGTCCCTTCGGGTGTCGGGCGGCAGGCTTTTCCCGCTCGGTGAGTGACCCATCCCCAGGGAGCAGAGTGTGTGGTCCGGCAAAACCCCAAATCCACGACGTCCCGTCGCCATGATTCGGGAAGACCAAGATTAGCTTCAAGCCTACACAGCTCAATAATTCTTGAATATTCGCTTTACCAAGATACACTGTATGTTCATCATTTCATTACAGTCCTCACTTGGAATCTTGCGTACTTTAGAAAATTACAACAAAAATCTATTCACGTGGTCGCCCAAGATTTATGTAAATTACTCTTATCATATATAATAAAAATGCACCTTGTAACGTGACGACAGCGCGTCATGTTACAACGTGTCCAAACCATTCTCGGCTAAGGTTTATAGTCTCAGGTGCCAACTTCGTAATCGTCTTTATATATACAGTGTGAGAGGCTGAAAAAGATAAGAAGCGAAAAATCAATTATTTGTTCTTTCGTGGTTGATATTCAATGGACAGTAGGGTGTTTACGGCTTGTTTACTTCTAGGTTATAACAGGCGAAGGTGGTTGGGGAGGGGAGGGGAAGAAGGAGGTGAGTAAATGACAAAGAATTCGGCCATCGGCTTGTAATCAAACCTTCCCGACAAACGCCTGGAGTGCTTTCAAAGAACCATAGAGAACTGAAGTATGGATCTACAAGCCGGAGATCGAACCAGCGTCGTCCTGAATTAAGGGTCCGAGCTCAAACACCGAGCCTGACTCGAAGTTGTACTCTGGCAACAGTAGCCAAAATCCTGGTATAAAGTAGCATCATCTCTAATCATTGGTCTGTGACGTTTACTGCTAACAGCAACTTTGTTGTTGGCCATGTTCCGCCAAATTTTTTTGAATAAAAATCCGTCTTCTAACAAGTTGAAAGTTAATAATAAAAACAGTTGTTAGAAGACGGATTTTTTTTATTCAAAAATATTTACTGCTAACGTTTAACCCAGACTTGAGTCATTCGAGGTAACACTCCTGCTTGTCAATTCAGCCAGAACATTGGGCCTTCCGTTCTATTCGCATGTTATTGAAGAAATTAGCGGTTGAAAGCAAAGGTCCGAGTCCACGAGTTTTTGTTATGAACAGTATTATCAAAGGGTGTAAATTTCTGTATTGTTCACGTCATTTAATACCTGTTCCATTCCCCTGGTACTTTCACTGAAGTTGACGCTGGATGCTGCACCGTTGGCGTATTACACAGCTTGTTGGCGGATGCGGTTGCTCATACTGTCCGCCTACAGAGTGTCTGACGCAAGTTGCCAGTTCCAGAGACTTCTCACTGTTTGCTTGGTGAGCTCAAGTCAAACTTGGCCTTCCCCTCGCCGTCTTGTTGTGTCCTCCAGAGTACAACGCCCCCAGATTTACGCTTGGCTAGATTCCGCCATGTCACCTGGCCATCTGCGCTATATCTCGGTTTGATGCAGTCCTCGATTTCTTTCTTCCTTGAGATGACTTCTTCATCCTTGTACCTATCTTATTTGTCTGCTGCTGAATTTTTTGATTCTTGCTACATATTTCTCAACCGTAAAATAAAGTATTAACTATGCGATGAGACTTTAATGAACACCTTTCTTGTTTTTTTTTTTTTTTTTTTTGCTGTCTTCAGTCTTTCGACTGGTTTGCTGTAATCCTCCATCCTTTCCTATCCTGTGCTTCATTTCTACGTACCCCTTACAGCCCACGTCCTCAATTATCTGTTTCATATATTCTAATCTCTGTCTTCCTCTACAGTTCTTAACTTCGACTGTTCCCTCCACTAACAACTTAACCGACCGAGCGTGGTGGTGTAACGGATAGCGTTCTGGCCTCGCATTCGGGAGGACGGCAGTTCGAATCCCCGTCCGGGCATCCAGATTTGGGTTTTCCATGGTTTCCCCAAATCACTCCAGGTGAATGCCGGGATGCTTCCTTCAAAAGGCCATGGCCGAATTCCTTCCCATTCCTTGCCCCCATCCTTTCCCGTCTCTAAAGAAAAAACAACTTAACCAATCCTGCATGTCTCAAAATATGACCTACCAGCCTGTCTCTTCTTTCCGTAAGCTTCTTCCACAAACTTCTTTTCTCACCTACCATTTCCAAAACTCGTTCATTTCTTACTTTGTCAGTCCACTTAATTTTCAGCATTCTTCTGTAGCACCACATTTCAAATGCTTCAATTTTCCTTTTTTCCAGTATTCCTTAAGTCCATGTTTCGCTACCATAAAGTGCTGTGCTCCACACATAGAGTTTAAAAAAGTTCTTTCTAATTCCTAGATGAATATTTGAAACTAAAAGGTTTCTCTTTTTCATGAAGGCTCTTTTTGCTAGTGCTATTCTGCTTTTAACATCATTCCTGCTTCGGCCATCGATTGTAATTTGTAATTCACATAATATGCGTGTTCTCAACCTGCCACTCTCGGCGCTGATTTAACCTTCTCGAGCAGTTTCCTCTTCAGTATTCTTGTACTGAGAAGCCGTTACGGACGTTAATTTTCGAAGACTAACCCTCCGCTTCGTTGGAGTTGTCTCTGGGATCACTGTCGCTCTACCGTTTGCGTTCCGCTGTCGAATTATCCAGTTGTATTGGAAGCATAGCAATTCAGAAATTGAAGAAAGACATGACGCTATAATCCCTGAGTGGTGTCTCGTAAAATAGAACATGTCAAATATTTCAAAATCGGATCCGTTGATAGCTGGGAATGTAACTCCGTATCGAGAGAGCACTGTGAGCGCCGCCTGCTCGTTACCGCGCGAGTCGCTTGTTTGCAAGTCAGCACCGGACACACCACAGCGAGGAGCCGTTCGCTCGTTACTCGTTCCCTAGAAACAGCAGCGGCGCTCCAACTAGAGGCGTCGTCACATTCGCACCGGGATAGAAAGGACCAGCCTTTAAGCATTACAACGGGGTAGGTCGGCACAACCCGGGAGGTAATTACTTAAAGGTAAATATCGCTATTGGTGACCCTACCATCTTGTACAACCACTTTTTCGTTTATAACCTTTTATCTTGGTCTCCAATCAAAATGAGCTCATAATGCTGTGCAGTTTCCACGTTTTTTTGTTTTTTTACGTTTTTTGTTTTTGTTGTTTTTGTTGTTTTTGTTGTTTTTTGTTTTTTTGCTGTTTTTGTTGTTTTTTGTTTGTTTTGTTTGTTTTTGTTGTTGTTGTTGTGCTTGTTTGAAATGTCGGCGTTGATTGAAAATCCCGCCGCCTGTGAGATCAGGTCTGTGATTCGGTTTCTGGATGCGAGGAAAGTGAAACCAAGTGAAATTTATAGGCAAATTTGCGGTGTTTACGGACCAAATGCGATGAGTGATTCGATGGTGAGAAGATGGGTCCGGCAGTTCAATGGCGGGCGTAGTGATGTGCACGATGAAGAACGAAGTGGGCGTCCACCTTTGGTTACAGAAGAACTGGCAAGACTTTCATCTGTTCTTACATCTCAAGTCTTTCCTTGGCGGTCATCACTTCACCAATGACGACGAGCTGAAAGAAACTGTTTCCAACTGGTTGAAGACACAGGCGGCAGATTTCCATGAAGAAGGTATACAAAACCTGGTGCCACGCTATGACAAATGCCTGAAAAATTTCGGCAGTTATGTGGAAAAGTAGTTTAAGAGTTTTAGAATTTTGTGCACCAAAATTTCTTCTGTATCTGTGTACAATTTCATTTTATTACCAAACGGAACTTACTTTCTGGACGCGCCTCGTATTGTGCAAATTTTGTCAGTTCGATCTGCTCATTTGTCACTAATCCCTC
Source organism: Vandiemenella viatica (assembly GCA_031002005.1). Taxonomy (NCBI): domain Eukaryota; kingdom Metazoa; phylum Arthropoda; class Insecta; order Orthoptera; family Morabidae; genus Vandiemenella; species Vandiemenella viatica. Next base: position 184,824,678 of record JARYHS010013631.1, on the reverse strand, counting down.
GTTTCCCTTACCTACATTCCTTCAAGACGCGTTAGGGTAATTGGTAAATACGTCAGCTGTCAGCGACGTACATTTTTTCCTTTTTTTTATCTGCAGATACATATATGTCACTTGGTTGATGACTATTATAAAACATTTCTTGTGTAGTTGCAAAGGAGAAACACAATCTACTTCCTCGGGCTAAATCTGGCTGACATTCTAATGAGCACACAGGGGGAATTGTCTCTGTGTAATAACAAATCCGCTTAAGAGATCTTATTGTGACAGCAATGTCGCTTGGACAAACTCCAAATTGAATGTTAGCCAAACGAAGAGAACTTTTGGAAATGTAAACCGCATCTGATACAACAAGCAAATGCTGTAGTTACACGTAGATCTGTCTACAACTTCTGCGGCAACTGAGTCGACATATTCGAGGGAGCGTCCATAAACTACGTAGCTCCATTTTGTTCTCCTGTGAAACCTCTCCGACGTGAAAAGAATTTAAATTAAAATCGTTGTATTGACACACTACATTGTGCAAAATGAAGTCATTAATGTAGTATATGACCAAGGAACAGCATTAGTCGGCGATGGAGAAAGCGTTGATAGAATTGCTTATGCATTATTCGAGAATATGGAGAGCCGTTGTAACAGGCCTCATACCTGAATTTTGAATAGTATTGTACTGTATGAAGTATTTGTAGTGAGCTAAAGTTTGCTTGAATATGATCGGGTATGTTTGTTTTGTGTATTTCTTGTAAATCAGTGTATATAGACTTTGTTTTATGTAAGAAAATTATTTAAAGTCCATTTAATATGGTTAAGAACCGAATGGTGCAAGATAATTTCTTAAATGTTTGTAATTCCAGGTATTAATGTAAGTTATGATGTCTACAGGACAATTTTCTACAGTTTGAAAGGATTTCTGTAAATAATTTTGTATGTAAGTATCTCTAATTACAATTTCTGATCATTTTGTAATGTTGTTAAGTAATTTTGTATTAATTCCGATTGTTTTTAATATGTTTGATTGTTTGAGTGATTGTTAATGATCGAGAAATATCGGGCGGATGCCTTTGAAGAATTCTCGTAATTTCGATAGAGACTATATAAACAGATCGGCTGGACAGAGCAGTTAGTTAGTTAGTTGACATCATTCCGTATTACAGAGAGTTTCATTCATTCAGTTAGTTCACAGAGATTATCTTTGTGACTCTTCAGAAGTGCATCTCTGTATTGTATCTATGCATGTGAATATCGCTGACTTTGTTTTGAAAACAAATAAACAACTCTTCAACATAACCTTTTTGGTGGACTTTTTAATTAATCAATATAGTAATTAAACCACCGAAGACCGTAATATGGCTACGTTGACAGGACGATAAGTCATTAAATCATCCAAGGAGCGTAATACCATCCCCATTATTTACGAAGAAAGAGCCTTGGATAACAGGTGCGACTATTCTGAAGCCCGTTAGCTGCTTCAACTATTCCTTAGTACGTATTGTAGAATACTGCTTTGATTTTGCATCAAATTACATTTAGGTAATATTTTGGTTTGTCCATGCTGGAAATAGCCATAGCGCAGCCGCGTCTCGGGTTTGCAATGAGAATCACACTGCTAAGTCTCTCAAAAAACTTATAGATTTTATTTCCAGTGTTGCCGCATGTTGGGACATGTTAGACGTTAGCCATGATTCACGGTAGGACCGTCATGTTGGACAAATATATTACTTTGCAGTTACGAGGGGGTCATAAATGATCTATGAGATCCGTTGAGTCTGAATGCTGAAGAGTGAGACGAATGAATTCTTGCAAGTGTAGGTTTTAGGATCAACCGGCCGATGTCCCCCTCCCCCCACTTTTTTTTTTCCTTTGGTCCCCAGGCCGTTTGTTAAAGCGGGATATTTAAAGTGGGAGGATTTCCGTTCCGGTCATAAATCTCTGCGTGTGCTCTGGGATTTAAGTACCTACCTCGGATAGCTGTGCACGGGGAACTCCCACTGCAGTGTCTATAAAACGAGCTTAGGGGATCAGCGCTGCTTAGGGGAGAGTCGTGTGTCATTAAACAGCACGTGTGGGCCAACAGCGGGCTGGGGGGGGGGGGGTGTCGGAGTAGCTGCCGGGGGCACCCGCTCTGGACTGGAGTTCCTTCCAACCGATCACTCGCTTAAATCACATACCGGTGTTAATGCAATGGAGCGCAATAATTAATTTGTTCTGCGTCTGGCAATTGTATTTTACGAAAAATAAAAAAAAAATCCACTTTTTACCAAGGATTTCACAGATTATACAGTAAACGATTGATGGCGTTAGATGCATCCACAAGTTAAAAGTTTTAAAGATTAATATATGTTTCTCGGGCTTCCAGCCGTGTTAAGATGTCACATTTGAGGGACGTTTCGAAGGCGTCCATCTCTCCCTTCATTCTCAACCAAATGTCAATGATTAACTGTTTGTTTATTCAGCCGCTGCCACGGAAACGGTGGAAGACAAAAACCAACACAACGCGATTACGTCATCCACTCTTCTGCTCGTTACCGACGCGAAACTGTTTCAGCATTTTAATAGCCGGGTTCCAGGCCGCACTGAGTTGATAACCAGTGTCCCTGTTGATTAATAAATGTGACATCTTAACATGGCTGGAAGCCCGAGAAAAATATATTAATATTCAACGCCGTGAAAAATTATTATATACTTTCCTGTTCTTCCGACTCAAATAGGTTGGTGGAAGAAGTATTTCACCACACTCAAAAGTGAAAGTGGGAGTACGCATGTTTTCCAATAAGTCTAAACGAAACGTGTGTCGTCTTTCTACCAGAGACTCCCAGCCTAGTCTACTAATCAGCTCTGTGACGCTTTCATAAGGACTGTAGCAAGCGGTCACGAATCTAGCGGCTCTTCTCTGTACTTTCTCTATACTTTCGATCAACCCCTTACGAAACGGATCCCAAATGGCACAACAATAGTCCAAATGTGGACGCACAAGAGATTTGTACGTTATCTCCTTTGTTTGTTCATTACAATTTTTCAAGATTCTACCTATGAATCGCAGCCTAGAATTAGCTCTACCTACTAAAGAATTAATGTGTATGTCCCATTTCATGTTGTGCTTGTTGACCTTGCCCTTCGTACACCGGGAGTTTGGTGGATCCCGTGTGAATGCGGAAAGAAGGGCCGGACAGTACGGTGTGTTTAACAACGTTGTTTGGAACATTCCCGACATGTTCGCCTGGAACAAAAGGACAAATCAGTGGTGGCGGAACATAGTTTGGAACAAGGACATTGATTCGATTTCGAATCAACTAAGTTGCCGGCACATGCGAGAGGCTCCTGGGACCGCGTCATTACAGAAGCGTTTGAATTCGCCTCGCGGTCTGGTCTGGTTAACCGGGATTGTGGTTTCCAACTAAGCAATGCGTGTATACCTGTTATTGGGGCTCCGCGGGCGTCTAATGAAGTCTGAGATGCTACCAGCCAACGTTGCCATGCCAGTTTCAAAACAACGTGCTCTAGACAAACTTCAAGTCATACTACTGTACCTAAATATGGCGACGGAGATTGTATGTAAATAATAATATTACTCGGCTTGTTTCCCGAGAAACATTCGAAAGGTGTTTTTTTTTTTTTTTTTTTTTTTTTTTAGAAAAAAAAAAAGACTTCATATGAGAGAAGTCTTTCCCGGCGTATCTTTGATATAAATTCTTCGCGGGTTTGCTGCCGGATTACATTTTCTGTTGACGAGCTTTCGGCGAATTGCACTGCCGCCATCATCAGGTCCGTTGTATTTAAAGGAACAACGATCCTGGCTCCCTTCTGTTCCGCTATTCAGTTCAGTTTTTGTTGTTCCTTTAAATACAACGGACCTGATGATGGCGGCAGTGCAAGTCGCCGAAAGCTCGTCAACAGAAAATGTAATCCGGCAGCAAACCCGCGAAGAATTTATATCAACTTCATATGAAGTTTGGGTAGGCTGGCTTACAAGTTGTGTAAGGAAGTAAAAGTGCTGGATGCTCGGTATTTATTTTTCGTTTTCATCGTTAGTATTACTTGCAGTCAAATATCATTACGTGATGCAACTAAATTATTTATATACTTAAACGAAAGAATTATTCCACAATACCGATTGACTTTAACGTACATGGCGGCTAGCTAGCATATACAGGGTGTTACAAAAAGGTACGGCCAAACTTTCAGGAAACATTCCTCACACACAAACAAAGAAAATATGTTATGTGGACATGTGTCCGGAAAGGTTTACTTTCCATGTTAGAGCTCATTTTATTACTTCTCTTCAAATCACATTAAACATGGAATGGAAACACACAGCAACAGAACGTACCAGCGTGACTTCAAACACTTCGTTACAGAAAATGTTCAAAATGTCCTCCGTTAGCGAGGATACATGCATCCACCTTCCGTCGCATGGAATCCCTGATGCGCTGATGCAGCCCTGGACAATGGCGTATTGTATCACAGCCGTCTACAATACGAGCTCTAACATGGAAAGTAAGCGTTTCCGGACACATGTCCACATAACATATTTTCTTTGTTTTGTGTGAGGAATGTTTCCTGAAAGTTTGGCCGTACCTTTTTGTAACACCCTGTAGTGAACGAGAAACTCGCAGTCGAGTTACACATGGCAGCGATTATATTTTCTACGTCCTGCTTCTGTTACTGCGAGATGGGAGGAGGCCGTTTCCGGCCTCCTACCTATCATTCGGGAGGACGAGGGTCAAACCTCGGCCATCCTGGTTGAGGTTTTCCGTGGTTTTCCTCAACCACTCTAGGCGAATGCTGGGATGGTTCCCTACAAGGCCACGGCCGACCTTCCATCCCCCTTCTCTCCCCATAGAGAGTAGTATGGCTGAAAAGAGTCTCTTGTGACTCTCCAACAGCTCACCTCCCAGCCTTCAGCTGGGAGGAATGAAATTGTAAAAAATAAAAAAAGCTTCTGTTGCGTCGGTGAAGCGAGCCGCGATGTTGAGCGTCAAACAGAGCCAAGTCGTGATGTAGATAAAAATAATACTAACAATGATAATAATCACACCAGCAATAATAACATTCCACTGTATTAACGATAATGTATCTTGTATCACTTCTCCACCCAAACTGTTCCGTTAATCCTGAAGGAGAGAGTTTTTCAGCTGCCAAATCTGTTTTGTATCTGCATCTTTTGGACGCTACACAGCCAGTCTGTGTTGTGAGCATAACTTGAGATACGTTGGGCTCAAATAATGCAAAGAGAACGGATGCAACTGTCCAGGGGCATCTATTACTGAATTTGCAGACAGGAACATTGCGTCTACAAATCGTTGGTTATTAAAGCAGTATGGGGCTTCTCCTGTATTGAGATCTTCCTGTGCTATTGAGAAGGATGATTAGTAAGAGTTGCGTGAGGTTTCGTTCACCTGGATAGCGTGGGCTCTGTCGGACGGGGAGGGGACCGGCGGGCGCTTTAATCAAAGGGCGGTGCCTGAGGGGCTCATTAGGCACTTCTTGCGGCCGCGCTGGCGCCCCCTAATGAATTGCTCCAAGAAACGCAACGCTCCGTCAACACCTCCAGCCGTGTCCTGAACGAGAATCCACTAAGAGCATCCCGCTAATGGAGAAAAAAGTTCTGCATTATTTTGGTGCAGGCTGATAGTTGGGAAATTGTCGCTGTGTTGTTTGGAACCACCCACCGCATCGAGCTACTATTTCTAATGCTAATGTCTTTTTGCGGTTTGCCAAGTCACGATAGTGTTCAGTAGTTGTTACACGTTCACCTACATCTGCGGATATTAACCTCGGTCAGGTACACAAAGGAATGATTAGGAATTTTTCACTTCTCCCATCTCTTCTTCCAAGTTTCCAGACAAGTTCATAATCGTGAAGATTGATTCACATCCGGGGCTCGAACGGCTAATCTGAGAGCCATATAGTATATATAGTGCCTAAACGAACTCGTCCATAGGGTCGCAGTATGTTGTCGTTGAAGGAGAAAGTTCTTCTAATCTAGAGGTTACATCGGGTGTACCTCAAGGAAGTGTAATAGGACCACTTCTTTTCTTAATTTTTATAAACGATCTCGGAGACAAAGTGAAAAGCCTTTTTAGATTGTTTGCTGATGATGCGGTTATTTATAGGGAAGTAAGAACTTTGGCCGATTGCTTAGAAAATCAGCGCGATCTGGATGTTACTTTGGCTTGGTGCGCTGAGTGGCAACTTACTCTAAACTGTAAAAAGTGCAAGACAATGAGCATAACTAAAAAAAAGAATCCGATTGTTCAGAAATACGAGTTAAACAATACAGTTATTGATATGGTCGATTCTATTAAATATTTGGGAGTAACAGTACAAAGGAACATGAAATGGGACATACACATTAATTCTTTAGTAGGTAGAGCTAATTCTAGGCTGCGATTCATAGGTAGAATCTTGAAAAATTGTAATGAACAAACAAAGGAGATAACGTACAAATCTCTTGTGCGTCCACATTTGGACTATTGTTGTGCCATTTGGGATCCGTTTCGTAAGGGGTTGATCGAAAGTATAGAGAAAGTACAGAGAAGAGCCGCTAGATTCGTGACCGCTTGCTACAGTCCTTATGAAAGCGTCACAGAGCTGATTAGTAGACTAGGCTGGGAGTCTCTGGTAGAAAGACGACACACGTTTCGTTTAGACTTATTGGAAAACATGCGTACTCCCACTTTCACTTTTGAGTGTGGTGAAATACTTCTTCCACCAACCTATTTGAGTCGGAAGAACAGGAAAGAAAAAATTAGAGAAATAAGGTGCCGGACTGATTCTTATATGAATTCTTTTTTTCTCGTACCATTAGGGATTGGAATGCACAGCAAAGAGATTAGCTTTGGTGCTGAGCACCCTTTGCCACCCACAATTCTGTGAATTGCAGAGTATATATGTAGACGTAGATGTTACAAGTAACCTACCACTCGTTGTCTGTCTGTCGTTGTTGCAATTAGTTCGCCACAGCATTACCTTCTGTTATAAAAAATATGCTTTCCTAACCGTAATTGTTAAGGACGCAACGGAAACATCGCCTTCAGTTTGCTAGTGCACATATTTACATCATTGAATGAAATAGCTTACGTATCGCTAATGGAATAACTTGAAGATACCCTGTTCTCATTCGGAATTATCTTAATTAATGCAGTTTACTTAAGGAAATGATGAGCGTTTCAACTTTTAATTAATTTTTTGACTTGTCAACTTGGGCTAACAGGAAGTTAAATGAAGCTTCCAGAAGTGAATCAAGATTCATTTGAGTAACGGCAGTCCTCGTTAGAAAGCGAGATATTCGTTTTTAGATTTCTCATTCAGCCGTCTTCTGAGCAAACTTATTTCATTGGTGGAGAGGAAAAACGGTTTTTAATCAGATTCTTCTTTTATCGATTTCATTTTCTCTGACTTTGTTTCTCCATTCGGGAGAAGGAAAAGTAATTGTGAAGAATCTTTTCTTCACTGCTTCTATTCAACTTGTTTATATGTTATGGACCCTGAACCCCAGACCTGATCGTTTGTAGTTACTTTTGCACAGAGGGTAACTTTTTACGCTGATGTTTAATGTTTCATTGTTTTGCTATACCTTGACTCTTACAAAAAGAGACAAAACTACAAGGAATCTAGAGATGTTTGTTTTCAATTGCGAGTTCGAAGGAAACAGTGATAAGTTGTGTCGAAGCGAGCTGGAAATAAACATATTTCCTGTATGTGCTGGGCTAATCCTCCAGTCACAGCTTCAAACGTGACGTAGATTGATCGTGTTGAAGCGTCGCCACTAATTTCTGAGTAGGGGAGTACAGAATGGAATGAGAGGAGTTACTAATAGAAGGTTACGCAGTCGTGGAACTAAGCGGCTATGTTTTGTCACTCTGTGTAGACGTTCCGAAGCAACATGCGGTTTTCGATCCACGTTTGGGCTCTAATTTCCTGCCGGCGTGTCTCCCCGCAGGGCTTAACTGACCGCGGAGACTTGTCTACGTCACGGGGCGAGGTAAACAGCAGGAAAGAAAAGCCTCAGAGCAA
>JARYHS010013631.1:184735698-184815665 GCA_031002005.1 Vandiemenella viatica | reverse complement strand
AAAAAGTTATATCTCTTATTTTGCACAATCTGACATCAATGTCATCCCAGGAAACAGTAACGTAATTCTGGCAAGCCAGTGTTGCGTTACTGTTACTTAGGATGACATTGATGTCAAGATTGTTCAAAATAGGAGGATAGAATTTTTCAGCGGTGGCCAAATTTACTGTCAAAGTGTGTACTTTTTTTTTTTTTTTGCGATACTTGTGTTTGCTGAGGAGCAACTGGAAGCAATGCTTGCCTAGACGTGTAAGGAAAATTGTAGTTTAACAAAGTCATTTAACTTTTTTCATACTTTTAGATTAATATTTTCGATGTAAAGAATAGACAAAATTGTTTCAACAAGATCAGCATTATCTCATTGGTCAAATATCAAATACATTTCGGTTAACGGATAATTTATTATTACTTGTGCTTTAAATAAATTATGTAATTACACTGGCTTATCAGCGAGACCATACACATTACAAAGTATTTTTCAGTTATAATAATTATGTTTAGGTACTTTCTTGTTATTTATAATTTTTGGACAGTTGTAAAATTTTTAACGATAGGAGATTGTTAAGCAGCCACTTTAGATAGTTCGTCGAATTGGTGGAGTATTATTTTCCTTATGCATCAGCTGTTGTTCCAGTACCGTTGATCTTAAAACAACTTTTAGGGTACCTTGGCATGGAACCACGTTCATGCCGAATGTTTTTGACGATGTAATACAAGTGCTAAGGAAAGTTATTATATCTTGAAGTTTCTTTTGTGTGAATTTGCCAAATCACCGGTGTGCTAAATAAAAGTTTAAATCAAGCATATCCTTGAATTTGATTTCAATTATTACTTTCATGTTACAGATAATACATAATTTGACATTTAGACTATGATGATACCCCTACCGTTAGCTAAGATGGCTGCGGAACCATGAAAAGGCCTGGCGTCTGTTGTAGAGTTAGTTGGATCGAGCACAGGTGCTGGGAGAAGTTTTCACCAACCATGCTTGGGGAAGTAGTGCAGACTGCACACCAAGTCCTTCGTTATAACAAAGCCTTCCGGTCTGCATAAGGAATGAGGACATACGAGACTGTTGACAGTGATACGTCCGGAGTTAGAAGACGTTAAACTTAAGAGGATCTTTTTAGTGTCTTTTGGAAGAGTATGCTTCAGTTTAATCCTCAACTTTCCTTCATCTACATAGTACACTACAGTTGCAATAGTTATCGCATATACACACACAGAATATGATGGATAAAGGAACTAGCAATTCTACCCCTATATCAACTCTTAGTACTACTGCTATATAGGGGTCCAACCAAAGTATAGCTTGAGGACACAACAAGCTTCACCTGGCGAACGAAACGAGAAGCAGGACAACTCAGAGACCAAACTAAGTTGAAATATCATTTGCTGATATCAGGAGTCAACGAAAATCAACTAGTAACAGTAACTAATATTCTGACAAACGCTCATCGGAAAAAGACCAATTTAAAAGTTGCTTGACCTTTTGATTCATAACGAGAGCTAATTAAACATCACCATCAACACGAACAAGAGTCGAACAATGTCCGACAGCTTAAAGTTTTTTTTTTTTTTTTTTGCTTATAGCTTTATGCCTCATCAACGTCGAGGTTATTAGAGGCGGAAAAGGGACTGGGGACAAGGAACGGGAAGGAATTCGGCGATGAACATTTTGAAGAAAGCAATTTGGCATTCGCATAAAGTGATTTTTGGAAATCATGGAAAACCCAAATCTGGATGCCCGGACAGGTATTCGAAGCCGCGTCCTCCCGAATGCGAGGCCACAACACGCTCGGTAAACATATCCAAGGCGGACGGTTACACTGTCGAGTAACCATAGACGCAAATGCGAACAGACCCCTAACAGAGCGCGGTGTTCCTACGCCCTGATGGACTGCAACTATAGGAACTTTTCCCGCCGACACGCAGACCGCTGGAAGCTGTACAGTCACAAAGCTGGAGCTACCCTTTCAGAATTCGTCCACGCTGGCCTCATTCCTATGCAAAAGCACTGCCCCTCCGTACAAAGCGCACAATTTAAAACCTCCCGCACGTCGTACTTCAGTGGGCGCACGCTGTGCTTCATTTCTTTCTCTTGTCTAAGTCGGTTCATTAAGCGAAGGCGGGCAAGTCCTTTCACGGGGTTGTGTTTCGGATGCACCCGCTGCGAGCTACATTTAACATCTTCTCAGAAAAGTGTACAGGGTAGAACATCGATGACGTAATACAGAAGGATTCTTTTTATTTCTTGGAATAAAAAACCAATATATATATATATATATATATATATATATATATATATATATATATATATATATATATATATACAGGGTGTTACAAAAAGGTACGGCCAAACTTTCAGGAAACATTCCTCACACACAAACAAAGAAAATATGTTTTGTGGACATGTGTCCGGAAAACGCTTACTTTCCATGTTAGAGCTCATTTTATTACTTCTCTTCAAATCACATTAAACATGGAATGGAAACACACAGCAACAGAACGTACCAGCGTGACTTCAAACACTTTGTTACAGGAAATGTTCAAAATGTCCTCCGTTAGCGAGGATACATGCATCCACCCTCCGTCGCATGGAATCCCTGATGCGCTGATGCAGCCCTGGAGAATGGCTTATTGTATCACAGCCGTCCACAATACGAGCGGTGAATCGAGGAAGTACAGTACATACTAACGAAACTAAAATGAGCTCTAACATGGAAAGTAAGCGTTTCCGGACACATGTCCACATAACATATTTTCTTTGTTTGTGTGTGAGGAATGTTTCCTGAAAGTTTGGCCGTACCTTTTTGTAACACCCTGTATATATAAGTAATTGAAGGAGTGTAAACAGAGTAAATAATAATACCACAAAAGATTCGGCAAACACTTCCGTTATTCATAGTGATTCACGTAGAGAACTTACACTTCTGTAAAAAAAAAAAAAAAAAAAAAAAAAAAAAAAAAAAAAAAAAAAAAAAAAAAAAAAAAAACCATAAATAAACTGTTTCATCAGAAAGGACAAACATTTTGAACCTATCATGAGACTGTTGTAAATGCCTGTACCATGATTTCGCGTACGCACAGGGCACTATTGTAAATAGGTATATAACGCAGCTGAGGTTGTAATACGACATATCTTCTGGTGTGCTGCTACTGAGCGTATATCTTCATCTGAATGTTTAGAATGCGATACTGATCACAAGAAATACAATCAGAAGCAGAATGTTAAGGTGGACATAACGCAAATGGTGATTCTCAAATCGCTGTTCAAATTTTTCCCAGTCAACAGCGAATATCTTCTTGCTATGATCCGCCTTTCGACAAAGTAAGGAGTTACTACCTCTTTACCAACGGCGTCATCAAAAGAGTATGGAAGAGTGGGCACAACCTAATGGGATCTTATTGTTGGTTGGCTATCGTATAGCCATTTAATGTGTTTCACTCATGTGTATTCTCAAAGTGATGGGAAAATGTTTTCCGATAAATATTACCATTTATATTAAATTTTTATGGCATCATCCAGGGTATAATATTCTGTACATATGAAAAAAGCGGCACATGGTATTTGGAGATGAATTATTTCAACAAACGTGTCGAGATTGGAGATGATACGAAATATGAAAGAGTACCGGGTTACGTAAAACAGCAACGGTAGAAGCGGAATACATAGGCAATTGAAACTGTAAATAGAAAATTAAGACGACACGGTACGACTAAGTAGTTTGGATAGCTGAGGGTGTAAAGAAGTATGTAACCCTTAATAATTTCGCGAGAATTAGATAATGTAAACCGTACATGAATAACAAAAAACCAGCTAATTTACTTGATGCTTTAACAGGTGGAACGACCATTTATTGCAGAGCTTTCTGAAGCACAATGTGGTGGATTTTATCATCAGCAGCGCGGATGACTACAGTGTAGCCTTCATTAGGGAAACTGTTACTACCGCCAACAGTTTGTAGCTACATAAAAAAACCTTTTAAAAAATCTCATGATGTTGATATGTAACGCCTAGACGAACAGAGACAAAAATTTTATTTGACGAGCATTTGCATCCTCAAATCTTGAAACTACATTTATAAAGGAAGTAAGATGTTTCTCAAAGTAGAATACTACGACAAATCCTCATGGGATCTCTAATGAGTGTCAGAAGACAGCTGCAAACTATTAGGATTAACTCTGGATAGATAGGCGGTGATTATGTGTATATTCCCACTGGAATAAAGCAGATCATCGTTACTGGCTTTTACCACGCTTGCAATAAATTATGCTTTAACAGCATGAAACCTATTAATTATGTAATTACGGCTGTATCCACAGTTACTAACTCACTCTGTATGAAGCACTATTTTCGTTGGCAGTTTAATTAATTGAGTCTCAACTCGTGATTAAAAGTCATGCCGCGAAAGTAATGAAGGGAATTTTGCTAACTTTAAATAATTATGAAGTTGGATGACAGTGAAATGCTGATCGACGAGTCTATTCATGAATAATCTCGCAAGCTCTACGGCATGTATAAACTCTTTTCTATTCAGATTCACATTCTTTTACTCGATCGCCACAGTAATTTATTAAAAAGAAAGTTCCTGAAAACTACAGTTAATTATTGAATTGATTACTAAGCAGAACAGTTTGCATGTTAATACATACGTTTCATAATGTTTTCTAGGCCATATACACTCTAATACACCAAAAATTTGCAAGATTGTGTATATGTTATTTACACCATAAACGAGTTGTGCAACATACAGATCTTTTAACAATATTAAGCAAAAACCACTTTCATAAGACGGATTGGATAAGCTAATAGTGCGGAAGCAGTATTAACAAACATATGAGCTGAGGCATGATTGGTTCCCGCCAGTCTTTATAGAGGTCGACAGCAACTTTCAAGATGACTGGTGTGTAATGTGTTGTGTGTGTCAAATCCGGTGTTGGAAAATTCGGCAGACTAAGTGGGTCACCTTCACATGACCAGCTGTGTGGTATGGCCTCGCTCCAATCAGAAAATTTAGAAATAAAATCGTTCCACAAATTAGCGAGTAAATCTCGATTCAACAGTTCATCAATTCAATGATATAGAAAAAATTACATCCTTGAAACAAATTAATGGAAAAATAAACAAAAACACGCTTAAACGGTTTCTGCAAGGGAGAATGTGACTGGGCAGTTACATACAGTATTTAGCTATAATTTACTATCTTTGTCTGTTAATACAATTGTATAAGTGATACATGGCTGATAATGAAACTTGAAAATATTAATAACGTTTGGAAAGCAGAAAGTGTGTGAGAAACTTTTAAAACATAAACAAACTGTGGGTCTGGAACGTTCGGGTTTCGCAAGCTTCAGGGCGCGGGTTCATATCGCTGTCTAGTCATCAGATTTCGGTATTCCATGGCTTCTAGAAATCTCTCCAGGGGAATGCCGGAATAGTTGCCTAAAAAGAGCACAGGCGAATTCCTTCCCGCTGCTTGCACCCAAGCCTCTCCCGCCTTTAACGACTTCTACGTCATCGGGGCGCTAAGTCCAACGGAAGGAAAAATTGACGCTCAAATACGCAACCAGTGCCAAAATAAAAGATAAAAAAAGGTTTTAAACTCCTTTGAGGGCAGCAAGTGAAGTGGTAGGGTGTAAACAGCGGCTGTTTCTCAACCGCATTTTTTTTTAACTGCTTAACGTCTCTTAACAGCGAGGTCGTTAGAGACGGGAAAGGATGTGGGCAAGGAATGGGAAGGAATTCGGCCATAGCCTTTTGAAGGAAGCAACCCAGCATTTGCCTGGAGTGATTTGGGAAACCATGGAAAACCCAAATCTGGATGCCCGGACGGGGATTCGAACCGCCGTCTTCCGGAATGCGAGGCCAGAACGCTATCCGTTACACCACCACGCTCGGTCCTCATCCGCAGGTCTCGTGAGTAGCCCATATATTGTAATCGACCAGCCGTCAGCTCAAGGGCTCAAGAGCCAGATAGCGAGACCCAAACCATCAAACAAGCTGCATTGCTAGTCCCAAATAACACAGCCACGCTGTTGAACAATTACGTCGCACTACTTATTAATTATTTTTATTATTCTCATTTGCTGTCGAATAAGTTTTAAGGTTCAAGGTGCTGATCAATTAAACAGGAACCAGAATAAAAGTCACAGTTGACATTTTATAAAGCTAATATATTACTTGGTTTCATAACGTTAAATAAGCAATTCAACTACCTTTTTTTGCTTCTTAGCATAGATAAAACGCAGCATTAAGGCATAATTCAAACTTCCTAGTTCCTTTAAGACTGTTCTGACTGTTTTCATATTATGAGCATATGTAGGAAATCTTTGTGAACACGACAACTCTGTGAAAGAGCAGAAGCTTTCTGGTTGTATAAACTGCATAAAACATCCCATCGGAGACATGGGTGGGAGCAGTATGGGATTATATAGATTTAAATTATAGAGAATTTAATGGCGGCGTACCAGGATCCTAATGAAGTTACCCTTAAACTCACAGATGCCACAGGAAATTCTCTACAAGATAACATTACTACAAATTTTTCGGATTATTACAAAATTAATTCAAAGGTTTACAGTAGTATTTGCTCTCTAATCATTTTTTACAACACACAAAACCTGCTAATTAAAGTCATTTTATACTAACGTACAGTTTTGATGCACAGAATAAAATATGTTGTTTTCCACTCGACGAAAATAATTAGAACTTAATATCCGTGCATTTATCCTGAAATTTTCCATCCCGTGGTCAAGATCTATGCTGACTGCGATGTTCTAACATGTTGATGTTTAATATTCCTCTTTTTTTTAGTTGATTCACTATGATTTCACTTTCCAAGAGCCTCAACGAAAACCCAAAGAAATTCTGGTCGTATGTAAAAAAAGGGTAGTGGTAGTGACAACAACATGCCAGTTGTAATACAAGACGGTCGGGAAGTTGATGACAGCCACGACAACGCTACCGTATTTAACACCGAATTTAACAATTCTTTCTCTGACGAAAACATGAAAAACATTCCCGCTTTTCCACGCCGTGTAGAATTTGAGATGGATTCAGTTCAAATTTATAGTGTAGCTATCATAAAGCAATTGAAGCTCCTGAGGTGGGGGAAAGCGCCGGGTCCCGATGATATACCAGTAACAGTATTTTCGGAATACGCGGAAGAAATATAACCATTTCTGTCAGATATATTTCGTAAATCTCTAGAAGAAAGAAAAGTACCTTCTGACTCGAAAATAGCGCAGGAGATTCCCGTTTTCAAGAAAGGAGATCGGAGAGATCCTAGGAATTATCGCCCCATATCCCTAACATCTGTTTGCAGTAGAATTCTGGAGCATGTCATGTGCTCTAACGTTATGAAGTTTCTATATGAAAACGAGCTACTTACAGGAAACCAACACGGATTTCTGAATAACAGATCATGTGAAACGCAACTGGCTCTATTTTCGCATGATGTAATGAAAGTTTTCGATGCAGGATCACAAGTTGATGTAATATTCTTGGATTTTCAGAAAGCTTTTGACTATGTACCACACAACCGACTTTTAGCGAAGATTCAAGTATATCGGATCAGATTTGCGAATGGATACGCGATTTTCTAACTGGTCGGTCGCAGTATGTCGTTGTTGACGGGGAAGCCTCTTCAAAGCTAGATGTTACTTCGGGCGTTCCTCAAGGAAGTGTAATAGGACCACTTCTTTTCTTAATTTTTATAAACGATCTCGGTGACAATGTTAATTTGCAAGATGCGATTTTTTGCTGATGATGCACTTATTTATAGGGAAGTGGGGTGCTCTGACGATTGCTTGGAAATTAAGCGCGATCTGGATGTTATTCCGCAATGGTGCCATAAATAGCAGCTTACAATTAACTGCAAAAAGTGCAAGGCAATGCAAATAAGTAATAAAAAGACCCCGTTTGCTCACAAGTACAAAGTAAACAATTCAGTTGTTGACACGGTCGATTCCCTTAAGTATCTAGGCGTAACAGTATAAAGCAACATGAAATGGGACTTGCACATAACTTCCGTTGTAGGCAATGCTAATTCTAAACTATGATTCATAGGTCGTATTTTGAGAAGTTGTAATACTCCTACGAAGGAAATAGCGTAAAAAACACTAGTGCGTCCGCATTTGGAATACTGTTGTGCAATTTGGGATCCGTATCGCAAGGGATTGGTTGACACATTAGAGAAAGTACAGAGAAGAGCCGCTCGATTCGTGACTGCTAGTTACAGTCCTTACGTAAGTGTCACAGAGCTGATTCGTGGGTTGGGCTGGGATTGTTTGGCGGAAAGACGACGTCGTTTTCATTTGAATTTGTTGGAGAATATGCGAAAATCTCTAATTTACTAGTGAAATGAAATACTTCTTCCGCAAACCTATTTAGCTCGCAATGACAGGAGGGATAAGATTCGAAAAATAAGATACTTTTACGTATTCTTTCTTTCCTCGTTCTGTTCTGGATTGTAATGCACAGAATTAGGAATGGTGCTTAGCACCCTCTGCCACCCACAATGTTTGTGATATACATTTGATTTTAGGTTACTCAATGTGGTATCATTTTGGAATATGCGTTCGTATTTATTAAATTTCTTAGTGCACCAACTTTGATGTAGTAAATTTAAACGAGTATGCAAATTAAACGAAGCTAATTTCATTTACAAAATTATGTAATAACCAAGATATATGTAAGTATTAACTACATTCGCGATTCTGAAACACTAACCAAATATCGTATGGATGAGCTGTTATTATTACAGAATAAAGAATCGCCCTGGTGTTGAAATATAAATTACAAATGCGTGCTGGAGTATTAATATTAATAAAAAGCGAAGAATAACTTGAAAAGTAACTTAGAAATTAAAGTCAACATCCAGGTTGTTTCTCACGTAAGGGCATGATGGCAGAAATGTGACAAAAAATCTCAGTTAATACGGTAGACAAATATGAACCATTCAGCTGCAAAATTTTTCCTTTATTCACAGACAACAAATTTTACGGCCAAAGTAAACTGTTTCTATTATAAAGAACAAAGAATTCACCCTAGTGTTGAAATATAAACAACGAATGAGGAAAAAATATGGAAGAAATCCAAAGAATCTTTTAAACTGAATGAAAAACACCAATTTCTAGCGAAAATAATTTATTATATTTTAAAAAATAAAATAGAAAATATTTGAAGGTATTTCTAGTCGTCATAATAGTTGCACCGAATTAGATAATCAAAGATTAGTTAAATTTGTAATATGTATTAATTCTAACAAATTTGTAAAACAATAAAAAAAAGAGCGATTATGATGCCTCTTTAATTTGACAAAAAATCTCAGGGAATTTCCAAAGGCAGGTTCTCTCTGTCACACTTTGGGTAAGTCTTACGTGCCAGTGTCAACTTTCGTATTCGTACGGAACGCATGTTGGTAGACGCTGAAAATATTCGAGATTAATTCGATTCGCAGAGATAGAAGTACTTCGCACGCTCTGGGAAGTCGCAAACTTGATGAAAAGAAACGAACATGAAATTGTCATAATGCCAGCTCGCGTCAGCCTGTCGAGTCGAGCGCGCCCCACGGAAATTAAATTCAGTCTTACGTCGGCGGTGGATGGCCAATCACGAGCGGCGGCAATAAAACGACAGCCAATAAGAGCGCTAGGCAAACGAACTGACATCTCTCCCCTGGTGCCGATTCCAAGACTAAATAAAATCACTTTATACATATCAAGTAAAATTATACACGAGAAATTTAAAAAAAAAATCAATGTTAGTGATTACTGATTACTTATTAATAGGTTTTTACTAAATAGCACAATCACTTAGGAATTCAGTTGGTACATCTCTAAAGATTGCAGATAGTTACTACATTAAGAATTTCATGCACACACTCTTTCATCACAGCAGATCACGTGTTTTCAACTCTGGTGAGATTTCTTGTTAGTACAGTATTCCTTCATAGGTTCACTGTGGTTTCCTTTTCTTTCCAGGATCCATTTATTTTAACCTCAGATACGGGGCGAAGTGTTTTGGCTGTTAGAGAGAATCGGATGCTTTAATCAACGGCCTGTATTTATCCCTGCTGTAAATCTCGTTGGGGTCAATTCGAGATCTTTTACCGACTAGCCACTTGAGAGACTTTACCTCTAGAGACGGTGTTGAAGATTTTGGAAGAGAGTTTTAGAATTCCTATCCAAACTATGTGACCACATAAAATTTCTTTTAGTTCCAAGTTCTCTGAATTGTCTCTTTCTAATCAGGGCATACACTACTGATGGTAGTTCTATTGCTTTAATTCTTATTATTTATATTGAAAAGTTAATATATTAGCAGTAATATCCAGTTTTGTTTCAAAACATTAACAGCGTATTTTTTCTTTATTTTGGATAGTAGCACACTGATTGTACAAACTGCGAGAAATGTTATTTCTGTGTAACGTCTGCTATCATACATATATCTATTATCCTTTGTAGAATCACAACAAACGGAATGGTATACGAACTCCACTCAAACGATATTCCCGAATCTAATCAAATTTACAATAGGAGCAATTTCGCCAATGAAAAAGAGTTTACAAAATCCATACGATGAAAGCGGACCATGTAGATTAATTTCTATTTGATCGCATTTCAAATTTTGATGAAGCAACATTTGGAAACTGCAGTCTGTAAGAGGTATCTGACAGTTGCTTGTATATTTCACAGGAGCGACACGGAACCACGCTGTACGCTTGAGATGAGAGATACAGTCCTGTTCGTGAAAATTGCAACTCCGAGAAGTACATACGTGATTACAATGAAATTCATTCCCCATTTTAGGGACACGACAGTAGACAAATTATTAGAACTACAGAACTATACACTGATCAGCCAGAACATTATGACTACCAACCTACTATCCATATAAACCCTTCCATGCGATAGCACCATCACCTGACGAGGAATGATTGCTAATCAGACACATGTACGGTGCATGTAGTATCAGTGAGCGTGCTACCGGTGTTTAGAATGCGGAAGGCGCGCGATCTTTCTGAGATTGGCCGAGGGCAGATTGTGATGGCCCAGAGGCTCAGCACTAGCCTTTCGGAAGCTGCACGACTTGTCGGGTGTTGGAGGAGTGCTGTGGTGAGTGTCTTCAACAAGTGGCGAAGCCAAGTCCAAACGTCGAGGGGTTGGGCGGCCTCCCCTAAAAACAGATGTCGGACGTCGTAGGCTGGGCAGGCTGGTATAATAGGGCGGGAGTGAACTGTGGTGGAACTATATCATACTTTAATGCTCGGTAGAGTACAAGTGTGTCTGAACACATTGTGCACCGATCCCTCCTAACGATGGGCCTATGCAGCAGACGACCCATGCATGTGCCAATGTTGACACCACGACATCGGCAACTAAGACTGAAATGGGCACGTGACCATCGTCACTGGACGTTGGCGCAGTGGCAGAACGTTGCATGGTCTGATCAGTCCCGATACCTTCTTCATCATGCCGATGGGAGGATGCAAATCCGTCGTTTTTCAGGGGAACAGCTTCTTGACACCTGTACTGCGGGACGGAGACAAGCTGGCGGCGTCTCAATTATGCTTGGGGGAACATTGACGTAGGCATCCGTGGGTCCAGTGGAGCTCGTACAAGGCACCATGACGGCCAATAAGTATCGTACACTGGCTGCAGACCACGTACACCGCTTCATGACGACCATGTTTACCATCGGCAGTGGCATTTTTCAACAAGATAATGCGCCATGTCACAAGGCCAGGAGTGTGAGGGAATGGTTCGAGGAACAGAGTGGAGACTTGCAATGGCAAGACGTATCGCCGCTGTTATCCGTGCCAAAGCGGGCATACCGGCTATTAGGTAAGTGTTAATAATGTTCTGGATGATCAGTGTACATTTACATTCACCTAGATAATTCAGTACAGTGCGAAGCCGCCATTTGATGCAATAGGAACCTATAGACGTCGTAGCATGGAATCCACGAGTCTGGTCACGCACTGCCGAGCAGTTTGTAGACGCGTGCAAAAATAAATCGTGCAGGTCTGGTAAGCCCAGGTTTCCGCCCTCCTTCGAAGAGGACTTTCACAAGTCGAGCATTGTCCTACTGAAATTTGCCTGCAGGAGAGGCGGTGCCTCTAGCTCTAAAACCTCCCTGGTTTAGAGGTTGCAGTTCAAATTGCTCTCAATATACAGGGTGTTACAAAAAGGTACGGCCAAACTTTCAGGAAACATTACTCACACACAAACAAAGAAAATATGTTGTGTGGACATGTGTCCGGAAACGCTTATTTTCCATGTTAGAGCTCATTTTATTACTTCTCTTCAAATCACATTAAACGTGGAATGGAAACACACAGCAACAGAACCTACCAGCGTGACTTCAAACACTTTGTTACAGGAAATGTTCAAAATGTCCTCCGTTAGCGAGGATACATGCATCCACCCTCCGTCGCATGGAATCGCTGATGCGCTGATGCAGCCCTGGAGAATGGCGTATTGTATCACAGCCATCCACAATACGAGCACGAAGAGTCTCTACATTTGGTACCGGGGTTGCGTAGACAAGGTCTTTCAAATGCCCCCATAAATGGCGGTGAATCGAGGAGAGCGTACTAACATACTAACGAAACTAAAATGAGCTCTAACATGGAAAGTAAGCGTTTCCGGACACATGTCCACATAACATATTTTCTTTGTGTGTGAGGAATGTTTCCTGAAAGTTTGGCCGTATCTTTTTGTAACACCCTGTATAGAAAGTGAGATCGCATGTTATGGCCAATGGTGTTCCAAACCATAACACCAGACATTTAAATTGAAGCGGGAATAGTGCTAAGACACTACATGTTGACATTCAACACGCCAGTCCCAGGCGTTGGTGGTTTCTGGTCAATGGAAGCAGACGCAATGGCGTGCGTACCACCAGTCAAGCCTTCAGCAGACGACGTCGGACCGTCGGCGTAGACATGTCAGCATCACTTCCAGTGCTCTAACGTCGAGCAAATTCTGAAGACGAAGCTGTTCTGTCGGTTACGTCAATGCGAACCAGATGGCGGTCATTCCGCGCTGTGGTCACATTGTGTTCCTCGCTGTGTACGACTGTCTTCTAATAGCGTGCCTGTACGACAAACCCGTATCCGGGAGACCGATCATTCGGTCATGTTCGGACCCACGCTGGCATTGTTCCCTTTGACTTCAACGGGGCATACCCGGCACTTACTTCCACGGTTCCAATTTTTTGACGGGTCTCCACCGACTGAACGTGGCGTAACAATGACCTTTCTAGTCACACATAAGAGGGCGCTGCTGGGACTACGTGCACGCCATATCTCTGCAATCTTAATCATGTAACACACATTCTCAGAGCATTGCTTCTGGGTATTGCAAATTTTACAAACAGCACTGTATATGCGCACTGCTACGTATTATGCAATTGCCGACTGTTTTAACATCGTTATTACAATTAATGCAATGGTTCTGCAATACCGACGAGAGCTTCATTTAAATTTTTTCCTCATTATACAATTCGTTTTTCTTTAATTTTCAGCATTTCCAATACAGCACAAAATTATTCATATCACGTGCTAACCTTTTTGTCCCCACATGTTACTTCGTTCTACCACTCCATTCCCTGTGGTATTCTGCAGTACTTCGTCCGTACCCTCTACAAATAAAGTATGTTTCCAGAGGTATTTCGTTCATCCGTCTATTTTAGGAACACATTCCCTTCGTACCTCAGTGGCGTTTCTAATGATTCATGATGTCTTCCTCGATTGCGTCCAGCAGTCTGACTCCCGGACTCCCCCGGGGCTGTTCCCCTTCTGAATGTTCGATGTTGTCCTCAGCACAACTAGTTGTGTGTCTATCCACATAAGTCTCCCTCATTTTACTGTAGTCACTAAATGAGGAAACGGTTGCAATTCCCTTATTCTTGATTTCTCCTTCTCCATTCATCACTAACTGAAGCAAATATCCGTTACAGATTTCATCCTCTTAAAGCAGCTCTAGAAATCCAGAGCAGTATGTCGGCGCTCGGGTTTATCGTTCACTATCGGAGTTCTCGGCTTTGTCCGGTATAGTTGGCGTAGATTTAACCGTACCCTATTTTTATTCCCGCAAAACATTTGTACAAAGTTTCATTAAATACGCGCAAACTTTTTCGGAATTAAAGCAAACTTACATTCACCCGCCCCCTACCAAGAAACTGGTGGGCTGAAGTTTATTTGCACGTATACTATTTTCATTCATCCGAAAAGATTCATGTATATCAAACTTCGATAATTTGGTTAAGAAATTTCATTACTACATTACTGAACAACCCTAGATTATGTTAAAAACTCACGTTTGATTCAATGCGAAGTGAATAGATATACTTGTGGCTCGAAACGCCAGATCCTTTAACTCTGCAGATAAAATATCAAAAGTGAATCCGGAATAATATTATCGTAAACAGAAGACTAATGCTGAATGCCAGAGATATTGTCCAGAGATCGTGCTTAAAGAAAATCTCTGTTGTTTTTACGGCTATCTATGTCGTTTAAAAATTGATATCCCAAATTAAAGGAAAGAATACTTCAAGCTTTGGCTTTTAAAAATTGAATATATCGAATTAAAAGAAAGAATAGTTAAAGTTTTGTTTAGTGTGCAAAATAGTTATTACTATAAGTTATCTTATTGTTTTAATTAAAGCCTATGGTCAGAGACATTGTGTTGTATGTTTAGTGCGGAGTATGCGGCATCTAGTGATTTCTTCTGTGGAATTTCTCACCATACGTTCAGAATTTCATTTAATGCTCCTACATTATTTAACGTTGAAACATAAGACATGCCAGACAAGTGAATTAAGATTTTAAGCTTTAAAACAGTGAAAACTCCATCGAAATCTGCCCCGTAGTTTCGGAGTTTTTATACGACCAATATGTCCGGTTTTAGTTTTATAGATATAGACTCAGATTTTAGTAAGCACCGAAATCATATTGTATGCGACTATTCGTTTGTCACATTTTTAATAGTTATGACAAATTTACATACTACTGTCATTAATAAGCTTCCTAAAGCTTAGCTAGCGAAGTTAATACCAGTTGTTTTTTGGTAACATTCCGAATGCCCCTAATTGACAGTGTAGCTTGAAGTTTTTCTTCAATTTCCAGTTACTTCAAAACAGATAACCATAAATTTTCATTGTACATGCGAATTTTTACTTCTGAGGATATCAAATAAGAATCAATAAGAATACGCGAATATATCGTGCCACTCTAATCAAATTAAAATTAAAATCAAATAGGTAACATTCAGACGATAGCGTTGCACAGCGCTAGGTCTGCTTGTCGCGTGTTGACCGAGCGAGTGGCGAACTTACCCACTGTGGGTCCGTCCTAGCGTCTACTTACTGTCGGCTGAGGTACTTCGGGTTTCCAGTCGGCATCTGTAAGCTCCTGGCTAGGATAAAATACATGCACACAGAGACTTAATTTGCGAAAAACCAGGATGTAGGTGCTCCATGAAATGATATGAAGGGTTGTGACTACTTGATTTATTGTTGAAAGCGGCGATGTGGTACAGTTACATGTAATTGATACATAAAATCGGTGTTTTCCGATATTGGAATGGTGGACCATAGGATCCAAAACCAACGCAGAATGCGTTCCGAGCCAGCAGAGGGAGAATGATAGGTAAAATGCCTAAAACGGCCTAATTGGATGGTAACAGGTCTGCCCCACGAAATTTCACATCACGGACTGGGGCGAATCGTGCACGCAAAAAGGCGCCCTCGATTCCGGAAGGTGGGGAAAGCCTTCCTCTCATTGGCTGTTTGTCACGACGAACATGCGTGTGGTTCACGTGCTCATAGTGTGTAAGCCCCGTGTACCCGCCGTGCTATACAGTGTTCTCACAGTAAGGACTGCAAGACCAGCGTCCTTGGCGCGGGTGTCGTATATGAGCGGTATAACCTTCGTACTACTGTGCTGGCTTGGAAGCACTCTTCCTCCATTCCCACCAAAATCTATACTAAAATCAGCGACCGCGACATGCTTATGTACTGTAATTATTGAAACGGTATGTTGAGGTGGAGATCTCATATTTAAATCTTAACCTCGCCCGGAATTTTATCTGGTTTCAAACAGACCATCTCTGGCAGGACTTTATTCACATGAAATACACTAGGACGCTAAGTGAATTGGGTTTCACTTTAATCTCTCTGTCTCATTTACCTGCAAAGTATAGCGAGTTAGGTGGGCTGATTGTACTGTACGACGAATCAAACAGGCGGCCTGACTACACTTGCGTATCATTCAGCCCATATACTTTTCTTCCATTGCTAGAGTTGCCATATTCCACTACGTAGCCTACTTGCGACCCC
The DNA here is from genome assembly GCA_031002005.1 of Vandiemenella viatica. Lineage (NCBI taxonomy): Eukaryota > Metazoa > Arthropoda > Insecta > Orthoptera > Morabidae > Vandiemenella > Vandiemenella viatica. The sequence continues at coordinate 184,799,318 of JARYHS010013631.1, read as the reverse complement.
TTTGTTTACCAACTGCCTAGTCGCGAGAGCCTTCCATTAGTCGTTGGGTGCACCCAGATGCCGTAATTTTTCTGCGAATGGTGTTACTAATTTACCGGTTTTTTTGTTTTTTGTTTTTTTGTGTGTCAGCTGTGTAATGACTGACGCGAAAACTGGCGACCGTCCCAGTTTTCGCCCAGAAGTTTAGATATACAGGCATGTAAATGGTAATATGGACTGACGGTACGTCAGACTCGAGATATGTCGGGACACCTATAGAGATTTCGGGAGATCATGGAAAACTGAAATCTGGATGACCGGACGGGAAACGAACCTGCGTCCTCCGGACTTCCAAGTCTGAGCGTCACCCGTCACACCTTTTCCACTGCATTCAAAGATTCTACACGCTGAAACTATTCTTGTATCTTTCCTGCGCAGAGATATTCCGCAGTTTATGTAATCGTTTCTCAGGAGTCTCCCTTAACTAGGCAATTTTTTGTGGAGTTCAGTTTCAAACTTTTTCTATTTCTGTTCAGATCGTTGTTTATCATTATCCTCCATCGAGGACGAGTTTTCAAACTTTCTGGAAGAAAGAGTATTTTATGCACCAGTGTCCGTGTTGTATTCTTTTTATCGACGCTAATGTCCCCATGTGTTCTTGAAAAGATGTTTACAATGTCACCGTGTGTCAGATAAAACATTTTATAACAGTATTACGAGCACTACCATCAGGGGGAGCTTATCTGAAGCACTGAGTCGCGTGGACCGTGTTGAAGTCGCTCTGTTGAGTGGCTGGGTGGGCACGGAGATAAAGAAAGCCATCTCGCCGGAACAAATATTTGCTTTCTGATGAAGCTCTCCGTGCGGCCCACTGCTCGTTTTGTCTTCCACTTCAAAGTTTCTCGTCCTCTTTGTCCGCTTAATAAGTTGTAATGAGCAAGACGCTTTCCTATTAAAACAACGTGAACCCGAACAGAAACCCAAATATATTATAGCGCTTAGTGGGCGCAAATAACAACAAACACTGACCGAAGCCCGGAGGCGTCTTTCTGCACCTCGTGAAACGCAACAACCGAGTTGTCTTAGACACTAATTGATACGTAGCAGCTCAATTTGATCGCAAGGCAAATTATCCATTTGATTTCGTAACAATTTTGCTGTTGCTAGCTTCTGTCTTATACAAAACTCGGTAGATATATGTAACCATTCTTTTTTTCCCCGAAATTGAAGATTATTTTGTATCACATAATGAAGGTATCACAATAGCACAGTAAAATATGAGGCGCGTCCAGAATGTAAGTTCCGTTTGGTAATAAAATGAAATTGTACACAGATACAGAAGAAATTTTTATTGCACAAAATTCTACAACTTTTAAACTACTTTTCCACATAACTGCCGAAATTTTGCAGGCATTTGTCATAACGTGGCACCAGGTTTTGTATACCTTCTTCATAGAAATCTGCCGCCTGTGTCTTCAATCAGTTGGAAACAGTTTCTTTCAGCTCGTCGTCATTGGTGAAGTGATGACCGCCAAGGAAAGACTTGAGATGTAAGAACATCAATCGCGTGAACCAGTTCTTCTGTAACCAAAGGTGGACGCCCACTTCGTTCTTCATCGTGCACATCACTACGCCCGCCATTGAACTGTCTGACCCATCTTCTCACCATCGAATCACTCATCGCATTTGGTCCGTAAACATCGCAAATTTGCCGATAAATTTCACTTGGTTTCACTTTCCTCGCATTCAGAAACCGAATCACAGACCTGATTTCACAGGCGGCGGGATTTTCAATCAACGCCAACATTTCAAACAAGCACAACAAAGCGTACGTAACTGACAGCGATCTCCAAATGGCGCACGTTCTTCCCCTTGATACACATCGTCTACAGCGCATGTGCGGAACTGCAATCGTAGCGCTGCAGCGGAGATAAATTGAAACGGAACTTACTTTCTGGACGCGCCTCGTATTTAATTCGATGCTAATTAATAAAAGTTGTTGTAAAACTGCTAGAATATTGCGTGACTGTTATGCATAATTTCAAATGTGCCTGTTTGGATCCCGTATTCATAAATGACATTAGAAGACAGCTCACAACGATAAAAAATGAAATTTACAGGCAGACCTCGCAACTGACAAATACAGATAATCGTTCACAATTGAATATTCTAGGAAACACAGGAAAGAGCTGTCTAACAGAAAAACTTATTTACGCCGATTTTTTTTTTTTTTTTTATGGCTTTGCGCATTGTCAACTTCTACGTCATTGGGAGCTCTAAAGCACTGAAGGCAAGGAACTGGAAGGAATTGGACGATGGCCTTTTGAAGGAACCATCGCTCCATTTGCTTGGATTGATTTCAGGAAACGATGTAAAACCGAAATATGGATGGACGGACGGGAATTCGAACCTGCGTCCTCCCGAATGCGAAGCCAGATCGTTACCGCTCACACACCACACTCGGCGCTTCCCTCCGGAGTCTAAAGTTCACTGCACTGATAACTAAAACGATACCACATTATTAATACGCTTAGCAAAAACTAGCAATAATAAGTATTGATATGAACAATACAGAAATAATTTTAAATATTAGAAGAATAAATTTGAAACGTCTTAGTAGCAATTTTAATATAATGAACAGGATACATGATTTGAAAATAAACTGACATGTATCTCAAAGTCCCGTCAATTCTGTCTAAATTATTTAAGAGTAATAACAATCATTGTACTGCTCAAAACTACTTCTGAATTGTACCGAGATATGCAGACAGGAAATGAAGAAAATAATCGCAATCTCAGGTTTATAACTGTTATTTGCCAATAAGTCGTTTTAAAAACAGTAGCAATGCCCGAGAGAAGAAAGTTAGGTAGTCAGGTACGAAATAATTACTTTTATTTTTCATTGGAGCTCATTATATGACGATATCGTAACATTTAAGGCGCAAAAGAAACAGGAAACAGATTGGCGGTGATGGTTAAGAAGTAACTACCAATCATTCACCTGAACCGACATTTGTAAAACATGGAAACACAAAATCTGAATGGCAGAACAGAGGGTTGATCCGGCGTCCTGCATAATGTTGGTCGTTACTGCTCACCAGGCTTGTACGCTCTGAGGCTTGGTGAGAAATATAGAAAACATACCGTGTACGTATTGTATTGTCGCTGTTAACAGGAGTAAATCTTGCAACGAATTTTTTAGACAGTGTCCCTGTCCTTAATTTGGCGCGCGTTACTTGGGAGTTACTGCCAATCAGAGCATCGATCGGCTGGACGAAGAGTCTAGTGTCGAATTGCTGGCACTCTAACACAATGCTTTCCAGACGGGGGTGGGGAATGGGGGAGGGGGGGGGGGAAAGTGGGCCGAACAAGAAGTTAGACGAAAAAGAAAAATACGAGCGAGTACTACCGAGAACTGACTTACATCCCTCACAGAAACTTCCTTTGCGAAATAATGTTACATACTTCGATAAAGACTAGGAAAGAGAGACTCCAGATAACCAGGAGGCAAGCTGGATGAAATAGTCTTTATCCAATGTAATATATCTGCAAAAATTCAAGAAAGAAACAAAACTATCTGCTTCAGTTTTTTGCTCCAACAAACATTATGGAATATGAATACCAGAGTTAAGGTATTATTCAGTTGTTTGATCTGTTTGGGATTCGTGGTATTGAGAATTATTAGTGGTACTGTACCTCTTATTTATTTACTGTTACGGCGTAGCTACTCACATGCTCTCTATAGGCCTACCGAGGGGGGGGGGGTGTAACGGTTAGCGTTCTCGCCTCGCATTCGGGAGGACGGCGGTTCGAATCCCCGTCCGGGCATCCAGATTTGGGTTTTCCATGGTTTCCCCAAATCACTCCAGGCAAATGCCGGGATGCTTCCTTCAAAAGGCCATGGCCGAATTCCTTCCCATTCCTTGCCCCCATCCTTACCCCCCATCCTTTCCCGTCTCTAAAGACCTCGATGTTAAAAAGAGACGTAAAGCAGTTACAAAAAAAAAAAAAAAAAATCTATAGTCCCGAGTCATCACTACACACAATATTTTATTACTTACTACTTTTCTGGATAGTGTTCATGTGATATCAGATCATTAGTACCTATTAATGGCATTACTTGGATAGTTTGCGCGCGGAGTATTCCAACATTGTAAACAGTAAGTAATTCAATAGTTTGTTGGATTTAACTGTTGGTCTACAACTTAATCATTGGCATCATGACACGCGCTACTTATTTTTCTTTCAACATCCCAGTGAAATTGGAAATAAGGAATTAAATTAATACATAGTGCTTTGTCACTAAGGAATGGTAACGTTTTTTAAAATAGAGTTACCATAAACAAAAATTAATACAAATAATTACTATGTCTACCGTTAACGTTTCCATATTTGTTATCTGTTGTTCCCATCAATCAACACTCCAGTTTCAGTGCGTATCACGTTGTGCTTCTGCCCAAAACCTAGAGAAAAGTTCCCCCTGTTTTTTTAATGCTAATGGATCAGCATAAGTGTAATTGCCATGGAATGAAATTAGTTGGTAATCCATTTAAGTACACGATATTAACTTGGCGAAATCTGACCTACATAGTATCGGTGAAGTAAGGAAAAAAATCTTATGTGCTTGTTTTTCCAATTCCTTTCATAAAATGGAAAAAGGTTGTCTCCGCTGAAGATTTTCGAGCGAAGAAACATTTTCTTTTACTATATACATCCTCATTTTATGTAATATCACATTACGGCGCCCAAAAAATAGAAGAAATTCAATGGGAGAGGGGGGGGGGGGGAAATCAGCAGAGAAATCGTTAAGAACAACAGGAATAACGAACCGAAGCTGCAAGCAGTTGAATCCTAAATGTTATCACTGTTGGTGCCGTACCAGACAGGAAGAAAACAGAGGTGAACATTCATAGCGAAACCCCGTACATTTTTACCAACAACCAATAATAATTTAAATATTTCATCAAAAACGAAAAGAAACGTACGCCTGCATTTATCTTCATATAAGTTTTTGAACATGGACCACACAGTGGGGTGAGTGTTAGTGAAATATGAAACTAAAAGTCTTAATATAATTAGTTTGACCGAAACACATTAAATATAATACTTACTCCATTAGATCAGCGTACAGAAAATTAAAATACAAAATGAACTACGAAGGAAGCAGAGACTTCTTGCAGCAGCTCTCCTAAGGTACACACTTTGACAATAAATTTGGCCGCCGCCGAAAAATTTTATCACTGTTATTTTGCACAATCTGACATCAATGTCATCCCAGGAAACAGTAATGCAATACTGGCAAGCCAGTATTGCGTTACTGCTAATTAGGATGACATTAATGTCAGATTGTGCAAAATAACAGTGATAAAATTTTTCGGCGGCGGCCAAATTTACTGTCAAAGTGTGTACATCGAGGAAGAGGAAAAAGAACTCTCGCAGTTCGGAATCATATTTTGAAGTTCAATCAAGCTGTAACCAATATTCAATGAGCCACGATTGTCTCTTAAAGTAAATTTTCACTTCAGTTATAGCTCATGTAATAATGGTATATTTATCTTTTTACGGATTTTGCTATTGACTAGCAGAATATGGGATCTCAACCTGATAAAATTTTGATTTTCTACCGATATTCCTTTACAGTTTATTTGCTTCCTTTCGATCTTATTTAAATTTATTAAAGCTGCTTATGTATGATCGAATAATATGAAATTTGCAACCAAAGGCATGCCAAACACAATGATTAGCAAAATTTCTCAAAATTTGAGTATCCAATGGGAATTTTATCAAAGTTAGTTCGTCTTCACTCTTCACAAATAAATGAAATTTAATTAAAATATTCAGTAAACTCATTTATAATTGTCGTAGAATAAAGTAAGGAACTATGCAGACGACTTTATTATTATACCTAAGGGACAAAAAGACTGTGCAAAATGACAGATTCTACAGTTCAGTACATAGTTCTATTTGGTTCCACCTATCAACGCGATTTTCTCAAGTGGGGTGTGATGTTTGTCTCTTAATGCTAAATTTTCATTTAAATGATATCCCTTCCAGTTTCAAATTTACCTTCAAACTGTCGACCTAAACCTGGTGAAGGTTTGCCGTTTTCGTTATATTACCTTCTATTAACGCCCTTCTCTTGTTGTAGCTTGTAGGGCTATTTGAAATTAGATTTTTTGCAGATGACATAATGCTGTACAGAATCAAAACGATAGAGGATTGTAAACAGTTGCAGGGTGATCTGGACAGGATATCTAATTGGGTTGGTAAACATGGAATGAAGATAAATGCAAAGAAGAGTCAGCTTATTAGATACAAAAATAAAAAAAATAAAAGGTTACTTATGAAAATAAGGTAGGGAAAGAATTGCTTGCTGAAGACTTGCAATATTAATATCTTGGAATTACTTTTGATAACAAAGTTAACTAGGCAGGACACATAGGACAGGTGGTAGGAAAAGGTTTCAAAGTTCTGCACTTGTTGGAGAGAGTGATGAGGGGATGTACGAGAGAAGTCAAGGAATTGGGTTACAAAACTTTGGTCAGACCATTGCTCGAATATGGTAGTGTAGTATGGGACCCTCATTTTACGTTTCAAATACAGGAGTTGGAGAGGGTGCAAAAAAGAGCTGCTAGATTTTTTTCTGGAAATTATCGCAGAATGCAATCAGTGACGGATATAATAAAGGAGCTGAAATGGGATTCATTGGAAGACAGGAGGAGAATGAGGAGGATCATGGGAGTGTACAGGGCATGTACTGGCGATGAGGCATGGAAAGATATTGCAATAGGTATGAAAAGCAGTACATGGAAGGGAAAAGATGACCATGACCACAAGCTGGCACTCGATTTCAGGCACAAGGGTGTGGGAAGATTCTCTTTTTTAGGTAAGGGTGTCAGGGATTGGAATGAGTTACCAAGAGAAATGATGAATAATTTACCGAAAACTTTGAAAGAATTTAAAGATAAAATTTGTAGAGGGCAAATGTAGGTAGTTGCAGGATAGGGGGAAGATGGGTGTGTAGGGAAATTGCCACCGGAGCTCGGAGCCTGTGCTCCTTTGCAATTAAATTAAATTAAAATTAAAAGTGGTTAAGCAACAGAAAGATGTCTCATAGAAATTAAGTAAGGCGGAACTATCTTACAACTAGGTATTATTTCAATGCAATTTATGACTCTGAGGTCAGGAAACTATGTTCTATGCGCCCGACACTGCATTAGCAACCTTGGGCGCAGCGTTTATTTCAAAATCTATGGTATTGACGTAAATTCAAATCGCTTGTCTGATCGGAACGCAACCAGTTCATCTAATGAATTCAACACAGTTTTCTATTTTTACACTTTTAAAATCTCTTACGATACTCAAGCTAAAAACTTACAAACAACTGACGATAACTGAATGCTACAATAACACAAATTTGTAGCAACGTGATACATTTACCATCCGACTTACGAGATTCTCTATTAAAATATACAAATAATTCTTGTTGGAAAAATCTACTGAAAAGTGAAATTTGTTAAAATTATTCTTTTAATAATTTTTGAAAAATCCATAAACTATAAAGATCCTTAACAGACTAAGTATCATCGTAGATTAGAAAAGGATTTTCGGATCAATAAATTCGGAAATAAAAGAGAATTATTAATTATTTTATATTTTCTCACCAGGAACTTGAACGAAACGTCGAATAAAAATAACGAAATAATCCAATCATTTTCAGTGTGTTCGAGTTTCCAGATTTTATGTGTTAACCAACCATGTAGGTATGTCAACATTTTTTCCACTAAACCTATCACCTTAATGATTTTTAAAAAAATTACATGATAACTGTGTTGGGTAAACAAGAATACAAACAGTTTGTCGTTACAAACTCCTAAGTGATGTTACGAAGCTGCAGCAGCCGGTCAAACGAACCACTGAAGAGTTGCTCTTCCAGTCACTAGGTACGAAATCATAAAAACAGCTAAACTTTCTGAAGTTATAATTTCTTTTCCTTCTTCAAGTGTCTTACATATATTCCTTGCAGTTCATTCCGGTTAATCTGAAAATTTCAAGTCACTAAAAAAAAGATAGGGGTGGCTTCCACAGAATGCTATTGCCGTAGATTCAGACTCAAAACGGAAAAGAAGCAAGGGAGATATGTAATGAAAACCTTGAAGACATTTCTCGAATCACATCAGCAAGGGTTACATTAGTGATGCACGCTCCCTAAATTCCACCAACTCTTCAGATTGACTCTTTAAGGAAAGTGATATTCAGATTTTGACTTGTTATATGCAGTTGATGTGCATGGCCAGGATTGATTCATGAAAGCTTAATATTTTGCATTGCTTGAGCTTTATTTTCATACGATACCATCGACACAAAAAATCTGACACAGCATTACGCAGTATTTTGATTTCTGGGAAAAGAACGCCTGTATACAATTCCATTGTTTCCCGGGATCGTTACTATTTTTTGCGAAAGTAGGTTCCAAAGCGTAAATTTACGGCAGGGATACGTAACAATTTTAGATATTTACATTGGAATATCGTCGATACTGTTACTGAAGTAGAGTTTATAGGCTATTCCAGAAGGCAGAGAATACTGAGGACGTAATTCCGGATTGACCAGAAAGAAGCAAGCGTGGTGGCAAATTGCATATTTTCGGCTGGAGTAGGACATTAATACCAAGCGTGCCGGTAGATCGAAACAGAATGTGAATGTGTGTGTGTGTGTGTGTGTGTGTGTGTGTGTGTGTGTGTGTGTGTGTGTGGAGATCAATATCAGTCGGTGATTTATGCCACAGGGCAGTCAGATACAATGAGCAACCAGTGTCCGTTAAGTACGAATAACTCCCAGACCGTTAAATACAAATAACTCCAAGATACCATCACGGAAATTCCGAAAGGAGAAGCTCCACGAGAGAATTTCTGAAAAAAAGATAAGACCTAAGTACGCATTAATTTCATATAAATCTTCAATTGAATATAGCTCAATTTTATTCTATCAACGAAAGGATTCGACTGATAAACCTACAGTCATCGTCAGTAGATATGTTAACTTCAAAACACAACCAGCCACCTGACACTTTTCTTATCCAGGGTCCACTTATTACAGGCATAGTGCATTCCACACTCATACCAATCAGTGCCGTTCAAGGCTCCACGTGAACTGAAGAAGCCATAGTAAGATGGCTCTTGTGAATGCACACAAATCACTTGAAGACGACAGTAATGACAGCTGAGTTTATCGAATATATCTATAAAATTACAGGCCAATTAAGTTTTATTTCTCGTAATATTAAAAAAAAATCTCACACAAAACTGATAAGCATTGCTCATTTCATGGAAACAGTAATCAGTAACTCCGTAACCTGTACTATGTATAGTTATGTTAAATGTAATACTGGAAGAGTATACAGCAAGAGTTACGTCGTCGAAGCAATAATATTATAAAGAGATATCACCATACGCGATATGCAAAATGCTACGAAAAGCTAAGACAAAACATCAGCTAAGAAGCATCAACACAGAAGCCGAAAAAAAGAATTATAATACAAGAACTTCAGAGATGCAGAACTGCAAAAAGAAATATAAATAACGACGGCAACCAATAGTAAAAGACATCACTGCAACTGCAAGGCGGAAATAAAAGTAGCAGCCAAACTTAGGAGACGGCAGCGGCAGGAGGTGGACAACAAGTGTCAGCAGGCAGGTGTATACGCACCCAGAGAGTCGCCTGGAGGTTCCTGCCCCCCTGCAGAGCGCCGGCGTCGGGACGCTACTGGCGCCGCGGCGCGCCGGGCAGGCCCTGGGCACCGCCGTCCGTCACAGCTTGGCCGGCGCGCCGCAGCGTGGCGCCACCGAGGGGGTCAGCCCAGCTGTTGTCACCGCAGTCGATATCGTCACAACAAACCATTTCACTTCTATGCGTCGCTACTGTTGCTTAAGCGTGGGAGGACTTCAATGGCAACCAGACAGGGGAATACGGGGAAAGATTAGGCTTACGGATAACTATGGGCTTAAAGCGGTAGTTGTTTAAAGAGCAGTAAATGACGTAAAAATTTGCGATAATATTTAATTTTACTTGGTTTGCATGCGTCCATGTATCAGATATTTTTATTTGTTTTTACTATTTCATTCCTCCCCGGGCTGCTGGAGAGTCACCGAGACTCTTTTCAGCCAATCTACTCTACGGGGAGGGAAGGAGGATGGAATGTCGGCCGTGGCCTTGTAGGGAACCATCCCAGCATTCGCCTAGAGTGGTTGAGGAAAACCACGGAAAACCTCAACCAGGATGGCCGAACGAGGTTTGACCCTCGTCCTCCCGAATGATAGGTAGGAGGCCGAAAACGGCCTTCTCCCATCTCGGTGCCATGTTTCAGAAACGAACAAACGGTTTATGGTGACCGATTCTAATTTAGCGAATAACCCTTGATATTGCTACAGCTTCTTGTATCGCGAACTCAACAACGAAACAAGTCGATAGCACATATTTCAGATGAGCTACACGTGTGTTCATGGTAAAAATGTTATGAAATGCAATTTCAGGAGACTTTTTTTTTCAGCCTTTAAGTGTTGCACCAAGACAGTCGCGCCATACGAAGTAACTCTCTTTCGGAACATCTCCCATCACTCTGTTACACTTCCATTACATTGTTAAATGAAATCACGCCAGACGATAGTAGTTCACTTGAGGAAAAAAAAAAACCAATTTTATCACAACAATAGGAACTGTTACTACGGTAAAACACGGCCATTAATCATTCGAATTTTGGTCTAGAATGACAGAAGATCTAACTAAATTGTTCGTGGTATAATAATAATAAAGAAAAAAATCTCTTATTTTGCGTAGTCATGTCCCCTCGCAGTGATACCGTATGGACGATACTATTGTTTTCTAGTCAACCTCAAAATGTGAATTAATATGAATCAGCTTATCGTCATCGGCTACTCCAGTACACCCAGAATGTTCCTGACAGCTGATCCTTCCTTAACGGAACTTCAAATATAGAGCATAACAGTAGGATTGTAATGTCCAGCCTCTGCTGTTTTTAATATTTCGTCGCCTCTCAATATATTTCGCTCAGCCGTTTTTGTGAGATGACGGAGTGTGGAATTCCAGCGAGGCGGCAGGTTGTCAACGTGACTAAATCCTTTGTTTGTGTGGCTAAATCCTTTGTTTGTTGGACCCAGGTACAGAGGGCGCCCCGAAGCTAGGAGGGGGTGAGTGGAGATGCAGTAGTGAGAGACACTGCGGGTTGAGATCCCGTTGATTACACACGTGTGTATTTGTGGATGCGGACTCCAGAAACGTGGAGGCCGTGTTTTTGTCACGACATCATTCGTCGTGCTGTTTTTCTTTATGTGCTTTTACGAGTGAACTCATCTCAGTTGGTGGAGGATGTTAAGTGGTTCGTCATCGCGAGGGAAACATCAAGGTCGCCGACAGCCGTCTGCGTAAACGATAAGTGACAAAAATTCATCTAACATATGCCCAGTATTCGCCCAAACTGATGGAGTTTCGTGCTCTCCCTAGCCGGGAACAATTTTGTTCATTGTCTGATAGCTTATTTTCTTTTTCTTTTGCTGGCCGAGTCCAATTTTTGGTAAAAATGTTAAACAAACATGTAATTTTTTTCAGTGTTTTATTTTATGAATGTAATTTTTTTCCTTTTTGTAATTAGAGGGTGTCATTTAAATTTAAGCCTGTTATTTTGCAATTAAAAAATTTGAAAAGAATTTTTTTATTAATAATTAAAATCTTGCATATCATGCACTTAAAAAAATTTTTTTTTCTCGGCATAACGAACCTAGACATTTCAAGATGCATCTTCTGTTTTTTTTTTTTTTTTTTTTACCGATTTCCTTCTTTTCTTCTCATCAACTGGTGTTTTCTTGTCCACAACACAAGACAGCTTACTCGGCAATGGAATTATATTAAAAATAAATAAATACTAGGTAAAACAGCAAATTTTTTCGTTATCACGAGTAACAGCAGTTACGGTAAGATTAAGGGGGGGGGGGGGAACACGGAAAATCTGATACAGTAAAAATCAATTAAAAAAACCGGACAACTTTGGATACTGTACCCTAATGACGGTAACAGAAAAGGATGGGTAAGTAGGACGGCAGCGTGTCAGGTCAGGTTCCTCGCTGTTTCTACTGCGCACCACAAGGCCGCTCTTGCCGCTGGTGCAAAATCACACGGTGCTCTCGGCACTGAGAGGGGTTCCAATAAAATAATGTCAGCATAAGGCAAAATAACTGCCGAGTGATAACTTTTGTTTCATTCTTTCGTAACTTATAGACTATATTTAAATTTTCGTATTTAATGTTTACGGATCATGGTCCATATTTAAGGCAAATTAAAATTTCTTGGTAACTGCGTTCTTTAGTTAGGTCTGGTAAGAAATATGGTCTGGAAATTACAGCTTTGATGGCGAGTTATGTCTTTATTTTGCGGTGAAAAAAATATGTGGGGTTGACAATAACGGGTAGAATTAAAGAAATTTTGAACACTACCCCCCTTTTTTAGGTCTCTAATGTCCATACACATATCTCAGCCTAAATCCACAAATATCTGCTTTATGTCATTATCTTTCTTTTAACAGTTCTTCCATTAGTACGAAGTCTCTTGTAACAATTTAACCAATCCTTTAGAACAAAAAAAAAACATGGCCCATCTCACTTCTTTTTGCAAGATTTCCCATAAAATCGTTTCATCATCCAAACTATACTCAACTTTCAATATTCCGCAACAAAAACAAATATTCACTTTTTCTTTAATCAAAACTCCTCAATCTGGTGTAAGAATCACTACTAACTGAAGTTAATATTGGTATCGTCAACTGCCTCAGTGGTTTATTTTCAACATGTAATTATTAGTAATATCATATTAGGATGTTTTCTTTAGCGAGCTGGTGTTTTCCCACCGGCTTGCTAACTTACAGACTACCTGCATTCAGCAGTGTTTCCCCAGCAACAATAAATAATCTTAATCCCACTAGAGTTATGTAACTGCATCAACATTTAACACAGTTCAGTTTATTTGGATGGACGGTGCGGCCAAATTTCATCGTCTAGAAGTATCCGATAGTAGTTTAGCTGGTCAGATCTTGAGGTACTCTAATCATCATGCCAGGCTAGTTGAGCCTAAAACATATTTTCAGCCAATATTTCTATTAGTGTCAGTGTCGGATTCTGGACTTAATATCGTCGACTCCTATTCATTTTGCTTTGCGAAGCTCAGCTTCTAGACCGCAATGAAAGATCCACCTGCCAGAAGTTACCACGAGGAGGAGCACAGACTTACAATCAGGCAGTTTTATAAGAAACCAGCAACGAGAGATAGGGTTCACACTGATTGCGAATAGCAAATTCTGTTTCGGCGTGTGCAATCGATGCCAAAATAACTGGAAAGATTTCCTTACGGATCCAAACATTATTCAACCTCGGCTTCCGGGACTAAAATCAGGTATATTTTACTTTGTGCGACGTTGGAAAGCTAGGAAATAATAATAATAATAAAAAGATGTGTGTGTTTGTCTGCCGGTTCGTTCCGTTAAACGCGGTTCACACAAAAACTGTTGGGCGGATTTTGGTTGGGTTTTGAGCGCTGTACGGCCCTTGGACCCAGAATAAAACAAGGTAAGTTTCATTCTGAAGCGACATGTATGGGCTTAGAAAGTAATTTTAAATTAGTATCCATTGAAACGTAAGTTTTTTCGTAATCGTAGGCTTCCGCGGCCAGAGTCAGTTGATTCTTGGCTGTCCGGGTGGCGCCGCGTCATGTTTCTTAAAACCGACGTTTCGATCCTCATTCTGGGTTCTTCTTCCAGGGCAGTTCGGTTTTAAGAAACATGATGCGGCGCCACCCGGACAGCCAAGAATCAAGTAAGTTTTTTTCTCCCACTTCAAATGTTTGCCGAGCTACATACCATCACCATCATATTATTTAGAATTGAAACATATTCAGTACCAGACGTTTAAGTCATTAATGACAGTAATGACCCCATTGAATTTCTAATATGCTACAATCTTGACTGTGCGTTGACTTCAAATTGTCCACGCGAGCAGTTTCAATAGTAGGCCTAGCTTCATATCGTTACAACTTATAAAATAAAATAAAAACCAAGTGAACGAAACTACGGGTAACAGTGTGTTAAAAGGAACGAGGTAGGTGTAGGAACAGAAAATAGTGTTACTGTAAAAGATCAGAATGTTCCTATCGGAATAATAAGACAAACGTGAGGTCAGCTCTAAAGGAGACCACAGCAACATTAAGAGACGCCATTCCTTGGCCACTGTGAGGTGTAAAAAAAATCCCTGACGAGAGTCCATAACCTACATCAGTTCTTTACACATCACATGTATTGAATTTTTTGTGACATTAGAGAATGTAAGCTGCAATGGAGTATCCACCGATTACAATCGCTTGCATATCTATTTTATTATAAAATAATAGCACATTTATCAGTTTTCATTCAGCCTTTGGTTTAATTCTCTGTTTAGCTAGACTCCGTCAGTTTCGAATGAAGTAGATAGCGAGGACGGAAATTTATCTATATTTTGTTATTAACCCGCAATTCATCCTTTCAGTGTGTCCTCTATGTAATCCAGTTCACGTTACGATAGCAGCAAAAGCAACGATGCATTTTTATTAGCAGCCAGTCAGCCGTTTACGTTTCCATGAAATGAAACTATCGTCCATTCTGAAATAATTTTGTTAGGAGAAATATATGACGGTACGAAATTTCGATTTACTTGTTATATTTTTCCTTCACTTTGTAGCGGTATGTGCCGGTGGGGAGGTAAGGGTGAAAACCTTTTACTTCTTTTTATAATTCAAAGAAACCGCTGCTAATTTATTGGGTACTCATAATGGCGTACAGGCGAGGCTTATTTATCGTTAACATTGACACATTGAAATATGATAAAAAGAACTATGCAAAGCCTCTTCTTACAATTGCCAACATATTAACAAATAAACAAAGCATTAAAACACAACCACTTTTAAAATTAATCTTGAAACAAACTCCCAATGATAATTGGCAAGCAAGAAAGCTACAAACTTGATTTATTTAAAAATGAAAGTTCCCTTCACAATGATCGGGAACCATAAATCAAACACAGTATTGACATTAACTGTATCCGATCTCAAATGCCGGGCGCCAGGATAATTTAAATTATCCACCAAGTGTGGCTTTAAGAAAGTCGGCCGCAGCTAGCTCAATATTTGGGGGTGCGAGAACTCCTAATCATTCAGTGGTCGTTACAGGGCTGTACTCAATGACCGAATAAAAGTACCACACTGCACTTGTAGAATTATTACCGTGACGGCGATGTATTTCCCGCGACGGCGAAATTACTATAGCCCCTTGGCTATAGCGGACAATGCACCACGTCCGTGCAAGCGTACTGGATGCGTGCACAGCGACCTCACTGTACAAGACACGCTTATTGACCCTCAGGTTCGATACCAAGACGGAGTGATCTCCAGCTTCGGAAGATCCGCTCCTTCCAGTCTGAAGGCTCGGAGTCAAGTCCTCTCCAGCGTCCGCCGGAAAAAGCCTCCTTCCGTCGCTCGTGGTTTACATAGAGCAAAAATACACAAGCATCATAAAATGCAAAGGATAGTCTCTCTCGATTGGTTCTGCCGTTTTCAAGCTCCTCCTACCGGCTGTGACGATAGGCGAACATTATCTTTCTCGATTCGTGCGAACTCGGCATAGCCTCGGACTTATTCGTCACCTGTGACCTCCAAACTTTCCGTTCGAAGGCCTGGTGTTTGGATACGATCATTCACCCCAGTGTACAGTTTCCCCGGAGCCAAGGGATTATACGCTTGACCAAATGCGTGAGAAAGGGTAGCTGGTGTCCATTGTCCCTGGCAGCCGCCGGCCTGTCGCGACAATCTGGCGCGTCTAGCTCAGGTCCCACAAACACTGACAATCCTCTCCCTAAACTTCCTTTCTTATTCTTTTTATATATAAAAATATACAAAATATTATATATAAAAATGTACAGAATGACCCATATTTGGTCATTCTGTTACAACTTGTATCTTTTTAGTAACTAAGTAAAAGTTAAGTAAATCTTTTATCTGTAGTGTGCATGAAAGATTTGTTGCTACAGCGATTTTTTCTTTCTTGTTTCGTTTGGAAAGGATACTACAAACGTGAATGTACCAACTGCTGCAAGTAGAAGCAGGCTGACGAGGAGGACGCGATCTGTACACTCAGCTTACGACTGATATACAGCTACCGTCAG
Source organism: Vandiemenella viatica (assembly GCA_031002005.1). Taxonomy (NCBI): domain Eukaryota; kingdom Metazoa; phylum Arthropoda; class Insecta; order Orthoptera; family Morabidae; genus Vandiemenella; species Vandiemenella viatica. The sequence goes on along the minus strand of JARYHS010013631.1, from coordinate 184,783,086 downwards.
ATGTTTCAGATTCTGCGCGCACAAGAAAACTGAAGTTCGATAATGACGTGCATCAAAAACTGTGCTTCAAAATCGACTACCAGAGGAGTCATAAGATCCCAACTATATCCAAATTGTGCAATTAAGTGCTATATTGGAAACAGTATGATGGTTGAGGGTACAGGCGACCAACAACCGTACCTGAAAACGGAAATGTAAAAAAAAAGAATGTACGCTGTAGATACATAGACGAGAAGCGAAACGCGTCCGTGAAATTAATAACAATCAACAACAGTGGTACTGGCGTATTTATTAAAAATAATAATTATTACGTTAGTAAAATTGGTTTTTCAGGCAGTGTATGAGAGACTTTTAGTTTGACTTTTGAAGATAAATGATCGAAGTTTACTCTTCCTATGTAACATGAAAACAGATCTGTACTCGTTAAATTGAGTCATTTTTACCGCTCCCTCTAAGAAGACAGAATTTAGCGAGTTATGTTTGAATTAATAACCCCCGCCAAACCCTGTATTCGTGGAAGGTCACATTAGGATTGGCTGTCATCGGATCTCGAATGGAGAAACAATAAAAATGGATGTAAACTGTTGTTTCATTCTCTGTAAAGAGCTGTGAGTCAGAGGGCAGTGAGCAATCCACATTCAAGGACACTCGTTTTAGAACTACAGTTCAGCACGAAGTGAACGCTATTCAGCTATTAAGTAAGATGTGTCAACTAACGTATCTTCTTCCAAAAAGTACCCAAAATACAAATATAGTAGCTACTAATTGTGTCGTGGCAACGAACTCGTATCGGCCAAGATTAATCTGAAAATAAGGCTAGGTATTTTATATGCGATTGCTGTATCCAAGCATGAAAGATCGAAATGGATACAGCCAATGAACTGGTAATTATGGATACGAAGAGATGAATTTCCTGCCAGTGGTTACCAGTATTGGATCACTACATTAAGGGCTTGCTGAAACTGAATCAGACTGCATACTACCCATATATTGTTAGGAGACCCAGTAACTCTAATGCCGCTGTCGCACGTATTGCTGTGAATTTACGGTGACCATGCAGGAATGGGAGAGACAAAGAGGACGCCTGACTCAAAATCATCCCCATGTGACAGATCATTGGGCGCTAGGATCTCGCTTTACACGTGTGCCAGTCATCTTCATGCGCGACGTAATGATAAGAAATTGTGAACCTCTCTGCGCTGAATCTGTCCTGCGATAAATTCCACGAGAGCTTCTTCAGGGTTTGCACGCATTCTATCTCTTTCGTGGCCATCCTCTCGCACAGTGTTCTGTGAGGGTCCCAGCGTTTGGTTTAGGGAGCGGTTGAGCGCGGGGCACTGGATGGGCCGTATGCTGTAGTGGCTGGAGCCGGTTTTATCAGCTCAGTTTCCACGCAATAAAGCCTTGCTGCCATTAACGCTACATAATGCACTCTGAGGGCCACATTCACACCTGCGATCAATACCAACACTCTGGCGTAAACATCCAAAATGGTTCACTGCAAAACTCGTTAGACCCGCGTGGTTGGCAGCTCTGCGGTCCCTGCCACCACCTTCCACATCAAGTGCAGGCGGAACTCGCGGCCACTCGCAACTAAGCGGCGATTAAACCGACAGATGTGCGAATAGCGACTGAGTATTAGGCAGCAGTTGTAAAAGCAGTCGAAAAAACAGCGTGTTAGTGGGGCGGCAAGCGTCGCTGCAGAGGCAGAACGGCAATTCTTTTTTCGTCATTGTTACAGCCATTTTTCGTACCCATAAAAATAAACAGAATCACTGCATCTGCTAGAGAATGTGAAATGTCAGTGGTCCAGTGTTGCCAACGGCAAAACATCTCCATATACAATCGATATGAAGGGACAGCCAGATAAACTTTTATTTCCAACTTTCACAAATACTGGCACATCATGTTTCTTTCTAGCATTGTGGCTTCACCAAAGACGAAGCGATGAAAGTCCAGAGAGGACTGAGGTCAAGAAAGGAGAATGAATTCGGCCATGGGCTATGCTAATGTACCGTTGCAGACTTTGAAACCATAGAAACCGAAAACGATTGGTGCACACAGCAGATAAAACCCGCGTCCTACCGACTGCAAGGGTCACCCACCAAACTCAGTGCTCACCTACAAGAAATTTTGATGTAATGGAGTTACAAAAATCTGTCAGATTCACTGAAGAGCAGTTGAATTACTGATAACTAGTGTTATGCCAATGAGGCGATATAGGCGGTTCTGTAAACTTAAGGGAAATGACGTAAGCAGAGATCGGACAGTATTAGTAGTGATGCTGAAAGTATTAGAAGAAATCCTAACGGTGTTAGTAAGACGAAAGAACTACGTGCATTTCACCGACGGAAAATTGTTGGGACTCGACCAAAGGGGCATTCCATCTCGACAGGCGTGCAGGCATAGCGTCAGTTGTGTCATTTTAACCGCGAACAGACGGGTTACAGTGTGATCGATCATTTGGCAATTTGACACTGTTGAACGACTTGTAAGCAAGCACAACATTCAGAATAATGTCCTCGTTATTGGGTACAGAAGCCGCCTCAAGACGGTACTTCAGGAGATACGACAACACAGGGCGCAAAGATCAGTACAGCTGCGCGATCGTCGTCACTAGACTCTAGAAAAGTTTCCTCAAATCTTCGTTAACTGTGGTAGATTGTTTACGGTTCTTGGACCAACACTTCAGTATTTTATTCAGTCTATGTCGAGACGAAATAACGTTGAAACTTTATGCGGGAGACATTGCTGTTGATAGTAGAAACAGGCTATGGTTTTCAGTGGTCGGGGTGACAGCTGTAGTAAGAAACTCATTCTTAAAGGTAATTAAGAATGATACAGTTATACTATTACTATTACTCCGCGATTCACTAAAAGTGTTTGGCGGAGAGTGCATTGCACCTATCAGGAAAGGTAATGGTTTGGAAGGGATATACGGGATATGGCAGCAGGCGCCCATGGGCTATTGTGAGGAACCATCCCAGCATTCGCATGGAGCGATTTGGGGAAACCATGGAAAACCCAGATCAGGATGGCCGGAGTGCTTTATCGGAAGCTACTCCTGTCCGATTTTGTGTTTACTCGCCCGGTAAATCCATTCTATTCCATTCCCTAATCGCTCGTGGAAAAAATGAGTAGAGAAATGAATCGGTTCTGGCCCTGACTTCTCTTATCTTATTTTCGCGGTCATTCCGAGATATGAATGTTGCTGGTAACAATATTTGTTTGCTGTTATTCCGAAATACGTCAGTCGAGAATTTTTCAATTAGCTTCCGTCGAGAGCAACGCCTTCGGTGCTCCAGGTCTTCCCAACCTAACTCCTTCAACATGGCACTTACGCTTTCCCTCCAGCTATATATACCTGTCACGAATCGGGCGGCTCTTCTTTGGACCATCTCTAATGCCTCCATTAATCCCTTTTGATGGGGACCCCATACAAAGCAACAATATTCCAAGTGAGGCCTCACTAGTGACTTGTACGCAATCGATTTAACTTCCGGAGTGCATTGTTTTAAATTACGACCTAGAAATCGAAGCATACGATTTGCTTTCCCAATTACATTCTCGATATGCTCATTCCACGAAACATTTTATGGGAGGATAGTAAATTTTTCGTGTAAATCAGGCAACTCTGTTTTTTCTTCCCACTGAAGTTATTTGAAATGTGCGTTTTTACATGAAGACACTGGAGAATCACAGGTTTTGCTTAGACGATTACGAAAAAAAAAAAGCGGGATTCCATGTAACAACTTGTCCATCCTCGATTGCCTCAGTCAAAGTAAGCATCAGGAATATCCTGCAATGCAAACGCAATAAATACTGCAGAATCGCCAAAGGTTTGGATCAAACAGCGCCGAGTGGACGATCACAAAGACTTCAGCCTGCCATTTGACGTTCCAGTTAAATACAGTGAATTACAGCTGATCGTACACAATGCACACATTGTCTGTTCGGCTTTACTAAGCATGTCTGCCTACCGAGACTAGATCAAGTACTGTATTGTCGAGAAATGTTTTAGCGGATCAAAACTAACAGTAACAGAGAATTAAAAACTAGTGGGCTAGAATGTGTAAGTAAGAGAAAAGATGGTAAAAGGCTATAAGGACAGTGAAAATAAAATGCAGCAATAAATCACACGTTACTTTTTCTTCCCTTCTGACCGTTCATGTGCACCAATCTCATGAAAACAGAAATGTAATTTAGAATGAGGTATGATATTGAGTTACAAGTATACAGCCGTTCAATTTCATTGACTGAGACTCTATTTAAAGTACAACGGAATCCTGACACGCTGAATTAGTCCAGTACTTCATATTAGGCTATTTTTGATTATATTTTTATTATTGTTTTCTTAATTGATAAAATTTTTGTCTTTAGGACTCGCTAAATAGAGGTCAGTGCCTTCTCCGTCTATTTTTTCATGCCATTCATTAATTACTTATTATCCTAACTCTTACCTGCCAGCAAGAAAATGCCATTAGCAAATAGTAGCCTATAGAATGTTTCTACTTCAGCACTTGTGCTACATTCAAATTCTTCTTTTACTTGCTCGATTTGTTCGTATACATAAAGGTCGAAAAAAATAACCAAATAATAAATAAAATTTTTGAAAACAAATCTTCTAGGGTTTGCAGCCGGATTTTATTATAAAGCGACAAGCTTTCGGCTACTAGCTCAGTAGCCATCTTCAGATCGATTATGTACCGGCGATCTTGCCTTGATGGATACCAGGCGTTTACTGGTGTCGCTTAGCAACCTCATGACGCTCGGCAGTCCCGCTTCACTGTGATTGGTCGACGCGGCGGTCACCCATCCATGTGCTCAACACGCTGACCGTTACTTAACTGCCGGAGCTTAGCTGTGGCGGTCACCCATCCAAGTTCTCACCACGCTCAGCGTTGCTTAACTGCCGGAGCTTAGCTGTGGCGGTCACCCATCCAAGTTCTCACCACGCTCAGCGTTGCTTAACTGACGGAGCTTAGCTGTGGCGGTCACCCATCCAAGTTCTCACCACGCTCAGCGTTGCTTAACTGACGGAGCTTAGCTGTGGCGATCACCCATCCAAGTTCTCACCACGCTCAGCGTTGCTTAACTGCCGGAATCTAGCTGTTGTGGCACGCAACCAATAGGTACCACAGTTAGGCAGTCGTGGAGTCCACGCCCTGATTGGTCGATTGGGTCCCTCTCACTGCGAGCGTCATGAGGTTGCTAAGCGACACCAGTAAACGCCTGGTATCCATCAAGGTAAGATCGCCGATACATAATCGACCTGAAGATGGCTACTGAGCTAGTAGCCGAAAGCTTGTCGCTTTATAATAAAATCCGGCTACAAACCCTAGAAGGTTTGTTTTCATTTATTCGCCGGGAAAGCCTGCATTCGCATATAAAATTTTTGAACATAAACTAAGATTAAAGCCGTAAAAACACAAAATATACTACACTTGGAAACGTGGCTATAAATAAGCCACCCAAATACGATGAAAACAACGCTACTCAGTCCAAAGAAATTTGGGAGAATACTACGCGATGGCGATTAAGGAGAGCCTCGTCCCTGCTATCCGGATTTAAGGCCTGTATGACCTGATGGAGCTTATTACGGTTATCTTTCAGTAGTTGCCTACTCCAAACATTATCGCTATTTTCTTTGGAAGCCGAGGCGTTGTGAAGCACATAATGCAGTATGTGATGCAAACGAGTACTGGCTTCATACATACTCTTTGAAAAGAGACAACTAATATTTAATGCGGTTTCCTTTATGTTCGCATCTCCCTTACGAAGCGACTGTTGCATACTGCATTGAACGTTTGATTGTGACGCAAATAAGAATCACTGAGAGGCAGAATAATAGTGTGTCTCAGTCTCACTCAAGGAGGAATGTACTTCGCATCAGAAGAATCTAAAAAAGTTATGGGAAGTTTCACAAATGATCTATTGGGGAAACTCGAAAGTCACTCAGCGTTGCTTAAATGATTCTGTAACCAGTCTACAAATGGTCAGCCGTTCCAGGACCTGAACCGTAAATAAATCAAATTTACCTGGCAGGCCTACTTAGGCATGCAAGAGACTTGACGACGCCCTACGAACATTTTTCTATTTAGTCCAATATATGTTATGTGTCGAGTAGAGAAACACTTTGAGGATCACCAAAACAACGGTATATCGTGCCATTACTGAAAATTTAGATTATTATTTGCTATAACAAAAACAACGGATATCAACAAACACCAAAATTTGAAGGGGTACTTCGTTACTATCGCGACAATTTTTTTTTTTTTTTTATCTGCTTAACGTCTCTCTAATAGCGAGGTCTATAGAGACGGACAATTTCTTACATAAAATAGCATTACTTGCATGTTCGCCGTCGAATAATTTTAATCACAATCTCAAATAGCATTCACCAATGAAAGTCTAACATTATAGACAGCCATAAACATCAGAGAAAAAAGTTTGTTCTATGTGAAAAATTTTAAAGGATCAAAATTCATGCAAAACGGTACGGTACGAAGTTTATATAAAATACATTACACTTCAGTTTAAAATCACAACACTAAATTTGGCTATTTACCTTCTACACAGTCGAGAGAAATGTTCTTCAAACAAAAAATATTGTGTGTAAAATTAAACTATAGATTGTACCATGACTTACCACATTGTGAGCGGTAGAAACTTCCGCCAACCTTCTGCATAGTGAACTTACCTGAAAAAGGAACAACAACTTTGGTAAATAACTGCCGTTCAAAACAGTTTAAAAACATCTAGTAATATCTGTGTTAAAAATGCAACCTGGAAAATCCTGGCAGGATCGAATATCCTGTTAACAGCCAAATTGCTTCCCTTTTTACGACATTAAATAGTGGTTTCAAATGGAGCTTAGAATTCAAAAGCGGTTAACACTATATTACTTATTTAAAGACAAGTAAAATTAGTTTGAGAAATAAAATTATGACTTTGTTTGTCCGAAAGCTTTGGTAATTATAGACTTTTTGGGATGTCTGGACTGAGTGTTTCCGATTCTACGTTGCGTTTTTATCATTCAGTAACGTAAAATGAAATTCCGAACAGCAATTTTAATTCCAGAATTAGATATCAATTAGTGTTCTTTGTTAAATAACTTCAACAATCCATAATAACTAAGAGAATTTCAGTTTTCACAAATAATTACCGTCATTTGAAATAAATTAAAAACAGAGAATTTCTGAAGTATTTTTTTCGAGATCTGCACATCCGCGGGTCCGAAATACATGGATCCCGTTTACCTGACATGCGCTTCTGGCAAAGCTTCCTTCCAGTGGATGTAGACTACCTTGTTGAGAGTCCGAACGGAATGTTATTGGCCGTCCCAGTTATGACGATCTTCTCCTCGACATAAGCCCTCCCACAAGTGGCAATCCTACTAAGCAGAAGCCAGCGGGCTAGTTTCATTAGTTAAAATGTTTGAAATTCAATTTGACATTCATCATTGTTCAGTGAAAATTACCGTTTTGCACGTCTATTACGAACAGCTTGGTGTTTAAGTTGGGATAAAGAGTGCTCGAAGTATTTAAACTGCTGTGACACAAAAGTATCTTGCAAAATAAAGGCATTGATACAACAAAGAATCAGGATTTGTGTAGTATATGTGATAAGGGAAGTCTAAGGGAGAGGGTGACTAGAAGAATAAACAGTGGTTAAATTTGGCACTAAAATATCTGAATTGGAACAAAATAATCAGATTATAAAGGATTTTGTGTTTTATGTCATCCGTATATGCGAATAGGTTGGTAGTAGATATAATAGTTGGAGGACCACACTAATTAAGTCGAAAGACGGATATATATATATATATGAAAAAAGTTCTTGTCCGTAACGCTTACCACAAGGTTCTTAGCTTTAAGTTATGACTAGCTAGAAAGCCCATCAGAAACGACGGGCTAAACGAGGTGTTCTGCCAGTAGCTTAACTAGATACAATTGTTATTAGATAACGCTAATAATCTTAAAAATAATGTAATGTGATAGATATTTCTTCGTTTAATGTAACAACGATATCGCCAGACAGAGATTATAATAAAATATTTACATTCACTCAACATAAATAAACAAAAAACACTAATAATTAATGTGTTGATTTAAGCGAAAAACATACCTCTATTTCAGTTAATTTTCGCAGTTGTCATCAAATAAATTTCATAACCTCGATATTGCAGAAACATCTACGGCCGTTGTTAGTTCGACAGCGAAAGTCAGAAGCGTTACGGACACATTGACGGAATGACCAAGCTTAGCTTTCGACTACGTGATGTCTTGTTGAAGCTCTCGTAAGAAAAAGCAGTAATGCATTCTAATTATTTAATACTTGAAAGATGTTCAGCAATAATTCTTTTTTTAGGATTCGTACAAAAAGTGGTAACAAAATACGCACTCATAATTAAGTTGAAAATAAACTAAGCTCAACACGCTCATAACGTGAAATACTAAAGAAAAACAGAGCTGTCCAAAAATAACATTGACAGCGTTTCTGAGCATCAGTTCAACTTTTTTTTTTTTTTTTTTTTTTTTTTTTTTTTTGTAACTGCTTTACGTCTCTTTTTAGCATCGAGGTCTTTAGAGACGGGAAAGGATGGGGGGCAAGGATGGGGGCAAGGATGGGGGCAAGGAATGGGAAGGAATTCGGCCATGGCCTTTTGAAGGAAGCATCCCGGCATTTGCCTGGAGTGATTTGGGGAAACCATGGAAAACCCAAATCTGGATGCCCGGACGGGGATTCGAACCGCAGTCCTCCCGAATGCATCAGTTCAACGACAGAAAACTAAGAGGTACGAGATTTAAATTGCGGAGAGCCTTTTTCTTTTGGTCAGGAACACACATCTTTCTGCGAAATTTCATTAGTAACGACGAGGAGGTGGCTGAATAGAAGGGCTGTTATGTAAGGATAAGCAGACTGTTTTACCATTTTCGTTATAGAACCATAAAAAAGTTTTCTTATGTATATATAGAAATACCAAAATTTATGTAATTTGGGCTGATGACGGATGAGATGTGATATTTTCGAGTCCTACTTATTACTGATATACATACCCAAGTTTTGGCGAATGCGTAATAGACTACACGTTAAACTAATCATGATGGCTTTAGGTTTTCTTAGGATTTGAATATTAATTGACAACTACAGCACATACGCGTGGCACAGAATGTATTGTCTATTGGTAACATCAATCCTTTGAGGCAGTCAATGATAACAATTTTATTTCAATCCTTACGAACGATGGCTACACTTCCCAAACGTTGTCGGTTGACCCAAGGTGACTTGACTAAGGAAAGAAACAGATTTTTATTCTCTATGGATTGGCCAAATCCTTGTCGGGAGGTGATAGTGGTTCCTTTGTTTGCGGCTACCATACGGGAAGATGCGCGATGAGTAGGCGGACAAAGCAAGTTCTGAAATTTTGTCGGTAACATGTTCCATAGCCACCATGGGTTGAAACAGATACACCTCTTGTAACTAGATCACTGGGGCGATGTTGCAAACATTATCGTATAATGTACAATATGTTCACTGAAGCTTGCAACTCCTGTAAATTTTGTAAAAATATTTCTTCCATGCGTTACCGACGAGATTGCAGCTCACTATTATTTAGTCCTTTTTACACTTTGTGTAATAAATACGGAATTTAAATACACTGCGGCATATTCTTTCAGATCCGACGTTTTGTCAATAAACTGGATTTTTCTTGCACGGAGTAGATCATAAATAATTTTCTATGAGCTTATTACTTTTCTACGTGATTGTGTTTTAATGTTTCGCCGGTTAAGCCGAATATTCCTCAGCCTCCCTTAACCGGGCAACATTTTTCCCAACAAAAATCAGTACGTCCGACGGAGAGGTAATACATGTTAGTCGTTTTAGAAGCTACAAAGAAAAAAGAAAAAACTTCCTCCAGCCGAGTGAAGAAGCAGAGCCATCACAAGATGGATCCTGCAGACCCCGAACTGGCGGAGAGAGATGCTCACCGTAATGGCCATAATAGGAAGAGGCTCCTCGCACGGGAACAGCACGAAAAATAAAAAGGCTGGCATCCCATCACAGCAGAGAGAGGTTTTAATTCGCTGAAACTTCACTCGGATACAAGTATACGAGCAACTCGCTGCTGCAGCGTTCTCCAGTTCTGACAAGGCTCATCGCGTATACGCCTCATATGAATGACCTGCAGCGAGTTTCAGAACCTCATTTCATACAAGCTCCATTACCTATTACCACAATAACATTTATTTATGGAACGTTCTTGTCAAGGAATCGCCCGACATATACATAGATTGATACGAATTTGAAATGTGGTGTTACAGAAGAATGCTGAAAATTAAGTGGACAGACAAAGTACGAAATGAACGAGTTTTGGAAATGATGGGAGAGGAAAGAAGTTTATAGAAGGAAGAGAAAGGCTGGTAGGTCATATTTTGAGACTTGCTAGGTTGGTTAATTCGTTAGTGGAGGGAATGGTCGAATGTAATAACTGTAGAGGAAGACAGAGATCAGAATATATGAAGCACATAATTGAGGACCTGGATTGTATGGGGTATGAAGAGATGATGAGGTTAGCACAAGATAGGAAGGAATGGAGAATTGTATCAAACCTGTAGAAAGACTGATGACAGCAAAAAAAAAACTGGAGAACACAATTATAACCGAAATTGCTCATTTCATACAAGCTCCATTACCTATTACCACAATAACATTTATTTATGGAACGTTCTTGTCAAGGAACCACCCGAGATATACATAGATTGATAGGAATTTGAAATGTGGTGTTACAGAAGAATGCTGAAAATTAAGTGGACAAAGTACGAAATGAACGAGTTTTGGAAATGATGGGCGAGGAAAGAAGCTTATAGAAAGAAGAGACAGGCTGGTAGGTCATATTTTGAGACATGCTCGATTGGTTAATTTGTTAGTAGAGGGAACAGTCGAATGTAAGAACTGCAGAGGAAGACAGAGATTAGAATATATGAAGCAGATGATTGAGGACCTGGATTGTAAAGGGGTATGAAGAGATGAAGAGGTTAGCACAAGATAGGAACGGATGGAGAATTGTATCAAACCAGTAGAAAGACTGATGACAGCAAAAAAAAAAAAAAAGGGGAACACAATTATAACCGAAATTACAAGTTTGGACTGACAATCGAACCCAGGTACTTCCGAAAGTCACTCATTTCTTTTCTGTAGAAACGCTATCTGAGATAAATTTTTCCGCAGCATCCTAAAAATGTATGAATCCTATGAAAACAAACTAGTGTGATGCTGGATGTTACGCGGACGTTGGACGTCCGAAGTGAATTTCCTAGTTCGATTTCCTCCCGGAGTATTAAATAATTGTGCTGAGCTCTATACTTTAGTGTGGTTTGAGTATTCGTGCATTTTGTTTCTCAACAATCACATCGGCTTCCAATCATCTGGCAGTGTTGCTATCGATTAAATAATAATTATTATAATTTCGTTTATGTGCACGATTTTATGGAATTATTGTGTGTTACTTAGCTTTATTTTATAATTTTAACCCCCCACCCCCCCGCCCTTATTTTTCTTTGCTATTACTATTACTCCGCGATTCACTAAAAGTGTTTGGCGGAGGCTGCATTGCACCTATCAGGAAAGGTAATGGTTTGGAAGGGATATACGGGATATGGCAGGTGGCGCCCATGGGCTATTGTGAGGAACCATCCCAGCATTCGCCTGGAGCGATCTAGGGAAACCATGGAAAACCATTCCGAAAGTCTTACAGAAATACCGAGTACTTTCGTATGTTGAATGGCCAGCATTTACACTACTAACGGATGCTCGGAATACCGACGAATTTACATGATGATCCACTTAATACACTTTTCTTCATCGGTACGGACGCCACGGAGTTCCATCGGCTGTTATTTTATTTAACTTGCGGGTTATCTAAATTTCGTCATAATTAGTTTTTCCACGCGTTTATTTCGGGTGTCATTTCTAACCAGCAGTACAAATTGATGGCTTCAAACCAGCTGCGACGCTTTTTATTCAGTCTGAGTAGCAGCGCCTGGGAATACTGCTCAGATCGTCTTGCATCATTCACAATTAGAAGTCATTCACATATCACTCCCGAATACTAATTGGCTGTTGAATGGGTGTTTGGTATTTAAGCAGAAAGTCGCTGAACATTTCAATTTGAAATTACGAGGGATATACATGCAACTTTTACAGAGACTTGGCGACGATCATTTTGCAAGGTCTGCCGGGATGAGCTGTTTTATTATCTTGCTTTTTCTGTGACCGCTCCTGGTTGTATCCACGGATATACTTCTAGCCGATTGTTGCTGATGAATACTTCGTTATGTTAACAACTTGTGTATACACCCATCTTGGCTTAACCAATGTGTTTTTGTTTCTTATACTAACATTAGCTCTCATAGGTCACAGTTTTCAGTCAACTGATATAATCATCGGAATTACACTAACAGTGTTTCGTTCAGTAGCAAAAAGAATGAATTCTCCGCGTACCGAAGGTCGCCGGTTCGAGTCCGGCCGAGGGCATGGGTTTTTAGTGTTGTGTCTGTGAATGTCTTTTCCGTGTTGTAGTGCCCTTGTGTCAATACTTGATAGCAACAAATCACATTGAGCTGGCTGTATGGCCCAGTAGCCGAATGCCATTATAAAAAGAAAAAAAAAGAATTAATTCAGTGCAGGAACAACGTAGGAGGCCATGTCAAATACGGGAGGCACGTATAGTTCTCGACTACCCTGAAAAAAAAAAGTTTGCTTCTCAATCTAAAGTGAAGAAAATCATAACTGTAAGGGTGGATGACTCGGATGGTGTAAGAGATCTGTTTATAAAATGTGTGACGTGGGTTGGCAGTAACGCACTCATCGTTATCTCCCAAGTAACCTCTTTCTTCGGATTGTTGATACCTCCTTTAGTTTTTATGTTATTGTTCTTTGAGTGCAAGGTGCTTCAGTGATAGTATCGGTCTTTCGAGCGCACAGTCAACAGTAGCAACACGAGGTTTCACATGAAACACTTTCACATAAACGTTTCAACTTTTGAAACAACCTTACGGATGTAATGTTCCTCGCCTGTCTTTCTCAACCTGCGGTCCGCCAAGATGTCTCAGGTGGTCCGCGGGAAAAATATCCCAAATTTAAATACTCTATTCGTACTGTATAAACAAGCATAAACTATACGACTATTTCAGATAGTAGGCAAGAATCTGGCATCTTCGGGATGAGGTTAGGACAGCATTATCCCTATAATAGTCTGTTCATTTCCAGTTGTCATCAAAAAGAGAGTCATTGGTCTAAGGATTAAGTAACGAACCGTGTTCGGAGGGTATTGTTGTAGGTATGACGTGGCATGGTAGGTGACATACGAGTCGTGAAGTAAACATGATGAAAGGTCCACTGTCTTTTATTTTATTTTATACATGTAGGTATATGGTATAGACTAGCATCTAGCCTATAGTAACATTAATCATTTTGTTGCTAAATTTTAATAGTCTGACCAATATGCAATTAACCTTTAATAGTTCACTTCCAGTTTCATAAGTTGTTTCCGTAGGATTTCAAAACATGTTTTTAGATTTATCATGTTATAATCGTATAACACAGTATGTCCCAGATGCTAATGATATACATACAGATTAAAAAAAAAAAGGCACGCATAAGTTAGAGGTCCGCAGCATTATCTCTGACAATTTACTGGTCCTTGGGTTGAAAAAGTTTGAGAAAGGCTGGTCTAGACTTTATGCAGGGATACCAGCGACTTACCAGACTCGACAGTTTTCAGCAATCAATGGAAGATGAGATTCAATCACGGAGGCCATCCATTTCAAGTGACAAAATTAGAGTTCAGGAAATCATTGATCTGGTGCATGGAAATTTCGTTGGAACGAGAAAAATCATGGTCCGTTCACAACTACAATGCGCTTTCTTACTTAGCCTTCTCAATTTGCGAATTATGTTCATCTGCGCCACTATTAGTCAGAAATCAAAGTTTCTATTATTAAAAAAAAAAAATATATTGATGACAGTACGGCGTTTTTACAGCATAGATGACGCGAAAACAAATTCTAGAAAGGCAATGAAGGATACTTCAAAATAAATTTACCTATGTGAACTGAAAATAGCGCTAGGAAAGTGTGAGAAAAGGTTAGGTACAAGTACATACAATCTATTATGTAAATAAAAAGCTAAAAAACAAGAGTTCCATTATTTTCTAAATAGATCTTGTGTGTCATGTTGGTGATTTTTTCGGCCCAAGTCCTTAGTTGCTATGATAACTGTTTTGTGGGTTGTTTCTGACTTGCAACTAAACAAAATGCTTTTGATGGCATAGTCGAAACGCGTATGCCATCAAAAGCATTTTGTTTAGTTGCAAGTCAGAAACAACCCACAAAACAGAGATCTTGTGTGTGTTTACTGTAAGTAAATTGTACAGTGCATTAGAGATAAACAGAACTAGTTTTCCACATTGATGTTTCCATACTACAATAGGGTCACTACAACAATACTACATGCCCTCTCTACACACATACAATCTGGGAATCTAGAATCGTGTACCATTATCTTTTGCCATCTGCTCACCAGATACCGAAAATTGTATTCAACTTGGGTCAGACAACCCCCGTGCAGAGCTCCAGACACCGTTATAGTGTCTTTGCCATCTCGACAGTGAAGCTGGTTAGATAAAGATATAAAGAAGTCAAGGAATTGGGTTACAAAACTTTGGTCAGACCATTGCTCGAATATGGTAGTGTAGTATGGGACCCTCATTTTACGTATCAATACAGGAGTTGGAGAGGGTGCAAAAAAGGGCTGCTAGATTTGTTTCTGGAAATTATTGCAGAATGCAATCAGTGACGGATATGATAAAGGAGCTGGAATGGGATTCATTGCAAGACAGGAGGAGGATGAGGAGGGTCATGAGAGTGTACAGGGCATATACTGGCGATGAGGCATGAAAAGATATTGCAATAGGTATGAAAAGTAGTGCATGGAAGGGAAAAGATGACCATGACCACAAGCTGGCACTCGATTTCAGGCACAAGGGTGTGGGAAGATTCTCTTTTTTAGGTAAGGGTGTCAGGGATTGGAATAAGTTACCAAGAGAAATGATGAATAATTTACCGAAAACTTTGAAAGAATTTAAAGATAAAATTTGTAGAGGGCAAATGTAGGTTGGTGCAGGATAGGGGGAAGATGGGTGTGTAGGGAAAATGCCACCGGAGCCTGTGCTCCATTGCAATTAAATTAAGAAGATTCTTTAGAAAAACATTGCTGTTTTTGGTATCAGAACCTTAAAATTAATTGACTCAGCTTGGACGAGTATAGTCGAAACACCATAACATATTTTATTTTTGTGAATACGAAAATAGATGGCAGTGTTTCAGGGGAACAGAAAAATAAACTGAGGAGAGTACCGGAAAACATGAGGCCACTCTGTGAACATTTCAATTACTGCATTGGGCTGTGCGGTCAGCCCGCGAGCTAGGCGGAAGAGACGCATGGAGGCAATTGCGTGGGTGAGACCAGCGGCGCGGAAGGGCCCGCAAATGAGCCCGCACTGAGCTCTGCTCCACGCAATGCTGTGACCCCCACTGACAGTCAGCCAAATCTGCCTCCATCAATGATGGTGCACAGAAATATAAAAACAACAGAAAACGTAAGCAAGAAAAGTCCATCTCGATTTCAATCATAACCAGTGCACCAAGTTTTGCTTTTTTGATGTGGTTACTTGCGTTTTTAAATTCTGATTCGTACTGGGGGATACTAGAGAAAACCCAACTGCCAAATCAGCGGAGCAGTTTGTCAATCCAGGTGAGAATCTATCGTCTACAGAGAAAATAATATTACATCACTCCATAGCCATAGGATCAAACAATTAGTTATAGAGCATACGACTTTGCGGGTGGAGTTTCATGTTGCAAACATTACTCGGGTTTTGGACTCCGACAAGCAACGTAACTTCTGACTCCACGTAGCTATGTTGGGAGAAAATAACACTGATACCCAAACATTGTGTGAATAAAACATATAAGTAAAAAAACAAAGTGAACGTGGTCTAAAAATAACAGGTAAAAAAAAAAAAAAATAGGTAAAGCTTCAAAAGAAGCACGTACAGTTTGGTGCACCGCATTTTTCAGAAATGAAGCATTAGATAATGTGTTAGTTCAGGAACAGTTGTATATTAAACTAAAGGATGAATATATGAAGCAAGAAATTGAGAATATAGATCAGACCAGCACAGTAAGGTACGAATGATTGCATCAAACCATTCAACAGGCAGACGAAATCACTGTTAATTCCATTAAAAAATTATAGCCTTTGCATTTAACGCCATATTACATAAAGGAAGATACATCAAGATATCAGCTTTATGATCACAACTGGAATGAATGCTACTTAGCAGCCATCTAGAGTGTTGTTTTCCATGTTTTCCCAAAATCACTTTACGCTAATGCCATGATAGTGTGGTGTTCCACCATATTTAATTATGTGAATTTTTAGTTTAAATTAGTTTTATCACCTATTTCAATCTCTTATTCAACTTTCTGACTGCCTTACTTAAAAACTAAATCCTTCACATCCCTTACGCCAAAATAAAGTGCTAGATCATCGTGGCGGTTGTTTACTCGAATCTAATTTTGCATTTAAATTCTCACGAGGCTAATCGCTAACGCATTCCTTGAAAAAAAATGTCAAATAACATTTCAAAACTGTCTCTCGAGTACACTTCATAAAATCTACACGTGAGAGATAAATTGAGGACACAAAATTGAACGAATTGAGAGGGGACTAAGATTTTTCAAATGTCGAGAAAGCAGGTGTTTTCAAGAGCCAAGTAGTACTTTCATTTGGAAAGCATTTACGTTTTATCACACCATGTTTAACAATTATTCGCAACAAATTCTATAAAACCATTAACTGTCCTTAAGGCGAGTATAAATTATCAGTGTCACGTGTTGAAACTTTATGGTGCAAGCTCGTGACTGACTTTATTCAAGTGCGACTGGACAGCTTAGCAATGTGGCAGCCAATTATGTATCGCTGGTTACATAAACTCTAACCACACATTAAAATAATAACCCAGAATAAAATGAACTGACTAGTTGTAAAGATTTTAGCCAATAGTAATTCAAATTATGAAACCGATCCAACTATTTTTGTAAAGATCAGTTACAATAGGTAAACATAAAATTCATCAAATTTTGTCACCGCCATTGCTTAAAACAAGGAAAACATTATAAGTCAAGCAGAGACAAGCCCTGAACACTGTATAAAGCAGTAATAGCTTTTCTCTTGGTAAGTCATAAACTTCAGTCCCTTTATCAAGTGTACAGTAGAGCTCGGTGGAAACAGTTTGTGGAGAAACAAGATACCAAGACGTCGAAACCAGAAAGCAAACAAGTATCTCAGGATTAGGACGCCGTCCTCAAGTTAAGAAGTGCTGTAAGAAATTGGCAGATCAAGCCGACAGCACTCCTGCAAAGCCATAAAAGCGAACGCCGTAATAGAGACGTGAAATGGAAGAGCGAATTATTAGTTGATTCCGCGTGAGGAGCTATAAAACAGGTCTTGTTCCGGAAGGAGGCAGTAAAACAGCGGCTCCTGGAAGCAAGCAGGGAGAAGTCACACTATGGAGTCGAGGATACTCTCAGAATACAAGATTCATTTTCGCTGTGCAAAAACTGCCAAAAAGTCCAGTATTTTTGGAACATTGCAATAATCAAAAAAATCTCACGTTCGTGATACATTTTTATTTTCAGTTTCCGTTCTTCCAGGAAGTATTGATTGCTTTTGGTAGGATGTCTGGACTTCCGTTCTGTAGACTAATCTTTATATATAAAGATGAATGTATGTTTGTTTGTTAGTTTGTCTGTTCTTCATACAAATCCACAGTTTTCATCCGAACTCGATGAAACTTTGCACACTTATCCTTTGAAACAAGGAGAAAAATACTGTCTACATTTACTTGAAAAATTATCTGTATAAATAACACATGTTGTGTCATAACTTCGAAATACGACGATAGACAGATACGTTGGAAATGGACGTCTCCGTACCGTGTTTCCATGTAGTGGACTGGCAGCTCAGTGGTTAAAGCGCTTGATTACGAACGTAGTGGTCTCCGGTTCAAATCTCAGTCGAGGCTAAGATTTTTAAAAATTGTTTTTCATCGTAAG
Source organism: Vandiemenella viatica (assembly GCA_031002005.1). Lineage (NCBI taxonomy): Eukaryota > Metazoa > Arthropoda > Insecta > Orthoptera > Morabidae > Vandiemenella > Vandiemenella viatica. The sequence goes on along the minus strand of JARYHS010013631.1, from coordinate 184,764,904 downwards.
AGTCAGGCCTGGGCAGTAGGTTATTCGGATTGAATGTTAAACTGTAGATATTAGAAAGTCAGGGGTGCAATGAGAGGCAAATCGTAGGTAGTCTTGCAATGTTGTAGGTGTACACTTTTTTACGTTATAATGATCCCTCAGGTGTTGTTCGCAGTCAGTGTGTAGCGTGAACCACAGTAATATTATTATAAATACGGAAGTAAGTCTCTGTCTTTTTGTTACGTTTTGACGACTATATGGCTATATCGTTGTGATGGAATTTTATAAGGAAATCCGTATGAAGGGCACAGGATATTTTTTTCAGTATGATTAACAGTTGTAGTCACGAAATTTTGAGACCTTATCGTATGGTGACAGAAATATGTTGGAAATTGATTCTCTTCAAGAGACAGGTTCGACGGTACAATGATATAGTGATAGCTTTCCTGTCATATTATTCCGACTCGATATTGTTTGGGACCAATCCTTTGTTACCAACAACTTTCTATATTTAATTCTGGCAAAAAATTCTTAATCCACGCGTACGAAGTCGCGGGTACAAGCTAGTTTTTCATATTAAAACGTACAGGGCGTTCGCCGGGAAACGCAACCCACTGTTAGCGCTACAAGGAAGAAACTGCTCGCGGCGAGCGAGCGGTCAGCTCCCGGCATTGTTCGACCGTCGGCCGCGGACTATTTCATAAACTTGTATGTGCTAAGCATTTAAATGTGACGTAATTCATTAGCTTACCTTATAAAAGATGCTGGAAGTGTTGACACTCTTGTGTAATGCACATTTCACATCTTCTGAACATATTTCGAGACACACGCTGCCCTAACTGACTTAATGATTTTTTGGGTGACTGTTCTAGTCGAAAAGCGATATCGTCAATTTTCTCCTCTGTGAGAATACGGTTGACCGACAGTCTCTTTTTGTTAAAAAATGAACCCGTTTCTCTTACTTTTTTAACCAGACGCAGAATTGTTGATTTAGCTGGCAGTAAAGCGCCAGGATATTCGCGACGAAATTTACTGCGACACTTTTTAAACGACTTCTTCTTCACATATGTATCGTAGAGAAATATTCTTTGTTGCAAACTGTGACGTACCATAATTTTACTCACACTCAAACACGGTACAGATTAGTAAGAGTATGAAGCCCCAAACCAGCCAAACCGCAAAGAAACGTTTATTCACAACACTGATTAATAAGAGACTGAAGTCACAAACTAGCTACAATGCAAAGAAACCGTTCTTAACAATGTAAGGGTCACTGCACTGCACTGTTGGGGCAGCGGAGGTGTTAAACAGTGCGGTGATTCACGGTGCCGCGTGGCGGAAACTGCTGGCACCGCTGTCCGAGCAAGTTGCCGACGGCAACAGACTGGGAGGGTTGCGTTTTCCGGCGAACGCCCTGTATATCACTAGTATTGCATGATATTCTTATCGGATCTTGACAAAATTGCACTTTATCTCGTTTTTATAGGAAATTATTACAGTACCAGATATTTCTTTAGTAAGCATACCAAATTTAAAATCTGTTTAATGAAAGGTTGGTAACCACATTATCAAACGGTAATTGTTGTTGAAGGATTTAAATGAACCTCCACAGATAGAATTAATGACGAGAATATCATCTTTGTATCCCCATTGCAGTGGTCTGTCTACCTGAAGTGAGACTTCTCCCAGATTCATCAACAAGGACATCCGCTTTTACTTCTTAATACTTCTTTATTTAAACACCTTGTGTTACCTATTTTCTACAACTTAACAAAATATCTGATTTACAACGTTTTTCATTAGCTTCTGCTTTTCAGTTGGTTTTGATACAAAATCTATTCTAATTTATTATTAATTTCTCACTCAAAAGCTTGTAAATATTCAGCTCCAAAGAGTGAAATACCAGTAGTCTTGCTGAAAGTCAGGACGAAGTCAGTTAATACTTTCCTTCGAGGTTATTTTATATACTAGGCACGGAGGTGGACACACATATCGAGTACAAGACATTTTGCTAGAAGTCTTTTCCCAAACATCAGACTTATAAGTAACTTTTGCGGACAAGGATGGAATTGCGGTTGACATCCGTACATTTCTACATAGTGCAGTATAATTGTCTGCAAAGGTAGAGATATAATTTCAGAAATTTTATTCTAATTTAACGATCATAAAATTTAATACATTACATCACATATGTATCTCGGACTATTTGATTTAATCCGTCATTCAACAGCACAATACGGCATATGAGCAAGATATCATACTCTAGGTTCCACAAAAATGTCACGTACGAACTTAAACTATACTAACAGACGTACTAACGAATTTAATTGTGCAAGCTGACCGACATCTCCTAAGCTACGCCCACATGGAAGCTGCAGTTAAGGGGACACAGTCGTTAACCCCTTAACCTACGATTTAGATTCGAAGATGTTGGGCCGAAATTGTATACAAGCTCGCGCAGCGTTCGGGACGTTCGCACGACTTGTGTAACACGCTAATCCGGGCGAATAGGTACGCAATAAGAAGCTGCAACCGAATACTCGCTATAAAATGGAAAGACAAGCGAGATGTTTATATGCTGTCGACAAAACATGAAGCAGTCGAAGTGACTTCACGAGGATCCAAGGGCACTCTAAAACCAAATTGTATTGCAGAGTATAACAAGAGAATGAATGGAATTGATCTCCAAGATCAAATATTAGCATGTTTTCCAGTGATGAGAAAATTCATAACAGGATATAATTTTTTTTTATCTGTTTGATATTGGTCTTTTTAACTCTTACATCTTATGGAAAAAACTGAATGATGGAAAGAAACAATGTTATGTCGACTATAAGATCAACATAGCCGAATCTCTAATGAATAAAATGCCAAAACCGATTTATAGAGAACGAGGCGTATTATCTTCCGGAGATGCGCCAGACAGACTTTACGCGAAGGAATGGGCTCATTTTCCAAAGCACAATGATCCAACACCCTCTAAATTAAGACCGTCAAAACGTTGTACAGTTTGTCACAAAAATAAAAAACGTAAATAAACAACGTGGGAGTGTAAAATGTGTAAAGTTCCGTTACATGTACCAGAATGCTTTGAAATATATCATACCGTTACAGATTACTGATTTTATATTTTGGAGTTTTGTATAAATAAACATTTTGTAATACTTGCGTCTACCACAATTATTGCATCAGATTGTAATTGCGTATCAAATATTCCACGTAATATTCACATCTGGCCCGATCACCGAAGGCGGGCTATGCCCGTAATATTTACGTTTGGCCCAACCATAGTTCGCGGGCTATGCCCGTCATTGTAGGTTAAGGGGTTAACAGGATCAAAAAAATTGATTTTTTATTTTTAGACTTGTTCAATGCTCCAATTATTTAGCTACAAAACGCCGTTTGTTTCATGCAAATTTGACGATTAGATTCGGAGTTATTAATTTTTTCGTGATGCGTGGTAATAGTGTGTCTGTATTGTAATGTACATTAGTTTCTCGTATGTAAAACGTTTAGTACAGATTTTTCTCAAAACTACATTTTTTGATCTTTTGGTACACTTTTCTCAAAAACTAAGACATCAGACTTTCAGCATCTCTTGTAAATAAAATGATGATTAATAAGATAAAAAATGGGGACTGTCATAACAACAAGAACAAACTAACAAGGTCCAAGGTATTTATAAAAAGTTATATTTTTTTGTCTTTTAGAACAAAAAATCATTACTTATAAACTATATAAAATATATTAACAAATCTTTATGTGATTTGCAGATGATGTTTTATCTGTATACTGCGGAAGTTTCAGGCCTGTATCTCTATTAGTTTCTTCAGGAAGTGTACCTGAAGTTTGCTTGTTTTAACATTGATTTCTTATGGGAGGTCCTTCGCGACTGTGTCCCCTTAAATAACTACCACTCCCTGCTCCGTACACAAGCAAAGACTGTGTGCGGCTTGCTGTGGCAATCAGAGTCTGCGATTACGGCAGGACGTGACTGACTCTGCGAGTCAGGTCGGGAAACAGGCATAGGATCCGAAAAGGTGTATTGACGTCAGTGCAATCTGTGCAGCCTACGAGAACGGATTACCAGCAGCAATACACAATAACAGCTGTCCTGGAGAGAGATGCTGCTTAGCTTGCGCTTCACTTCAAAGATCTCCTCCTGACAGGAGCAAGGAGAGAGGAACAAACCTTTGCCTATGTGGAGTACGTAAGGTTGTATTCATGTACCGTACCACGAGGATTTTGAGAAAAGTATCTCCTTTCCTTCAAAAAAATTCGTTTTGTGGCTTAAGGATGCATATCCTCTATTAAACCTTTCATCTATCTATTTGTCAGGGCATCGCGTATCACCGACGGACCAAGTTTCTATATTACACAACATTTTACGCTTTTAGCAGGCGTCATATTAATTAAATATTCCACTTACTTTTTCGGGGATCTCACTACTTTAATTGATGGTTCAGTACCAACGTTTCGGCGCCCAACCTGGTGCCATCATCAGGGTTTTCAGACTCGAAATGGTGTGGTTTTCACACAACTCCGTCGCTGAGCTAACTGTTGTGGTTACCGGCAGCGGATGTCAACTGTTCCAGAGATCTTGTCGTTGGAGGTTTTGTGTTGCGAATGTCCACGAGTGCACATTTCCACGTTTCGCTTAAGCCATAGCCACCACCGTCTTTATTGAAATGTTTTGGATGTTTGAAGATTTCTATTGATTCCCTTATTTTTCGTTCCAGAGGACCTTTGGGTTGTGCTATAACTTCTGTTTTCTCCCATTGAATTTTATGGTCTTCTTCTATCTGATGTTCTGCTACAGCTGATTTTGTTGTATGACCAAGTCTTGCGTGACGACAGTGTTCTTTTAGTCTTACAGTAACCGCTCGGGAAGTTCCGCCAATATACACCTTTCCACAATCGCAGGGTACCTGTATCTTATATACTCCACTTGCTAGTAATGGTGGTCTGCTATCCTTTGCTGATCTTAAAATGCCTCTAATTTTGTTGTTACTATTAAATACTGGTTGAATATTGACTTTCATTCTGTCGGTGACTCCTTTTATGTAAGGTAAAACTTCCCGAGCGGTTACTGTAAGACTAAAAGAACATTGTCGTCAAGCAAGACTTGGTCATACAACAAAATCAGCTGTAGCAGAACATCAGATAGAAGAAGACCATAAAATTCAATGGGAGAAAACAGAAGTTATAGCACAACCCAAAGGTCTTCTAGAACGAAAAATAAGGGAATCAATAGAAATCTTCAAACATCCAAAAAATTTCAATAAAGACGGTGGCTATGGATTAAGCGAAACGTGGAAATGTGCACTCGTGGACATTCGCAACACAAAACCTCCAACGACAAGATCTCTGGAACAGTTGACATCCGCTGCCGGTAACCACAACAGTTAGCTCAGCAAAGTAAGTGGAATATTTAAGTTTCTATATTGTTTTGGGGCCAGAATTGCTTGTTGAAGGTTTGAAGTGTATATATCTTGGCATAACGTTTCATAATAAACTCAAATGAGCAGAGAACATTGTGCAGGTGGTAGGAAAAGGTTATAAAATGTTTCATTTACTGGAGAATATGATGAGAGGATGTACCAGAGAGGTTAGCGAATTGGGTTACAAAACGTTTGTCACACCATTGGTTGGATATGGTGAAGTAGTTTGGGACCAAGATTTTGGTTATGACATACAGGAGTTGGAGGATCTGCAAAGGAGAGCAGCTATATTTGTTTGTGGAAATTATCGCTGGACCAAGTCAATAACTAATATGATAAAGGAGCTGAATTGGGAGCCATTGGAGGACAGGAGGAGGGTGAAGAGAGTGCTGGGAATGTACTAGGCATATGTTGGTGGTGGGGTTTGGAGGGATATTGGTTGAGGAATTAGGAACTATGCATGGAAGATGCAACATGACCATGATGATAAGCTGACACTCAATTTTATGCATAAGAGAGTGGTAAAATTGTCTTTTGTTGTAAGGGTGTCATGGATTGGAACAAATTATCATGTGAAATGATGAATAATTTAACAAAAGTGGTAAAGGAATATAAAAATTAAAATATATAAATCGCGAAAGTAGATGGGGAGAGGAATTTAACACTCAGATTATAAAGATAATATAAAAATAATAATAAAGGGGCAATTAGGGACAAAGGGAATAGCCACCCTAGCGTGTGCTCCATAGCAATTAATTAAGTTAAAAAAATAGATGGAACTTTAAGCTATTGAAATTAGAAGCCTTGTTATAAAAAATACTGTCACTAAAACAAAACATTTTATACCAAAAAGCTCTGTAATACACATTTATTCCATCTCAACAAGAGTTATCTTACGTTTACAATAAATGTTTTTATGGTTCGCTCCAAATATTGGCTTCGTCAATTGTTTACTTAGCAAACATTTAATCTTTTGCTTCTGGAATCATATTCAAGACAATAGTCCATGTTGGAGGAAATGCAGTAGTTGTTAAGGGAATCACTAGAAATACACTGTGCGTTACTGCCAGGTACGTCAGACATTAACTTTCACTCAAGAATTGCTTCGATGTGATGTCGTGGATGTAGTTTGTCTTCACGCTGGCCGTACAACGTCGCTATACTCTATAGATTCATCCTAAACCTTTTTTCACTTAAAGCTGCCTGTAAATGTGATCAGTGAGCTCTGAAGTAAAAGTGGCTTTGAGAGGCTTTTAACAGCTTCTGCAGATACATGGTGGTACGCTCAGTATGCTAACGTCAGATAGAACACAATAAAACGAGATATATAGTCATGCAGATTTTCTGCAGAGTATCGCTTTAAAAGATTTACGTTTCAAGTTCCTTTTTGCTATACACGCGGTAGAGACATTACTACTATTACTATTACAATTACTCCGCGATTCACTAAAAGTGTTTGGCGGAGGGTGCATTGCACCTATCGGGAAAGGTAATGGTTTGGAAGGGATATACGGGATATGGCAGGTGGCGCCCATGGGCTATTGTGAGGAACCATCCCAGCATTCGCCTGGAGCGATCTAGGGAAACCATGGAAAACCCAGATCAGGATGCGTTACTATGGAGAATATTTTCAACGGGTGTGGTAGCAGCCACTAAAACGTCGAATAATATGTGCCAGCAGGTAGTCGCTTTGTTGAACTTGAAGCAAAATTTGGTCATCAGTCGTAAAAGAATGGTCATGTCCGAATCTGCCAATGGCAGGCGTAAGCAAGTACATAAAAAACACGGGCGTATTGAACAATTGAGTGTTAAACACATAAATATTGGTTAAATTTCGCCACCTGGGATAAAAAAAATCTTAAGAGTTACCATCTACGTTACAGAAACTATTAATTTCGTTAAAAAATTCATCAGTTTAAGTTGTAGAATTATTTTAAAAAAAACCTCTCTCCGGCGCGGCATTACGAGATTCCTACAAGAGTTGTATACACTGCTCGTTTCTTTTTCAATCATTCGTCGTATAAACCTCAACATTACATTATTCTTCCATATTCGCGAATCATATATCGTGCTGAAAACGCAACCAGCTGGTCTGCGGAGAGGAGTGCTTAAACCATATTAAGGACTTTAAATGGACCGTTTCGCAGCAACACCGCTGGAGATTCTATCTACAAACAAGAACTTGCTGAAGCAACACGTATAAAAGTATATAGTGTATGTATAAGTTCTTTACTAGTGCTCACATGAACAATAGTCCGATGCATAAAATGTGGTCTGACATTGCAATAACACAAATAATAGATAATAGTTGCAGTCTCTAGCCGCTTCTGAAGTAAAACATTGTTATCTCTTAAAATATGTAAAAATGTTAATAGTTAGTTAAGAGTAAAAGTTGTAAATTATGTAGCCAATAATCTTAAAATAGGAATTTGTTCAAATATTGAAAATAACAAATACCGGCGGTAGATGTTAAACTAATCTAGTTCACCTGTGAAACGAACAACCTACTAGCCGGATATTAAAGACTCCTTACTTCTGCAATTACATATATATCACTGAAAATTAGTTCTCACAACCAGTGTTGGAGGTGGCCAACTCCCGATGGGCGGCCTTCTCGGTCACTTTGGCTGCCAGAGAGACTGAGAACGTGCGCTATTCCGGGAGATTTGGAATTCGGATTACCGCACCGATACCAATGCTGGAAAATGCTTTCTTAGATGGTAGAGTAGTAGATAGTAGTAATAGTTTAGTAATAGTAGTAGTGGTAGACGTACGAAGTAACATAGTGAAATATTAAAAATTCTAACCATAAAGTGGACAGGAAACTGCAGACACCATACAAAACTAGAAAACTGTAATAAATCAATTATGACAAAATGCAGCAAGTTTAGAAAGTTATAATATATGTTAACAGCGAAACAATAGTATGTATCGTGCCAACAAGAAAAGACTGTACAGATATTGCCAAAACCATACATAACAAAAATTGAAATTATTCACTGTGGAATTATCTGTTGAAATATCAAATGTAAAAACTGTTGTGTTAAATTAAGGCCTATTTTAGTTTCTAGATACTGGGCTGTAAAAATGTGTGCTAAATAAAAAAAAAATTCTTCCATAACATGCCAGTTTTATGTTGATTGCTCTTCGTTGATTTGTACTGTTGCTAATTGTTTAGAATTACGTGTCTTAAATCGATTACTTTATACTCACAGCCAATTCCTAGTTGCCACACGAGTAGCTACCAACGATTTGCAATCTTTAATTGCCGTTCTTTGTATAATATGTAACAATATCAAGATTACTTTCCGTTTAAAACCTAAATTCATTACCTTTCCCAACTTAAGGGTAACATTTAAATTGTCCTGGAGAGAAGTAGCCATCAAGCATAAACAAAATAAAGAAAACGCGTCTAGCCATTTCTCAATTTCAAGAGGCTGCACCATCTAATATCGCTTGAGTGAAGTAGATTTGCGAGATATGCGGCGCGTGACGTGTGGCGGCAGGCCTATGCGGCAGGCGCGGTGCCCGCCTCGCCGCTCGACCAGTCGCGTCACGAACGGCGCAGCCACCGGTAATGGCCGATCAGCTCGCCGCTGCGAGAGAGTTTTGACGAGCCAGCAGGGCCCTCGCAACGTGACCCGACCGCCGCCACGTGTCAGGAGTCAGAAGGATCAGCGTCACTACAGGGACGGAAATGAGTAGGGACTAACGTATGCCAGGCGATGTCTCCACTGCAAGACTGTTTAAAAATTCAGGACGATATTAATGTTGTTTAGACTTGACGCCATGAATCACAACTTTAAGTGGAAATCATAAGTTGTGCGCATAACGAACAAAATTCTCTTCGTGCATGAGTAGAAAGTAGAACGATAATTCTTGAAAAGATAGGTTCCTGGAGTATTTGGACGTAACATTGGGCCTCTGCCTTATTTCATCATCTTATATGCAACGTAAACAACACAGTACACCCAAGTAACACTCAGTAGTCGTCAACACACAAACGTACCGAGCGTGGTGGGTGAGTGGTTAACGATCTGGCCTCGCATTCGGGACGACGCGGGTTCGAATCCCCATCCGGGCACCCAGATTTGGGTTTTACATGGTTTCCCCAACTCACTCTAGGCGAATGCCGGGATGCTTCCTTCAAAAACGCAATGGCAGAATTCCTTCCCGTTAGTAGCTACCCATTCTTTACCGTCTCTAATGTCCCTGACGTCAACAAGGCGTAAAGCCATAGGTTAAAAAAAAAAAACACACACACACATACAAACGAGACCTTTTACACACACGGAGGTATGAAATTACCTTTTTTGCATATATACTGAGAAATGTAATACTTGACCGACTTTCCTTTTTAATTGGTAAAAAATCGTCTCTTCATAGTTAAAATGGAAGTGAAAAATAATGGAAGTGGGAAACGTTATAACCGTTTCTTTTACGTTTTGTTGGGAAAGGAATCAATCTTGAGAAAATAAGACTTCCTTTTTTTTTTTCCTCCTGCAGTGTGTCATTCGCTAGCTTATTAGTAATTGTGTGTAGTCAGGGCGTATTGGGCACTTCATCGCTTTGAAATGTCGGAATCCAGTTATCCTGAACGAACACAAAATTACGCCGGTTTTCCAGATTCTCCAGATAATTGAGTTACTATCAACTTTGGTTGTTCAGAGATTTTGGAAAGACACAAAATGGTGATATAGATAAATGCAGAAATTAACAATTTAATTGCTGAAGAAGTGTTCCTTAACTGTTAAAAAATAACTGTCTCAACTGCTATAAGAAAAGCTCCGGAAAATATCTGAAGGATAGCGAAATTTTAGTTGTGCCGAAGAGAAGCTCACTTTTTCGCTACAAGCACTTCAAATATAATCTGCTATAATATAAAGCTGTAAATAGGAAAAGATGCTATAAGGAGGCGTTTGTCGCAGTGGATGTATGAGAGAAAGAAAAATTTTAGTGAAGACGATCAGCAAATTAATAACACACATCACGATACGAATACGAATTTCGTGAAGTGCATATCAAGCAAATAATACAAATTTTACCAATGTCATAAACATTCACTACTCATAATTGTTAGAGATCGAAGGCTTGAGCGGCCGGAATAAATAGTTCGCATACTTTCGGAAGCCACGAAACTTGGCTGTGTTTAAATAAATAACTCTCGGGTTTTCTGCCATTTAATTGATTTATTTAATTCTTTTAACAACGTTTCACCAACTGCCATCGTTGCCTTCATCAGGTTAACTCTTAAATGCAAAGAAAAGACTGACTGACTCGCGAGCCAGTCCTGGCTCCTATAAATAGTCTGTTGCCAAGGGAAGCTTCACTCTGCTCTTTGATTGGTCGGCTATTTCTAAGAGCCAGGACTGCCTCGCGAGCCAGTCACAGTCTTTTCTTTGTATTTAAGAGTTAACCTGATGAAAGCAACGATGGCAGTTGCCGAAACGTTGCTAAAAGAATTAAATAAATCAATTAATTGGCAGAAAACCCGAGGGTTATTTATTTAAACAATACGCCGGAAAAAACTAAAATGTTAGATTGGCTGTGTTTGTCTATCCGATACACGCGGCAGTGAATTTTTCTTTCTTTCACTCAGATTCGTATCAGGGAAATATAAGAAAAAGATATGTCATATTAACCGTGCTGAAACTGCAAGAGAAAAACTTAATTTATAAAATGTTGGAGAACTCGGATGCACAGTATTTCACACAAAGAAGACACTCGGAACGAAACACAAAAATACTTTCACATAATGTCCAAGGTAGTCAGATCGACCTTAGGTGAGCACAAACATTCTGATAATATCAAAATTACAGTTGACGTCATTCAGTTCTGATTCTATAGGAGTTTACAATGTTCAGGTTTGCCATGAATATGAGCATGGGCATTTTGCCTATTTTGTAGATGTTCCCCATGTTGTACGATTAAAACTGTATCGTACACATGAAAAGCAAAATATGTAGCTGGAACTTCCAGAAAATCTCTCTCCCTCTATTTTTTCTCTTCTCTCTGGATTTGGTGCACGATCGAGGTCGAGCACATTAAAGGCTGGAAGGGTCCTGGAGGCAAGAAAACTGAAAGAAATTTGACCATGATGTTTGAAGGAACCATACCGACATTCACCTGGAATGATTTTGGAAATCCGTGGAAAACAGAAATCTGGATTGTCCCGGTGGGAACTGGGAAATCCATGTCCTCACCAAGGCAGTGCCTAGCCTCACCGTTCACCCTCCAGGCTCGGTAGGAAAACCGGCACGTGCTACGTTTTAAATGTTATTGCTGCTGAATATTGCACGAGACCGAAGCTCCTGCGAGGAAAGTAGTCTAGTGTAGCGAGAAGAGTTTGCGCAGCGGTAATAAGCTGTGCAGCACGTTAAAAACCAATAAGAGAGACTGGCAGCGCAGATGGCGCCGTGGGGACAGGGGGATACTGCGGCCATTAACAGCGAGTAACGTCCAATAGATGGCCCGCGTGACCGGAATTGAGGTCACAGGGCCGCCACAAGAACACAGAACAAGACTATGTACGCTCGCTGGAGTACTGCAACAGATACAGGTGCGGTCAGTCATGCGTTTCCTCCTAACAAACCCATCATTTTGATGAACCTTTTTGCTTCATGGTTGCAAGTATAGGTTAATTAATACTGTCAGGGTAGTTCGAGTGACGATTAAAGGTACCACTTCAGGAAGTATCCTTCAGCTCCAGATGGTTGTGTGGCACTCTGTGCCGCGCAGCCCTTAGAAGTGATGTTGTATGTGGTATGCTCGATCTAGATACTAGAGGATTGAAGAGGTGTGGTAGAAAGCTAAGCTGGGATACGTGAAGGGAGGGGGCCCGATCCAAGCCACGTAGCTTTTCGTTCAGAATATTCGTCGCAGTTAAGGTACAGCATGTGATATTTATCTCCATCATTTAATTATCCCAGTATGTAATTTAGTTATCCTGTATATTGACAGTGCCAGGCATACGAGTCACTTGAAGTCATAGCGTTGGGTTGCATGTGTCCGACTCCTTTGAACTAGCCGACATTACGATTCGAAAAATATTAGACATATACGAGGCGCGTCCAGAAAGTAAGTTCCGTTTGGTAATAAAATGAAATTGTACACAGATACAGAAGAAATTTTTACTGCACAAAATTCGACAACTCTTAAACTACTTTTCCACATAACTGCCGAAATTTTTCAGGCATTTGTCATAGCGTGGCACCAGGTTTCGTATACCTTCTTCATAGAAATCTGCCGCCTGTGTCTTCAACCAGTTGGAAACAGTTCTTTCAGCTCGTCGTCATTGGGGAAGTGATGACCGCCAAGGAAAGACTTGAGATGTAAGAACAGATGAAAGTCTTGCCAGTTCTTCTGTAACCAAAGGTGGACGCCCACTTCGTTCTTCATCGTGCACATCACTACGCCCGCCATTGAACTGTCGGACCCATCTTCTCACCATCGAATCACTCATCGCATTTGGTCCGTAAACATCGCAAATTTGCCGATAAATTTCACTTGGTTTCACTTTCCTCGCATTCAGAAACCGAATCACAGACCTGATTTCACAGGTGGCGGGATTTTCAATCAACGCCGACATTTCGAACAAGCACAACAAGCGTACGTAACTGACAGCGATCTCCAAATGGCGCACGTTCTTCCCCTTGATACACATCGTCTACAGAGCATGTGCGGAACTGCAATCGCAGCGCTGCAGCGGAGATAAATTGAAACGGAACTTACTTTCTGGACGCGCCTAGTACTATCTAGACTCAAATGGGGCTCATCAAAAATTGTTTTTCAACGAGTTCTCACTATCCAGTGAGTTGTAGAAATCTTTTAAGCAGATCAAGGAATCATGCGATGGTACTGTAGAAAAGAAAGGCGACAGAACTGCAGCAAAAGAAAACAAAAAATGTATCTTACGTGACAGGTATAGTTTGTTGTATTTTATTAATTAATGAACAACTATGAGGGAGAAAAGGTGAAAGTTTTTAATAACGCGTCAGGAAGAAAATAATCCTCGACGGTGCGTGAGAAATAAGTTTTCCCAATAATTGATCATTTTCAAGACTGGCTAGTGTCAACATTTTATTCAGAATATTTATAATTATACAAAATTACATAACGCAAAAATCTATTGGGTTCATTGTATAAGAAATAAGGTACTTTTGGATAAAACGGAAATAAATGTGTTCTGGAATTAATAAGGAAAAAAACTGGAAGAAAGGGTGAGGGAAATTCACAAGATCCGGCAATGGATCCCAGCACAACGCTAGCGGTCAGCAGGCACTGGAGCACGGAGCCAGCGAGAATACTGTTTGGCTAATCCAGGGTTTATTTAAACAAAAGGGATTTGAAGTAAAGTTTTCTCATCGACCGATATTAGTGGAATTAAGTTTTTTTCTCTTTTGCAACCTTTGAATTCAATCTGTTTTCATTTTTTCTTTGAAATTTGTCCATGAAACTTTCTTGTAACTTACAGTATTGTTTCACGCAAACGTTTTTATTTGAAGTTTCGCCAATGTAACTTATTTTTAGTGACCGTTTAGTTCTCAAATTGATGTGTATTGAAGCTACAGGTGTCCATTAATGCTATTGATTTTGTAGTAAGATAGCAGTTGATTTTCTGTTATACATAGGTCCATATTTCGGAACATGATTCGGTCGTCATGTGGTTTGTATTTTCACTCAAATATACACTTAATAGCTTTCAATTACTTCAAATAGCTACATTATTTCTTAAATGAAATCTCGATCGGCAAGGAAAAGCAATAGGTATTAATTATATTTTGAAAAGCGACCTGCAGACTTACCTAGTAATACGTGATTCGTGAGCAGTCATTCGAAACCTCGAGAATCGTGACAAAGATTCATCTGAACAAAATAGCATCTTTAATATGCTTGGCAACAATCTAGTAGTCATAAATTAACAGGCAGGAAATGTTAGGTGTATTAAAAACCTCTTGATCACGTTCACGAATGTCTGTTTTTATCACTACAACAGGCTTCAGAAAATTTTCTTCCGTAGGCCACACACATTCAATGACATAATGAAATCTACGTTTAGTACCATTACTTTTCCAGTAAGAGAATTTGGAGGGAAAATTAAAATTTCACCATTGCAGATATGGAAGCGGTCACTCTCTTTCTTCGAAAATTTGTAAAACAGAAAAATAGCATGAATTAAAGTTTACCAATTATTCATCTACAATCACTGATGATAGCATAGGCGTGGTAACTTAAGCGTTATGTCCTTAAAATTGCAGAAAGCGCGGAGTGAAAAGGAAAATTAATAGCAAAGGCGAGATTTAACTACGATGTCAACCCCTTTAAGATAGCACCAAAGTTTTGCCTCTTTTTTTCGATCATTACTCTAAAGTGAAAAAGTTTAGGCGGCACTAGAAGAAGTTGTAGAAAGACAGTGAATTATACAGTTCTTGGCACAGGACCAAATCTGCGTTACCTCATCGCTCCTGCATCTTAGAGCGCGCGACTGGGAGGAGACAAGTAAATTAAAATTTACTCCAACCAGTAATGCTAGGATGGTTTTCAAGTGGCATTAACGACTCTGTCACCGGGAGAAGAAATTGAACATTTAAAATGTGAATTTCTATCACTATCCCGTCATTAGAATAAGAGAGTGTAGAAGACTGAGATAATTTATGAAAAGCATTCTTGTTCGAGACAAATGAATTAAGCAGTCGTCTGATACTTAAATACTGAAAAGGCACACGATACTGTAATACACTTGACTGCGTTTACATGGCATGGGCTGGAATCTCTGGTAAAACTTAACCGACCGTTCAGTAGAAATGGTTATGATCAACAACTTGAGACCACTTGCAGACATTCTTGGCTTCCATATTCCTTGACAACGAGGAAGTTTTCCAGTACGACTATGCGCCATGTCACAGGACCAAAATCGTTCTCTATTGGTTTGAATATTGTTGTGAACAATTCCAGTGAAGATTTTGCCAGTTAGATACCCATATCTGGGACACGGTGGAAAGGCCAGTTCCTGTACAACGTTCAGCGCCGGCAACAATTTCGCAGTTACGGGCGGCTATTTCTTCAGGGGACTTTTCATCAGGACAACTTTTCTAGTGAATCCCAAGTCGGGTTGCTGCACTTCGTCGGTCAATTTCCTTTTACAGATTACAACATTATTTCAGTGAAAGAGCCATGGAGCGTAACAACACGGTGGGACTGCTTCGGTACATATGTAAGTACCTCGCATTTATTCAGCTTATTGTGTCTATACTGTAGCAGGTCAAGAGCTGAAATGGCTTTCGTGAATTGTCGCACATACTATATAAAATATAGAATATGTGAAATTTTGAATCATTTCTGTACATACGAATGACAAATTCATTGTTATACTGCCGCAAATTCTCGTGGAGTGCTGCCAGATGACCACTATTTTAAATGCTTATGGTTATTTCGACATTACTGTCAGTAGTAGTAGTAGTAGTAGTAGTAGTAGTAGTAGTAGTAGTAGTAATAATAATAATAATAATAATAATAATAATAATGAGTAGGGGAGAACATGAAGGTTAGTTCAATCGTCTAAATAACAGATATTTTAATTTCCCGCGCAATTCGCCTCCGACATAATCCATCCCGATGTACGGAAGCGTTTCAGGCATTTCACACATATACAAATTAAACTTTGCGAGAGGTCGAGGATGGGTATGGCTTTTGAAAATATACGTTTATGGGAAAATATATGTTTATATGTGACCTTAGAAATGTGGCGCAGCGATGACAGGCCAATACGAAGTGTTACTTTACAGCCACAGCGCAAAAACCATCAAACAATAAAATATTTAATCCATAGTTTTTACTCTGTTTTCGTTGTTCCTAATTTAAAATTATTGGTAAGAAGGGTCCTGGAGGACTGCCTTACTCAATTTAATCAACGATAACCTGTGTAGTATGTAGTGCTGATGGGTTTGAAGTAAATTAGAGAATAAACTTAAAAAGTCCCTCGCATGAAGCTAACAATAGTTTCGTATCCCAGATGGTTTCCCACAATTACCACCTGAAAGTGATGCTAGTTCCCTTCTACTTGTTTCTACCACCTCAAGCTGTGCAAATACGTTTATTATCGCGTGATGTATCTACATAGTAACATTTTACTGCTTAAAAAAGTAATAGAACAACTTAGCTAACATAGAATGGGCGTATAAAAATAACTGATGGTATAAGAGATCAATAAATATCAGTAATTGATAACTTCCTGGAAGAAGAAACAGAAGAACAACAGAATTACGTAGAGCGAAGGTGTGGAATAAACCGATAACCGATAGAAGTATGATGGCTTGGATGTGCGATACAGAATATTTAAAATGTAATTATTGATGTTGTACTAAGACTACTGTTTATTGGCCAAAAAAATAAACCACTATTTCAGGATAATTTTAATCAATTATCATCTTCTGAAAGCAATATTTTAATTCTCGGATCACATATTTTGAAATAAAATTTCTTCAGTGTTATGAGAAGCGGTGAAACTTAGTAGATGGCATAACAGTAGCAAGATGAGAGCCTTGAATTGAGAGAATTTTTGTGAGTGGTAATGACATTCAAGGACTAAATGTGGAAAAATTAAGAGCCAAAAATCTGAGATCGTGGGGGCGTAGAAAATTATAATCTCAAATTTTTATTATGATAATGAAACAAACGTGTTCATTCGATGTGGTTTATGAATTCTCATGTAAATTTAAAAAGAAAAGAAATTCTGCTGACAGACAATCAAGCAAAAGAAGTTTTACTTCACACGTGCGTGCAGTATGTGATGCCACAGTGTTCTATGATATTGTATTAATTATTAGGTAATGAAAATGATTCGCACTGCCGATGCGAGTAGGAAAGGGAAGTACTCGTATTGTCGGGGCTAAGCAGTGGAAGGCGTCTCTCCGACTCGGCTAGGGAATGACTAGCTTGCTGTGTGTGGCTGCTCCGTCAGCCACCTCGTGTGGGCTGTACTCCTGGGCAACGGCCGTGACCATCCACCCAGCCAACGACCGAAGAAGCAACTTTTTCAATTTGCCAGCCACCGCCTCTGCCCTTCAGTCACGCACGGGTCGGAGCTGTGTCAGTGGGGCACAGTTCTTCTCTTTCACGCTACCTCCAGCATATTGCGGATATGCTACAATTTGAATCGATTCTTTTATTTCAATCCCCTTGGGGTCGCGCACAATGAAATGAAATTGCATAGTTCCACTTGCCAGCTCCTGTGTTTCTGTTTGATTAGCACGTCCGGTTTCTTAATATTACAGTGGCTTACCGGCTTTCCTGAATATTGTGGTATGACAGAGTCATCCACAATGAATATTAATAAATAAATAATTAATATTCAGATTTTACTTGTAATATTCATTTATCTAAATTGTAAATATTATAAATATTAGGGTTAATTCATAGGTGAATAATTATGTATTAAACCCGGGCAGCCAGATTTATTATTATATGATTTAGTTTCTGTGCAAAACTTGCCATTCAGAAAATATTAAATGTGGGAAGTTGGAACTGCAGTTTTGGACGTTCAGAGAACGGGACAATGCCCAGTGTCGCCGTCATGCTGACGCCTCCGCTCACAAAGGGGTGGCGCGCGGCAACCGTTACCTGCCGAGTGTACTGACCCCACCCCTCCCCAGTGCCTCGACAAGGTCAAACAAAATGTGCGGGAACGGGTAGCAAATGTTAGCGACGACACGAAGCACGTGATGAAGGACATATATCGATGCACCAATCGTGAACGGATACAGGGGTTCACAGTTGCTAATTCAAGGCTTCTGTTCCATGTGCGGGGAGAGGAAAGCTGGCTTTGCCGCGACAAGAGGACACGACGCCATATTTACTTCACTTGCTGCCGAGACGAGCTACAGTGCGGACGTGTCACCCGACACGCCCTTAGCCGTTGATCAGTGACTGTGTCTGGTCGCATAGTCTGGCTCAGATGGGCTGGAAGCTGAGCGGTCCACCTGCCAGAGATTGTAAGCTGATGTGCTAGCGCGGACATATCCGCAAATCTGGCATTCGTTGCAGCAGTGGCACAGAGCGTGTCACACCTCGTCGAGAAGATGCGGTTACGGTAAAGTACCGCGCATAGGTCCACAGTTCCATTGGGTTTTAACGAGGCTTGCTAACCCGTAAACGGCTCCTGAGATAAGACTCTGCTCCCATCATAACAATTACTGAGCTAACCAATATTTCATGTTCATAACTTCAATTTCGAAGCATCTTGCTCATTGTTTTAAATTCAAACGACGCTTTTAACTTTAAACGGCGCCCCTGGGATTCTTTTGTAAATGTTAACTTTAAGTTCTTGGCCTGTGATGCCACTTTAAAACATGTTGACTTCGCAAAATCATTGAGATATCTAAATCAGTTTTATGTTTGCTTTTATCCGGCGGACTGTAAATGTCGGGTATTGCTTGTTTGTTGTCTTTGGATTATGTTTAACGTAACGTTAACTATACCCGGCCTTGTATAAGCCAGAAGACTAAATAAATTGAATATAATTTTGTGCGAAACTAACTTCTTGTAGAAATCATGGTCCTAGTTCACCATTTAACCAAATAACCAACTTATTGGATGTCATACATATTATTAATATTTATATTTCATCAACGTATTGGCCCTCCCCCCTCCCTTCCGAACCGGCGGTCCAATACAATATATAGTTTTTGAACTTTTTTCTGTATGTATCATGGTTTCCAGCGACCGCTTCATATTTTAAACTCTTGAAAAACATATCTACACTTATCATACACAAGACAGATTACACATTTCACAAACAAATGTCGATACTTGTGACACTGGGCACCGGGAACTTGTAGCAGTCACTTGTGGCTCTAACACCACCATCATGCACCTCTTCCCTGGTGTGGTTACAGGAAGGACTGGAGACTGGTACAGTACTCTGTTGCTTCTTGTGATGAAAGTGGGTTCTTACCTGTATTCAACTGGCAGCCACGTACGTGCAATACGTCGAATTGGTGAACGTCATTATCCACGACACAATGACCCCCCTCCTGGTTTCATGGTGTATGGAGTCGTAAGTTACAACTTGCGTTCGCCATTGCTGTTTGTGCGTGGAAAGGGAACAAGCAAGTTGCTAATACGATGCTAGCCACAAGGCGATGTGCCATTTCAGCAGCATAACGCGCGTCCACAGTCGGCTGCCGCAACGCAACTTGCTCTTCGTTAGGTACGTCAACTGCTCTGGCGAATGATCACAACACAAATGAGACGTGATAAGACATAAGTACAGATGTATGGTCCACAGACCGGGTTGAGGTTAGCGCAGCAACTGAGCCGAAGCCCTCAAACTGCAACCCCGACCACACCATTCTATCGTACTACTTCACTACGCCCCCGCCGCGGAATTGGAACTCTTCCGAATCACCCGCCATTACAGCGGGGACGGTGAGGCGAGGCGCTTTCGCCACCTTCTAATAGTGTGCCCACGGGGTAGCGCGCGGGGTTAGCACCCGCCACGAACCAGGCCGAAGACCCTTCCAAAACCTGGCCGTATAGCAAATGCCTCTCTGTGGTTCTCACACTAATCTCCCGGCCCCACCCAAACCTCACGGGGCGGACGGAAGCCTTAGCGACCGGGAGCCGTGCAAGAAGGCCCCCCAGCATCCACCACGCCAGCAGGTTGAACGTATCGTCCCCGAACGCAGCGTCCCACACCGGGGGTTGCTCCTAGTGTGCTTTCTCCTGCGCCCGCCCGACACTTGTGTCCAGTGCGAGCACAGGATCCCACATTCAAGTCCCAGCTCCACAGAAAACCGTCGCAGCGCACGATCCCGCAGAAGAGCCCCGAAGATGCCCACTGCGTTCACAAGGTGTATGTTGCCACACCCCTGGCAAGCCAATGCGCTACCGGTTCACACATATATAGTGAACCTACTATGGCAACATAGAGACATGCTCCCACCAGCAGGAATGCAATCCTGAGTCCTAGGGGCTGAGCCCAGAGGCCGTGGTACTGGCCCCTTCATACGACTCAAGGGTCTGTGCTATGCTGACAGCAGGGGTGCACTAAGCCCCTGGGGTGCTTGGTCTTCGTTCACCAGGACACCCTCAACACTGGAGCAGTCAGGGCAAGGTTGCTCATTGCACTTGAGCTGCGGCCAACACCGTAGTGCGCCTAAGATGCAGCTTGACTAACCACAAGCCTTCCGTCCAGCAGGGGGCGCGACCCGTCCTGAACCCCCAGCCTCAAGCCGGGGGCGACGGGACTGTGGACATCAGGCATAAGTCCCGGGGGCGGCGAAGGCGGTACCGACCCGCCTCCTACAACCGCCCCCTGCAAGGACCCAACTCCAACGCCCAGCAATATCCCCTCTCTTGGTAGACGCAAAACTAGTGGTTTCAAAGTTTGCCTATCATCACAATTCAGATAAAGCTCATTACAGACACCTCCAGCTCAATCAACCTACCACATCCTCCAGAGGGAGAAAATTTTCCCCAATGCTCTAACTTGCACCTATAAAGATACAAGAAAAGCATCGGGGAGGCTCGGGAACCCCGGTTGCGCCAAACCCGTCATCTGAGTCTCCCGGAAGGGAGCTCCAGACCCCTGAGGGGAGACGTTATAAGACAGCAAGTGATCGTCTCCATGGGCAGCCACATCCGTTGCCGAATTGCAGTATCAGATGCAAGATGCTTGGAACAACTTATAGTAGGAGCCACCGTCTTCATGCGAGAATACAAACCTGCGATGGCCCCGGATGGGAGTATACTGCATTTTGCGACGACCACTGGGACACTCCATACTGTGAAACGTCTGCTGGATTTGCTCTGGTTTTGCTATCACATAATTCTGCAAAGGTACCAACATTACCACACGTTTCAGTCTTCATTATATTCAAAGGTTTCTAGAACACGTTGTATTTATTTCTTCCAGCAGCGTATATGTTTGGCGATAAACAGAACGAAAATGTTGATTATAATCATAATAAATTTAGCGTTATGTCAAATAAGTTTGTAAATCAAATGTAAACTTTAAAATAGATTCGTCGCTGATGATGCCTCGAGGAGAGGTGAAACGCGTACGGCAATAAACCTACATAATACAGTTGCATTGGCGTTATTTTATGAATTAATTTAATAAAAATAATAAAATATTTGAGGTGTTTGAAAGAAGGCCTCGTGTACTGTATGAGCGCTATTATGACAAGAACCGCAATGTATGTCCTGGTCGACGACGCGCTAGGTACTTCCTTCACTGGGTTGCTAACTACCCACGACCTACAACATGCTGCAGTTGTTCTCAAGATCCCAATTTTTTTCTCAATACAAAAAGTGATCTTGGTCTATAGGTTTAGCTAACATTCGTATTATTCTTTATGTTATCTAAATCGCTAATTTTGAAGCACGATAATTTTCTCATTTGTCACTTCGTGAATCAATCAGGAATTTAAAGATGACACTATTATTAACATACTTCAAATTTCGCCTTTTTAGATTTCACTTTGATCAACCTTCTGGTAGCCTCTTCACCTGGTGTTTTAGTATTTCTACAGTAACCTCATCAATTCCTACAGCCGTCTTTGGATCAAACTCACTAAGCCTGGTGGGCGGTAACTCTCTTGCCTGGCATTCAGGAGTACGCGGGTTCAAATTCCCGTCCGTCATTCCAGATTTCGGTTTTCAATATTTTCCCGCAATAACTCCAGGCTAGTGCCTGGATGGCTCCTGCAAATATCCATGGCCGTTCCTTTCCCCGATCTTTCAATGCTTTGTAAAATTCAGTTCTGTTCCCCTAAATCAACGCTATCAACATTCCAGCACAGTGTTGTTCAGATCATCCCATCATACAGTCTGTTTGTATATCCCTAAAGAGTGTCGTCGGAAAGCGGTATCACTGTGACGTCTTATTCGGGAGGACGTGGGTTAGTATCCACGTACGGACATTCAGATTTCGGTTTTAAATGTTTCCAGAAATCACTCCAAGTAAATGCTGAGGTGGTTCTACTATTACAATTACTCCGCGATTCACTAAAAGTGTTTGGCGGAGGGTGCATTGCACCTATCAGGAAAGGTAATGGTTTGGAAGGGATATACGGGATATAGCAGGTGGCGCCCATGGGCTATTGTGAGGAACCATCCCAGCATTCGCCTTGAGTGATCTAGGGAAACCATGGAAAACCCAGATCAGGATGGCCGGAGTGCTTTATCGAAAGCTACTCCTGTCCGATTTTGTGTTTACTCGCCCGGTAAATCCATTCTATTCCATTCCCTAATCGCTCGTGGAAAAAATGAGTAGAGAAATGAATCGGTTCTGGCCCTGATTTCTCTTATCTTATTTTCGCGGTCATTCCGAGATATGAATGTTGCTGGTAGCAATATTTGCTGGCTGTCATTCCGAAATACGTCTGTCGCGAATTTTTCAATTAGCTTTCGTCGAGAGCAACGCCTTCGGTGTTCCAGGTCTTCCCAACCTAACTCCTTCAACATGGCACTTCAAAAGACCATGACCATATTCCTCTCCTTTCTTTGTCCCCATTTCTCCCAGCTTCTAATGACTTCGACTAGCAGCATAACGCCAAAAAAAAAAAAAAAAAAAAAAAAAAAAAAAAAAAAAAAAAAACTTATTTCTTCCATCGGTTAGCTTGTAAAAGGTTTCCCATCATCACATGTAATTTTTATACACTATTTGTCCAAAAAGTCTACTTGATCCCCGTACAAGCCCCTCTGTAAGCTCTGGTAGTGTATAGTTGAGGTGCCCCGTTGCCGCCCGTTTTGTCGCATTGTGAGTGCTGACGGCCGCTGACGCGCGGTGACATTAATAACGGCGACCGCAGACTGGACGTCCGCCCGCCCGCTTCAAAAGGCATCACAATAATTGTGATTTACTGCGCTTGGTCTCCCTGGTGACCCGGGATTAATAACGAAGTGCGGCACAATGCGATTGTCTCTCCAAGCACCTACAAGTGTAAGCCGGTTTGTTCGGGTTTGCTGAACAGCCAAGTTCACAATAACTAGTGCCAATATCTGTAATATCTCGATATGCTGACAAGCCATCGCGCAATGTTCTTCACACCCGGTTATTTATGTAATCGCTTATCATTCTATCTATTTTTCCACTGCATTTTACGCACGTAACGTACTGCTCATTGCATCCGCGAGACATTTGACTTCAAAAGATTATAAACCAAAACGGTCAAGGGCAGCAACAATCCAAACATCCCTCTCAAGAGAATTCTGAGAGTCGTGCAAGACCTAAGCACATTCGAATCCTCTCTCTCTTTCTCTTTTCTTTTAATTCCAGGCCTTACATTGGTCGCTCACCCAGCTAATCCTCTGAAAAGTTGTCGTTAACATTGAAGTTAGTGTCATTGCCGCCATCTAAGTCTGTAGTTGAGATTATTCATCGAGTTTTTACTATACAGAAAAAAGGTGACTGTCACAGAATTCACATGCAACTAGTAGGATCATTCCTTGCAGTTATTTACTTGTAGTATTCAGCTTACATATTATAGCAGTGATGTGATCATAACATAACTTTACCCAATAACGTATTTCAATTCTTTTGTAAAAGGTCAAAATCATACTAACAGGATTGTGCATAAAAGACCTGGGTTAAACTTCAAACATCCCCTCATATATTATGAAGAAAGACACACAACACATAAGTGGTAAGTCTACTGTAAGATGAGGAAGGTAAGCTTGGCACAGCTGCTGTCTTTGATAATATCAGACCAGGTTGTTTCGTTATCCGCCTTCCTTAATTTAATGCACGACACAAATGATACACTAGACTCAATATAAATACACCATTTCTGTATACAGCTACAATTATAACAGACTTATCGGAGGAAACGACATTTTCACCTACCGCTTCACAACATAATAATATTAAGTAGTCATATAGAAGGCAGCAAAGAAGCGGCAATGCAATAAACACAATAAACAGATACACTCCTTAATGATATTAAAAAAAGTTTGTTTCCTTAGTGAACTAATGGTGGTGCATCAGTGACGTTAAGGGCACTGTGTATGTAAATGTAAAAAAAGACGTCAAGGTTACCGGCTTAGCCAAAAGTCTCCATCCTATGAAGGAATCAATATCGACATTGACTACGCACCATAAACACTGCAGAGAAGCTTTAAATTTAACAGAGGGGTTTGGTTATCAGAAACTTTGCACAAACACTTGCTGCTACGCTGCTGGCCGGATACATAATCGCGAACATTTCTTCCACCGCCGGCGCCCAACCAGCGGATACGAGATCGCCCAATCACTTCATTAGGTTGCGTTATATCCGTGACCTGTGAATGCCACAAGCGAAGTATTGCAAGTCTCATGTGTGTTAAACAGATTTTTCCCAATGTTCACTGGCACTTCATAGTATAATTAGTTTGTTAAAAATTCAAACTCATTTTCATTCTGGGGAGATGGGGAAATCACGTCTAGCCCAAGTCACTCGACACATATTCATATCGTTTATTCACCCAGTGATGAGAAATAGAGTTAAAAGTATGTATCGGACTGAACTATACGCTTGTCATTATACTGACTGAAATAACTTGTCATCTGGTACATTACAAACTGTGCACAAAGGCATAATACGCCAACCAATCAATGCCAGTGTTTGATAGATTGTATGCGCTGCAGTCGTGAAAAGTGGGAACAGAACTGTCCCCACTGTGATGCTGTCTACATGGCACAGCAATCAGTAACGTGACCATATGACTCGTCGTGAAAATGAAATTTCTTTTCACGTCATTGAGTGCAATGGGGGGGGGGGGGGGGGGTTGAGTCTTTATACCAGACAGACGCTATTGGAATAATAATATGGCAGCCATCCGTTGATTAAAGCGTGTAACAGATTTCGGACTTATTTATTTTTTTGTTTGGATTTTTAGAATTCGACGCATTAAGTATGAAAGTTGGAAATAAATTTAAGTGTAACTACAATAACAACCGACACGAAAACGAGAATGACGAGGACAAAAAAGGTATAGCGCTCACAGTTTCCTTGATCATAACCTAACTTTATCGTTGCGTTCAGCATTAGTTGGCGCCCTAAATGTTTATGTCTGTAAATATTTGTAAAAATAATTAACATTTAATCATTTTATTAAAAAAGGCGGTCGTAGTGGTTACCAAGAAAATGCAATAATATGTAAATTCATACCAGCAGGATTAAAGTAAGTGAAGCGAAATTTCTCGGAGACAGAACGAGAGTAAAAAGGATGGAGAGGATAATGAAGGAAACGCTAGGGCACATAGTCAGAAAGGAATCATGAAGAAAGGATAGGGAAGGTAAGATTAAGATGGTATGGGCATGTTAACAGAATGGGGGAGAAGGAAATATACATGAAATGAAGGTACAAGTTAGACAGCAAAGAGGAAGACCAAGGGAGAGATGTCTAAGAGAAGTGAAGAGAGTACTGAACCTAGACAGTAATGGAGAGTTTGTGGGTAGAGAGAGGAAAGTTTAAACCAGACCCCGGCAGAGCCTCATAACTGTGGAGGAGGAGGAGGATGGAAATCAACACCAACAAAAAGCGCCCTTCAGTTTGGACGCGACGCCGTGGCAGGAGTCGCAGCAACTAGTTGCGTGCGGTACAGCGGTTAACGGAGAGGGCATTGCACCCCGCTTGACGCTACACCGATGCGCAAAGCCCTTGCTATGACTACTCATTTAATGCAGCTATTCGCATGAGATCGCGTAACCTGTAACATTCTTCGAGATTTAATCCCAATCACACAATGCACTATACACAATAACTTCATTCGATAAGAGTGTAACCAGGGTTAAATTTGTAATAATGTACTTGCAACTAGCTATTCAGATCCTATGCAAAAAAGTAGGACGTTTGGTAGAGCGAATTTTATTATAAAAAAGTCATATAGACTTTCAGTGGTGGGAAGATGTATGTAGAAATCATGGCTTGTGATACAGGTGTTTCATTGTTCAAGTAAGCAATGTTAGTGCTAAAACTTAGTTTTTTAATTAGAAGATCCAGAAACTACTTCAGAAATTAAAATAGTGTAGCAATCACAAACTACACATATTTAATACATGATTAGTGAATGAAACTACTTCATTAATTTAAGCCAGGACCAAAAATTAAGCATGTGTCGATTAAACTTTTTATTCAGGTCATGAAAGGCTACCTGGAATATATAACGGTGTACTAATCACACAGTTTCAGCAATCTGATTTCTCGAATGTAAAGTATCAACCCAAATTTGGGACATCCAAACAAAATAAAAATATTAGGATTTTAATTTAGCTTCTTTTTGGGACAATCTTATTCACTGATACTATTTTTTCCGGTGTTACAAAATTGTAGTTTAAAGGAAACGGCTATATAATTACATATGTATGTTTTCAGTTTTTACCTATGATTTTTGTTACAAGTGACGTTACCCTTACATTTTATGGTATTTCGCTAGTTAAAAATGAATGAATAAATAAATTAGTAGCTTTATTTTGATCAAAAATTGGTGATATTTATTCTAAAACTTTTTTTATCGCATTTCACCATAAGCGATGAATCGGTGGCCTATAGTGGTGGCAGTTTGGTATTGCGAATTTTATTATAAAAAAGTCTTATATAGACTTTCAGTGGTGGGAAGATGTATCTAGAAATCATGGCGAGTGATACAGGTGTTTCGTTGTTCAAGTAAGCAATGTTAGTGCTAAAACTTAGTTTTAATTAAAAGATCCAGAAATATACTTCAGAACTTAAAATCGTATAGCAATCACAAACTACACAGATTTAATACATGATTAGTGAATGAAATTTTCAGCATAAAAAATGACACACTTGAGGTAATTAGATATTATGCGACGGAAAAATCAGGAAATAAAACAAAGAATTAACAAATAACTACCTATTTCACAAACAAATAATACACTTATAATATAGAGCATACGAAAAAAATGCAGAAACTATTTCCTGTGATTGAAAACTTTTTTGTACAATTCTGATTTTTTTTTATTCGTCCAATTTTTGCTGGCATTGATGGCAATTCTAATTCCTCTGCTGTGGAGACATAGGCTGGCACTTTATTACGCTAAATTAGTCGTCGGGAGAATTCGACAATGCCATAATATCCTTTTATCAAAATTGTCGATTAGTTGTCAAATACGGTAGATTTTTTTGTAAAATATAATTTAAATCATAGTTGTAATAGCAGGCATATGAACACAGTCAAAATTAGAAATTTCACTGATAGTATATAACATAATAATCGTCATTGGGTTGTTAAATATATTTACAACCTTTTCATCTAAAAAATGAATTGTATATAAAAAAAACACCTATAATATATAAATCGCTACCGAATTCCGGAAATTTCTGATTACGATATTTCCTATAAATACAGTTAGGGTAGAACATAGAATAACCTATGCTAATCTGTGTGTGTGTGTGATGTCCAACTTTTGTCTTTAATACTTTCAAAATATTATGCTCTAAAAGGAAACAGATGAAACAAAACCTTAGAATTGCAAAGAGTGTTTTAAAAATGAGGATTTCTAATGGAATAATAACGGATGAGTGTCATCAAAAAGAAAAAAGTTACGAAAGTTGATGATGACAAAACAACGAAAGAATTACAGGAGGGGGAAGAATCGAATAAGCCAACCCATTATATTTATCGACACAGTACAACAATGAAGTAATGCAAACTAGTAAGGAAGCGCCCATGAACTACGTGGCTCGGTCTAGGGGGGAGGGTTTGGCTGGAAAACTACGTTGAGCTACCGGGGGAGGGAGATTCCAAGCCAGCTTTTCATTCACAGTTAAAATGAGGTACAGAACACACAACAGCATGTAAATATTAGCTACGATAATCTGTCAGGAGTAAACAGTACAAAATGTGTTCTAGAATCAATTTGGAAAAAGGCTACGTGCTACGCGGGGCGGGGGTGGGGGGGGAGGGTGTTCCAGAGAAACCTCACGTCAGGCTGGAGGAGAAGGGGGGGGGGGGCGGGTTGACAGGAGGCCAGAATGGAGCTACGTGGTTTGTGGACGCTTGCTAAGCGTGACATTAAACAGAGGACAACAATGGCTAAGGGTAGTTTCAAAGTGAATATGAGGATGTTGGGAAGGAAAATAGATTTAGAACAGAGAGAGAGAGAAATAGTTTAAGGACGATGGACGGATCAGGCCACGCACACTGAGAAAAAATAGAGAACGGAAGGTTGGAGACTTGAGAAAAATGAATCAGTAAAAAGAGGGGAAACAAGAAAAACGCTGAAGAATTGAGGAATACAGAGGTCTTCAGAAAGGTAAATTAAAATAGAACACTATTGCTTAATGTAAAGTAGATAAAAATGAAATAATTAATAGGTTTATTTAAGTGAATGGATCATTAAAAAGAGTACTGGAAGGGAAAGTTCGTGGGGAGCAGGGATTAAAAGTTGGGGTTAGAGATTACCAGATATGGAGATACATGCCTGAGACAAGTACGGACGGAGACAAAGATAGTGAGAAGGATCTACTTACAAAAGAATAATAGATAAAATTTTATGCAGCAACCTTAAGTTATTCCTGATGTTTTGAGTTCAAACTCGTAGATAAATGTAAAATAAAATCCATCCAAAAATATATCTGGACACTAGAAAAATAAGAAAATCTAGTGCTTGGTTTCATTTGAAATTGTGATGTTTCGATTTGCATCGCTGTAAACAGTGGAACGACATTCGTAGCAGAGATCCCACAGAACATAAAAACGGGAATATTTCAACGTCGATTAAACTTTTAGGTATTGCAAGATCGCAAAAAAAAAATTGCCCTACTAACGATCCTAAAGA
>JARYHS010013631.1:184629865-184734698 GCA_031002005.1 Vandiemenella viatica | reverse complement strand
CAATGTAACTTATTTTATCAACCGTTTAGTTCTCAAATTGATTTGTATTGAAGCTACAGGCGTCCATTAATGATATTGATTTTGTAGTAAGATAGCAGTTGGTTTTCTGTTATACATCAGTCCATATTTCGGAGCATGATTCGGTCGTCAAGTGGTTTGTATTATCACTCAAATATACACTTAATAGGTTTCAATGACTTCAAATAGCTACATTATTTCTTAAATGAAATCTCGATCGGCAAGGAAAAGCAATTGGTATTAATTATACCTGCAGACGTACCTCGTAATACGTGATTCGTGAGCAGTCATTCGAAACCTCGAGAATCGTGACAAAGATTCAACTGAACAAAATAGCATATCTAGTAGTAATAAATTAACAGGTAGGAAATCTTAGGTGTATTAAAAACCTCTTGATCACGTTCACGAAAATCTGTTTTTATCACTACAACAGGGTTCAGAAAATTTTCTTCCGTAGGCCACACACATTCAATGACATAATGAAATCTAAATTTAGTACCATTACTTTTCCAGTAGAAGAATTTGGAGGGAAAGTTAAAATTTCACCATTGCAGATATAGAAGCGGTCACTCTCTTTCTTCGAAAATTTGGGAAAACAGAAAAATAGCATGAATCAAAGTTTCCCAATTGTTCATCTACAATCACTGATGATAGCATAGGCGTGGTAACTTAAGCGTTATGTCCTTAAAATTGCAGAAAGCGCGGAGTGAAAAGGAAAATTAATAACAAAGGCGAGATTTAACTACGATGTCAACCCCTTTAAGATAGCACCAAAGTTTTGCCTCTTTTTTTCGATCATTACTCTAAAGTGAAAAAGTTTAGTCGGCACTAGAAGAAGTTGTAGAAAGACAGTGAATTACACAGTTCTTGGAACAGGACCAAATCTGCGTTACCTCATCGCTCCTGCATCATAGAGCGCGCGACTGGGAGGAGACAAGTAAATTAAAATTTACTCCAACCAGTAATGCTAGGATGGTTTTCAAGTGGCATTAACGACTCTGTCACCGGGAGAAGAAATTGAACATTTAAAATGTGAATTTCTATCACTATCCCGTCATTAGAATAAGAGAGTGTAGAAGACTGAGATAATTTATAGAAAGCATTCTTGTTCGAGACAAATGAATTAAGCAGTCGTCTGATACTTAAATACTGAAAAGGCACACGATACTGTAATACACTTGACTGCGTTTACATGGCATGGGCTGGAATCTCTGGTAAAACTTAACCGACCATTGACTAGAAATAGTTATGATCAACAACTTGAGACCACTTGCAGACATTCTTGGCTTTCATATTCCCTGACAACGAAGGAGTTTTCCAGTTCGACTATGCGCCATGTCACAGGACCAAAATCGTTCTCTATTGGTTTGAATATTGTTGTGAACAATTCCAGTGAAGATTTTGCCAGCTAGATACCCATATCTGGGACACGGTGGAAAGGCCAGTTCCTGCACAACGTTCTGTGCCGGCAACACTTTCGAAATTACGGGCGGCTATAGTGGAAGAATTTTTCAGGGTACTTTTAATCAGGACAACGTTTTTAGTAAATCCCAAATCGGGTTGTTGCAAATCATCGGGTTATTTCCTTTTAAGGGGCCATCCATAAATTACGTCACACCTTGAAAAGGGGAGGTCAACAAAGTGTGAAATCCTGTGACAAGGGGG
This sequence comes from Vandiemenella viatica, assembly GCA_031002005.1. NCBI lineage: Eukaryota > Metazoa > Arthropoda > Insecta > Orthoptera > Morabidae > Vandiemenella > Vandiemenella viatica. Next base: position 184,733,015 of record JARYHS010013631.1, on the reverse strand, counting down.
GGGGGGGTCGTGTCATAAACTTTGTGACATCACACGCATTATTTGTATCACTTTTTGGCTCATGGCGGAAGGTGGTGATGATGTTGACACATCAAATGTTCCCAACACTATCGAAATGAAGAATGTAGTGACTGTTATGCCAATATAAACAGTGTCAAGGAATGGGTTCAAAATCCATGAACGAATGATGACTCAATTTTGTTTCATTAATTCGATTTTTATGTTTTTTATATTTTCTTAAATGTTTAATTTATTGTTGATATGATTTTTTAACTAGAAATATACAAATCATTTTCGAAGTGCTGTTTTAATTTATAAATTTAAAATTGCAAAATATGTGACGTCACACCAGGGGAGGGGTATCCCACAAATGTGACAACCTGTGACATGGGGGAGGGAGGGGTCCAAAAATCATAAAATTCGTGTGACGTAATTTGTGGATGGCCCCTTACAGATTATAACGTTGTTACAGTGAATGAGCCATGGAGCGTAACAACACGGTAGGACTGCTTCGGTACATATGTAAGTACCTCGCCTTTATTCTGCTTATTGTGTCTATACTGTAGCAGGTCAAGAGCTGAAATGGCTTTCGTGAATTATCGTACATCTGTACTAATATCATGTAACTCTGTCTGTTTGTCACGTTTCTTGGGCTAAACGGCTAATCCGATAGTGATGAAATTTGCCAAGGAGATGCTATTTGATATTAGAATGGACATAGGATACTATTTTCTGTACAGATAATACACATTGTCATTGAATTATGAAAACTATCTGAACTGTGACAGACGCATAATATCTGTACGTCTCTGCAATGCGAAACGACAATGAGGGCTGGTAGCGTAGTAGACAAGGTGCTTTTTTTCTTAAGAAATTTCCCTTGAGGTTTCGGGTTCAAACCCCGTTGGGAGGAAATTTTTTAAGATTTTTTTTTTTCATAGTTTGAGCCAAGCCTAGGATTTTGTAGTAAGGATACCATGTTGAAATGTAGGTCCCATAAATACAGGGCTGGAATTAGTGGCAAATCATAGGCGGTAGAACAGTGCCTTAAGCGTTTACTTTATTCACGGTATACTGGTTCCACAGGCAGTTAGTGTGTGATCTAAACTAATACTGTTATATATGAGAAAGTAAGTCTCCGTCTTTTTGTTACATTTTGACGACTATATGTGTACACCGATGACAAGGAATTACATTTTATCTTTAGGAAGGAAATTCGATACTTTTTACCGGTATGAATAACGGTTTTAATCGTGAGAAAGAATCGACGGTAGAATGGTATATCGATGACGTTCCCGTTATATTATGCCGACTCGGTGTTGTTTGGGACATATCTTAGGTAACTTTCAGCTTTGTATTTCCAATTCTAACCATCAAATTCTAAGTCCACGCGTACGAAGTCGCGGGTAACAGACACAATATCGAAGAATTTATGTGAAATTTTTAACAATTTGAATCATTTCTGTACAAAGCGGGTGACAAATTCATTGTTATACTGCCGCAAATTCTGGTTGAGTGCTGTCACATGACAACTATTTTTAAATGCTTGGGATCATTTCGACATTACTGTCAGTAGTAGTAATAATAATAATGCGTAGGCGAGACAGTGAAGGTTCGTTCAGCCGTCTAAATAACATATATTTTCATTTCCTGCGCAATTCGCCTCAGACATAACCCATCCCGATGTGCGGAAGCATTTCACGCATTTCACACGTATACAAATTAAGCTTTGCGAAAGGTCGAGGATGGGTTCAGCTTTTGAAAATACGAGATGTTTATGTGTGATTCAACCGGGCAGCTTTTGAGATGGTCAGACACCTTCCACGGAGCTGCCAAACAGGCCTTACTACCGCCAACAGAGCTCTAGTGAAGAAACAAACATTTACGCAGCACGTTATTTTCATGCCTTCCCTTGTACCTCCATCTCCTGTTTTTACCTTAGAAAAGTGGCACAGCGATGACAGGCAATACGAAGTGTTACTTTACAGCCACAGCGCAAAAACCATGAAACAATAAAATATTTAATCCATAGTTTTTACTCTGTTTTCGTTGTTCCTAATTTAAAATTATTGGTAAGGAAGGTCCTGGAGGACTGACTTACTCAATTTAATCAACGATAACCTGTGTAGTATGTAGTGCTGATTGGTTTGAAGTAAATTAGAAAATAAACTTAAACAGTCCCTCGCATGAAGCTAACAATAGTTTCGTATCCCAGATGGTTTCCCACAATTACCACCTGAAACTGATGCTAGTTCCCTTCTGCTTGTTTCTACCACCTCAAGCTGTGCAAATACGTTTATTATCGCGTGATGTATCTACATAGTAACAGTTTACTGCCTCAAAAGTAATAGAACAAATAAGCTAACACAGAATGGGCATATAAAAATAACTAATGGTATAAGAGACCAATAAATATCAGTAATTGATAACTCCCTGGAAGAAGAAACAGAAGAACACCAGAATTACGTAGAGCGAAGGTGTGTAAGAAACCGATAACCGAGAGAAGTATGATGGCTTGGATGTGCGATACAGAGAATATTTAAAATGTAATTATTGATGTTGTACTAAGACTACTGTTTATTGACCAAAAAAATAAACCACTATTTCAGGATAATTTTAATCAATTATTATCTTCTGAAAGCAATATTTTAATTCTCGGATCACATATTTTGAAATAAAATTTCTTCAGTGTTATGAGAAGCGGTGAAACTTAGTAGATGGCATAACAGTAGCAAGATGAGAGCCTTGAATTGAGAGAATTTTTGTGAGTGGTAATGACATTCAAGGACTAAATGTGGAAAAATTAAGAGCCAAAAATCTGAGATCGTGGGGGCGTAGAAAATTATAATCTCAAATTTAAATAATTTTTATTATGATAATGAAACAAACGTGTTCATTCGATGTGGTTTATGAATTCTCATGTAAATTTAAAAAAGAAAAGAAATTCTGCTGACAGACAATCAAGCAAAAGAAGTTTTACTTCACACGTGCGTGCAGTATGTGATGCCACAGTGTTCTATGATATTGTATTAATTATTAGGTAATGAAAATGATTCGCACTGCCGATGCGAGTAGGAAAGGGAAGTACTCGTATTGTCGGGGCTAAGCAGCGGAAGGCGTCTCTCCGACTAGGCTAGGGAGTGACTAGCTTGCTGTGTGTGGCTGCTCCGTCAGCCACCTCGTGTGGGCTGTTCTCCTGTGCAACGGCCGTGACCATCCACCCAGCCAACGACCGAAGAAGCAACTTTTTCAATTTGCCAGCCACCGCCTCTGCCCTTCAGTCACGCACTAGTCGGAGCTGTGTCAGTAGGGCACAGTTCTTCTCTTTCACGTTGCCTCCAGCATACTGCGGATATCCTACAATTCGAGTCTTCTCTTTCAATCCCCTTGGGGTCGCGAACAGTAAAATGAAATCGCATTTTTCCACTTGCCAGCTCCTGTGTTTCCGTTTGATTACCACGTCCCGTTTCGTAATATCACAGTGGCTTACCGGCTTTCCTGAATATTTTGGTATGACAGAATCATCCACAATGAATATTAATAATTAATTAATTAATATTCAGATTTTCCTTGTAATATATTCATCTATCTAAATTGTAAATATTATAAATATTAGGGTTAATTCATAGGTGAATAATTATGTATTAAACCGGAGCAGCCAGATTTATTATTATATGATTTAATTTCTGTGCAAAACTTGCCATTCAGAAAATATTAAATGTGGGAAGTTGTAACTGCAGTTTTGAACGTTCAGAGAACGGGACAATGCCCAGTGTCGCCGTCATGCTGACGCCTCCGCTCACAAAGGGGTGGCGCGCGGCAACCGTTACCTGCCGAGTGTACTGACCTCACCAGTGCCTCGACAAGATCAAGCAAAATGTGCGGGAACGGGTAGCAAATGTTAGCGACGACACGCAGCACGTGATGATGGACATATATCGATGCACCAATCGTGAACGGATACAGGGGTTCACAGTTGTTAATTCAAGGCTTCTGTTCCATGTGCGGGGAGAGGAAAGCTGGCTTTGCCGCGACAAGAGGACACGACGCCATATTCGACTTCACTTGCTGCCGAGACGAGCTACAGTGCGGACGTGTCACCCGACACGCCCTTAGCCGTTGATCAGTGACTGTGTCTGGTCGCATAGTCTGGCTCAGATGGGCTGGAAGCTGAGCGGTCCACCTGCCAGAGATTGTAAGCTGATGTGCTAGCGCGGACATATCTGCAAATCTGGCATTCGTTGCAGCAGTGGCACAGAGCGTGTCACACCTCGTCGAGAAGATGCGGTTACGGTAAAGTACCGCGCATAGGTCCACAGTTCCATTGGGTTTTAACGAGGCTTGCTAACCCGTAAACGGCTCCTGAGATAAGACTCTGCTCCCATCGTAACAATTACTGAGCTAACCAATATTTCATGTTCATAACTTCAAATTCGAAGTATCTTGCTCATTGTTTTAAATTCAAACGATGCTTTTAACTTTAAACGGCGCCCCTGGGATTCTTTTGTAAATGTTAACTTTAAGTTGTTGGCCTGTGATGCCACTTTAAAACATGTTGAGTTTGCAAAATCATTGAGAGATCTAAATCAGTTTTATGTTTGCTTTTATCCGGTGGATTGTAAATGTCGGGTATTGCTTGTTTGTTGTCTTTGGATTATTTTTAACGTAACGTTAACTATACCCGGCCTTGTATAAGCCAGAAGACTAAATAAATTGAGTATAATTTTGTGTGAAACTAACTTCTTGTAGAAATCATGGTTCTAGTTCACCATTTAACCAAATAACTAACTTATTGGGTGTCATACATATTATTAATATTTATATTTCATCAACGTATTGGCTCCCCCCTCCCTAACCGGCGGTCCAATACAATATATAGTTTTTTTCTGTATACATCATGGTTTCCAGCGACCGCTTCATGTTTTAAACTCTTGAAAAACATATCTACACTTATCATGCACAAGAAAGATTACACATTTCACAAACAAATGTCGATACTTGTGACACTGGGTACCGGGGAGATGTAGCAGTCACTTGTGCCTCTAACACCACCATCACGCACCTCTTCCCTGGTGTGGTTAGAGGAAGGACTGGAGACTGGTATAGTACTCTGTTGCTTTTTCTGATGAAAGTGGGTTCTTACCTGTATTCAACTGGCGGCCACGTACGTGCAATACGTAGAATTGGTGAACGTCATTATCCACGACACAATGACCCCCCTCCTGGCTTCATGGAGTATGGAGTCGTAAGTTACAACTTACGTTCGCCATTGCTGTTTGTGCGTGGAAAGGGAACAAGCAAGTTGTTAATACGATGCTAGCCACAAGGCGATGAGCCATTTCAGCAGCATAACGCGCGTTCACATTTGGCTGCTGTAACGCAACTTGCTCTTCGTAATGTAGGTAAACTGCTCTGGCGAATAATCACAACACATATGAGACGTGATAAGACATAAGTACAGATGTTTGGTCCACCGACCGGGCTGAGGTTAGCGCAGCAACTGGGCCGAAGCCCTCAAACTGCAACCCCGACCACACCATTCTATCGTACTACTTCACTACGCCCCCGCCGCGGAACTGGAACTCTTCCGAATCACCCGCCATTACAGCGGGGACGGTGAGGCGAGGCGCTTTCGCCACCCTCTAATAGGGTGCCCACGGGGTAGCGCGCGGAGCTAGCGCCCGCCACGAACCAGGCCGAAGACCCTTCCAAAACCTGGCCGTATAGCAAATGCCTCTCTGTGGTTCCCACACTAAGCCCCCAGCCCCACCCTAACCCCGCAGGGCGGGAGGAAGCCGTAGCGACCGAGAGCCGTGCAAGAAGGCCCCCCAGCATCCACCACGCCAGCAGGTTGAACGTATCGTCCCCGAACGCAGCGTCCCACACCGGGGGGTTGCTCCTAGTGTGCTTTCTCCCTGGCCCGCCCGACACTTGTGTCCAGTGCGAGCACAGGATCCCACACACCAGTCCCGGCACCACAGAAAACCGTCGCAGCGCATGATCACACAGCAGAGGCCCGAAGGTCCCCACCGCGTTCACAGGTGTATTTTGCCCCACCCCTGGCAAGCCAATGCGCTACCGGTTCACACATATATAGTGAACCTACTATGGACACACAGAGACATGCTCCCACCAGCAGGAGTGCAATCCTGAGCCCCATGGGAAGAACCCACTGGCGGCGAGCCGTACCAAGTACAGCCACCGAGACCGTGGTACTGGCCCCTTCATACGACTCCAGGGTCTATGCTATGCTGACAGCAGGGGTGCACTAAGCCCCTGGGGTGCTTGGTCTTCGTTCACCAGGACATCCCCAACACCGGAGCAGTCAGGGCAAGGTTGCTCACTGCACTTGAGCTGCGGCCAACACCGTAGTGCGCCAAGATGCAGCTTGACTACCCACAAGCCTTCCGTCCAGCAGGGGGCGCGACCCGTCCTGAACTCCTAGCCTCAAGCCGGGGGCGACGGGACTGTGGACATTGGGCATAGGTCCCGGGGGCGGCGAAGGCGGTACCGACCCGCCTCCTACAACCGCCCCCTGCGAGGACCCAATTCCGACGCCCAGCAATATCCCCTCTCTTGGTAGACGCAATAGGTACAAGACCAAAACTAGCGGTTTCAACGTTTACCAATCATCACAATTCAGATTAAGTTCATTACAGACACCTCCACCTCAATCAACCTACCACATCCTCCAGAGGGAGAAAATTTCCCCAAATGCTCTAACTTGCACCTATAAATATACAAGAAAAGCATCGGGGAGGTTCGGGAACCCCGGGAGCGCCAAACCCGTCGTCTTGAGTTTCGCCGAAGGGAGGCCCAGACCCCTGGGGGGAGACGTGATGAGCCAGCAAGTGATCGTCTCCATGGGCAGCCACATCCGTTGCCGAATTGCAGTATCAGATGCAAGATGCTTGGAACAACTTATAGTAGGAGCCACCGTCTTCATGCGAGAATACAAACCTGCGATGGCCCCGGATGGGAGTATACTGCATTTTGCGATGACCACTGGGACACTCCATACTGTGAAACGTCTGCTGGATTTGCTCTGGTTTTGCCATCACATAATTCTGCAAAGGTACCAACATTACCACACGTTTCAGTTTTCATTATATACAAAGGTTTCTTGAGGATGTTGTATTTATTTCTTCCAGCAGCGTATATGTTTGGCGATAAACAGAACGAAAATGTTGATGATAATCATAAAAATAATAAAATATTTGAGGTGTTTGAAAGAAGGCCTCGTGTACTGTATGAGCGCTATAATGACAAGAACCGCAATGGGCGTCCTACACTGGGATGCTGACTACCTACTACCTACACAGCAAGCAACATGCTGCAGCTGTTCTCAGGACCCCATTTTTTTTCTAAATCCAAAAAGTGATCATGGTCTACACGTTTAGCTAACACTCGTATTATTCTTTATGTTATCGAAATCGCTAATTTTGAAAGCACGATAATTTTCTCATTTGTCACTTCGTGAATCATTCAGGAATTTAAAGATGACACTATTATTAACATACTTCAAATTTCGCCTTTTTAGATATCACTTTGATCAACCTTCTGGTAGCCTCTTCACCTAGGGTTTTTGTATTTCTGCAGTAACCTCATCAATTCCTTCAGCCGTATTTGGATCAAACTCACAACTCACTAAGCCTGGTGGGTGGGCGGTAACTCTCGCCTGACATTCAGGAGTACGCGGGTTCAAATTCCCGTCCGTCAATCCAGATTTCGGTTTTCAATGTTTTCCCGCAATAACTCCAGGCTAGTGCCTGGATGGCTCCTGCAAATATCAATGGCCGTTCCTTTCCCCGATCTTTCAATGCTTTGTAAAATTCTGTTCTGTTCCACCTAAATCAACGCTATCAACATTCCAGCACAGTGTTGTTCAGATCATCCCATCATACAGTGTTTGTATATCCCCAAAAAGTGTGGTCGGAAAGCGGTATCACTGTGACGTCTTATTCGGGATCACGTGGGTTAGTATCCACGTACGGACATTCAGATTTCGGTTTTAAATGTTTCCAGAAATCACTCCAACTAAATGCTGAGGTGGTTCTACTATTACTACTATTACAATTACTCCGCGATTCACTAAAAGTGTTTGGCGGAGGGTGCATTGCACCTATCAGGTAAGGTAATGGTTTGGAAGGGATATACGGGATATGGCAGGTGGCGCCCATGGGCTATTGTGAGGAACCATCCCAGCATTCGCCTGGAGCGATCTAGGGAAACCATGGAAAACCCAGATCAGGATGGCCGGAGTGCTTTATCGGAAGCTACTCCTGTCCGATTTTGTGTTTACTCGCCCGGTAAATCCATTCTATTCCATTCCCTAATCGCTCGTGGAAAAAATGAGTAGAGAAATGAATCGGTTCTGGCCCTGATTTCTCTTATCTTATTTTGTCATTCCGAGATATGAATGTTGCTGGTAGCAATATTTGTTTGCTGTCATTCCGAAATACGTCAGTCGAGAATTTTTCAATTAGCTTCCGTCGAGAGCAACGCCTTCGGTGCTCCAGGTCTTCCCAACCTAACTCCTTCAACATGGCACTTCGAAAGACCATGACCATATTCCTCTCCTTTCTTTGCCCCCCTTTCTCCCCGCTTCTAATGACTTCGACTAGCAGCATAACGCCATAAGAAAAAAAAAACGTATTTCTTCCATCGGTTAGCTTGTAAGTTTCCCATCATCACCTGTAATTTTTATACATTATTTGTCCAAAAAGTCTACTTGATCCCCGTACAAGCCCCTCTGTAAGCTCTGGTAGTGTATAGTTGAGGTGCCCCGTTGCCGCCCGTTTTGTCGCATTGTGAGTGCTGACGGCCGCTGACGCGCGGTGACATTAATAACGGCGACCGCAGACTGGACGTCCGCCCGCCCGCTTCAAAAGGCATCACAATAATTGTGATTTACTGCGCTTGGTCTCCCTGGTGACCCAGGATTAATAACGAAGTGCGGCACAATGCGATTGTCTCTCCAAGCACCTACAAGTGTAAGCCGGTTTGTTCGGGTTTGCTGAACAGCCAAGTTCACAATAACTAGTCCCAATAACTCTAATATCTCGATATGCTGACAAGCCATCACGCAATGTTCTTCACACCCGGGTTATTTATGTAATCGCTTATCATTCTATCTATTTTTCCACTGCATTTTACGCACGTAACGTACTGATCATTGCATCCGCGAGACATTTGACTTCAAAAGATTATAAACCAAAACGGCCAAGGGCAGCAACAATCCAAACATCTCTTTCAAGAGAATTCTGAGAGTCTCTTCATCTCTTCGCCTCTCTCTCTCTTCGCCTCTCTCTCTCTCTTCGCCTCTCTCTCTCTCTCTCTCTCTCTCTCTCTCTCCTCTCCCTCTCTCTCTTCGCCTCTCTCTCTCTCTTCGCCTCTCTCTCTCTCTTCGCTTCTCTCTCTCTCGTTCTGGCCTCGCATTCGGGAGGACGGCGGTTCGAATCCCCGTCTGGGCATCCAGATTTGGGTTTTCCATGGTTTCCCCAAATCACTCCAGGTGAATGCCGGGATGCTTCCTTCAAAGGCCATGGCCGAATTCCTTCCCATTCCTTGCCCCCATCCTTTCCCGTCTCTAAAGACCACGTTGTTAAAAAGGGATGTTAAACTGTTTAAAAAAAAAAAAATCTCTCTCTCTCTTCGCCTCTCTCTCTTCGCCTCTCTCTCTCTCTCTTCGCCTCTCTCTCTCTCTCTCTTCGCCTCTCTCTCTCTCTTCGCCTCTCTCTCTCTCTTCGCCTCTCTCTCTCTCTCTCTCTCTCTCTCTCTCTCTCTCTCTCTCTCTCTCTCTCGCGCTCTCTCTCTCTCTCTCTCTCTCTCTCTTCGCCTCTCTCTCTCTCTCTTCGCCTCTCTCTCTCTCTCTCTCTTCACCTCTCTCTCTCTCTCTCTCTCTCTCTCTTCACCTCTCTCTCTCTCTCTCTCTCTCTTCACCTCTCTCTCTCTCTTCACCTCTCTCTCTCTCTCTCTCTTCACCTCTCTCTATCTCTCTCTTTAATTCCAGGCCTTAAATTCACCGCTCACCCAGCTAATCCTCTGAAAGGTTGTCGTTAACATCGAAGTTAGTGTCATTGCCGCCATCTAAGTCTGTAGTTGAGATTATTCATCGAGTTTTTATTATACAGAAAGAAGTTGGCAGTCACAGAATTCACATGCAACTAGTAGGATCATTCCTGGCAGTTATTTACTTGTAGTATTCAGCTTACATATTATAGCTGTGATGTGACCATAACATTACTTTACCCAATAACGTATTTCAATTCTTTAGTAAAAGGTCAAAATCATACTAACAGGATTGTGCATAAAATACCTGAGTTAAAATTCAAACATCCCCTCATATATTATGAAGAAAGACACACAACACATAAGTGGTAAGTCTACTGTAAGATGAGGAAGGTAAGCTTGGCACAGCTGCTGTCTTTGATAATATCAGACCAGGGTGTTTCGTTATCCGCCTTCCTTAATTTAATGCACGACACAAACGATACACTAGATTCAATATAAATACACCTTTTCTGTATGCCACTACAATATTAACAGACTTATTGGAGAAAACGACATTTCCACCTACCGCTTCACAATATAATAATATTAAGTAATCACACAGAAGGCAGCAAGGAAGCGGCAATGCAAAACACACAATAAACAGATACACTCCTTAATGATATAAAAAAAGTTTGTTTCCTTAGTGAACTAATGGTGGCTCATCAGTGACGTTAAGGGCACTGTGTATGTAAATGTAAAAAAGACGTCAAGGTTACCGGGCTAGGCAAATGTCTCCATCCTACGAAGGAATCACTATCGACATTGACTACGCACCATAAACACTGCAGAGAAGCTTTAAATTTAACAGAGGGGTTTGGTCATCAGAAACTTTGCACAAATGCTTGCTGCTACGCTGCCGGCGTACTACCTAATCGCGACCATTTCTTCCACCACCGGCGCCCAACCAGCGGCAGGCACAACGGATACGAGATCGCCCAATCACTTCATTAGGTTGCGTTATATCCGTGACCTGTGAATGCCACAAGCGAAGCATTGCAAGTCTCGTGTGTGTTAAACACATTTTTCCCAATGATCACTGGCACTTCATAGTATAATTAGTTTGTTAAAAATTCAAACTCATTTTCATTCTGGGGAGATGGGGAAATCACGTATAGCCCAAGTCACTCGACTCATATTCATATCGTTTATTCAGCCAGTGATGAGAAATAGAGTTGAAAGTATGTATCGGACTGAACTATACGCTTGTCATTGTACTGACGGAAATAACTTGTCATCTGGTACGAACTGTGCACAAAGGCATAATACGTCAACCAATCAATGTCAGTGTTTGATAGATTTTATGCGTTGCAGTCGTGATAAGTGGAAACAGAACTTTCCCCATCGTGATGCTGTCTACATGGCAGAGCAATCAGTAATGTGACCATATGACTCGTCGTGAAAATGAAATTTCTTTTCCGTCATTGAGTGCAATGCGGGGGGGAGGGGGGGGGTTGAGTCTTTATACCAGACAGACGCTATTGGAATAATAATATGGCAGCCATCCGTTGATTGAAGCGTGTAATAGATTTCGGACTTTTTTTTTTTGTATGGATTTTTAAAATTCGACGCAATAAGTATGAAAGTTGGAAATAAATTTAAGTGTAACTACAATAACAACCGACACGAAAACGTGAATAACGACGACAAAAAAAGGTATAGCACTCACAGTTTCTTTGATCATAACCTAACTTTATCGTTGCGTTCAGCATTACTTGGTGCCCTAAATGTTTATGTCTGTAAATATTTGTAAAAATAATTAACATTTAATTATTTTATTAAAAAAGGCGGTCGTAGTGGTTACCAAGAAAATGCAATAATATGTAAATCCATACCAGCAGGATTAAAGTAAGTGAAGCGAAATTTCTCGGAAACAGAACGAGAGTAAAAAGGATGGAGAGGATAATGAAGGAAACGTTTAAGCACATAGTTTGTTTTTTTTTAGTTTTTTTTTTTTGTAACTGCTTTACGTCTCTTTTTAACATCGAGGTATTTAGAGACGGGAAAGGATGGGGGGCAAGGATGGGGGCAAGGATGGGGGCAAGGAATGGGAAGGAATTAGGCCATGGCCTTTTGAAGGAAGCATCCCGGCATTTGCCTGGAGTGATTTGGGGAAACCATGGAAAACCCAAATCTGGATGCCCGGACGGGGATTCGAACCGCCGTCCTCGCGAATGCGAGGCGAGAACGCTAGGGCACGTAGTCAGGAAGGAATCATGAAGAAAGGATAGGGAAGGAAGATTAAGATGGTATGGGCATGTTAACAGAATGGGGGAAAAGGAAATATACATGAAATGAAGGTACAAGTTAGACAGCAAAGAGGAAGACCAAGGGAGAGATGGCTAAGTGAAGTGAAGAGAGTACTGAACCTAGGCAGTAATGGTGAGTATGTGGGTAGAGAGAGTAAAGTGTAAACCAGACCCCGGCAGAGCCTCAGAACTGTGGAGGAGGAGGATGATGGAAATCAATACCAACAAAAAGCGCCCTTCAGTTTGGACACGACGCCGTGGCAGGATTTGTCGCAGCAACTAGTTGCGTGCGGTACAGCGGTTAACGGAGAGGGCATTGCACCCCGCTGGACGCTACATCGATGCGCAAAGTCCTTGCTATGACTACTCCTTTAATGCAGCTATTCGCATGAGATCGCGTAACCTGTAACATTCTGCGAGATTAATTCCCAATCACACAATGCACTGTACACAATAACTTCATTCGATAAAAGTGTAACGAGAGTTAAATTGGTAATAATGTACTTGCAACTAGCGATTCAGATCCTATGCAATAAAAAGTAGCGCGAATTTTATTATAAAAAAGTCTTATATAGACTTTCAGTGGTGGGAAGATGTATGTAGAAATCATAGCGAGTGATACAGATGTTTCATTGTTCAAGTAAGCAATGTTAGTGCTAAAACTTAGTGTTTAATTAAAAGATCCAGAAATTACTTCAGAAATTAAAATCGTGTAGCAATCACAAATTACACATATTTAATACATGATTAGTGAATGAAACTACTTCATTAATTTAAGCCAGGACCAAAAATTAAGCATGTGTCGATTAAACTTTTTATTCAGGTCATGAAAGGCTACCTGGAATATATAACGGTGTACTAATCACACAGTTTCAGAAATCTGATTTCTCGAATGTAAAGTATCAACCCAAATTTGGGACATCCAAACAAAATAAAAATATTTGTATTTTAATTTAGCTTCTTTTTGGGATAATCTTATTCACTGATACTATTTTTTCCAGTGGTACAAAATTGTAGTTTAAAGGAAACGGCTATATAATTACATATGTATGTTTTCAGTTTTTACCTATGATTTTTGTTACAAGTGACGTTACCCTTACATTTTATCGTATTTCGCTAGTTAAAAATGAATGAATAAATACATTAGTAGCTTTATTTTGATCAAAAATTGGTGATATTTATTCTGAAACTTTTTTTTATCGCATTTCACCATAAGCGATGAATCGGTGGCCTATAGTGGTGGCAGTTTGGTATTACGAATTTTATTATAAAAAAGTCTTATATAGACTTTCAGTGGTGGGAAGATGTATCTAGAAATCATGGCGAGTGATACAGGTGTTTCGTTGTTCAAGTAAGCAATGTTAGTGCTAAAACTTAGTTTTAATTAAAAGATCCAGAAATATACTTCAGAACTTAAAATCGTGTAGCAATCACAAACTACACAGATTTAATACATGATTAGTGAATGAAACTCTCAGCATAAAAAATGACACACTTGACGTAATTAGAAACTATGCGACGGAAAAATCAGGAAATAAAAAAAAGAACGAACAAATAACTACCTATTTCACAAACAAATAATACACTTATCATATAGAGCATACGAAAAAAATGCAGAAACTATTTCCTGTGATTGAAAACTTTTTTGTACAATTCTGATTTTTTTTATTCGTCCAATTTTTGCTGGCATTGATGGCAATTCTAATTCCTCTGTTGTGGAGACATAGGCTGGAACTTTATTACGCTACATTAGTCGTCGGGAGAATTCGACAATGCCATAATATCCTTTCATCAAAATTGTTGATTAGTTGTCGAATACGGTAGATTTTTTCTAAAATATAAATAAAATCGTAGTTGTAATAGCAGGCATATGAACACAGTCAAAATTAGAAATTTCACTGATAGTATATAACATAATAATCGTCATTGGGTTGGTAAATATATTTACAACCTTTTCATCTAAAAAATGAATGGTATATAAAAAAAACACCTATAATATATAAATCGCTACCGAATTCCGGAAATTTCTGATTACGATATTTCCTATAAATACAGTTAGGGTACAACATAGAATAACCTATGCTAACCTGTGTGTGTGTGTGTGTGTATGTGTGTGTGTGTGTGTGTGTGTGTGTGTGTGTGTGATGTCCAACTTTTGTCTTTAATACTTTCAAAATATTATGCTCTAAAATGAAACAGATGAAACGAAACCTTAGAATTGCAAAGAGTGTTTTAAAAATGAGGATTTCTAATGGAATAATAACGGATGAGTGTCATCAAAAAGAAAAAAGTTACGAAAGTTGATGATGACAAACAACGAAAGAATTACAGGAGGGGGAAGAATCGAATAAGCCAACCCATTATATTTATCGACACAGTACAACAATGAAGAAATACACACTAGTAAGGGAGCACCCATGAACTACGTGGCTCGGTCTAGGGGGGGGGGGGGGTTTGGCTGGAAAACTACAATGAGCTACCGGGGGAGGGAGATTCCGAGCCAGCTTTTCATTCACAGTTAAAATGAGGTATAGAACACATAACAGCATGTAAATATTAGCTACGATAATCTGTCAACAGTAAACAGTACAAAATGTGTTCTAGAATCAATTCGGAAAAAGTCTACGTGCTGCGCGGGGCTGGGGGCGGGGGGCGGGTTCAGAGAAAAGTCACGTCAGGCTGGAGGGGAGGGGGGGGGGGTTGACAGGAGGCCAGAATGGAGCTAGGTGGTTTGTGGACGCTTGCTAAGCGTGACATTAAACAGAGGACAACAATGGCTAAGGGTAGTTTCAAACTGAATATGAGGATAATGGGAAGGAAAATAGATTTAGAACAGAGAGAGAAATAGCTTAAGGACGATGGACGATGAACGTATGAGGCCATGGACACTGAGAAAAAATAGAGAACGGAAGGTTGGAGACTTGAGAAAAATGAATCAGTAAAAAGAGGGGAAACAAGGAAAACGGTGAAGAATCTGACGAAAAAAGAGGTCTTCAGAAAGGTAAATTAAAATAGAACACTATTGCTTAACGTAACGTAAATAAAAATGAACTAATTAATAGGTTTATATAAAGTGAATGGATCATTGAAAAGAGTACTGGAAGGGAAAGTTCGTGGGGAGCAGGGATTAAAAGTTGGGATTAGAGATTACAAGAGATGGAGCTACATGCCTGGGACAAGTAGGGACGGAGACAAAGATAGTGAGAAGGATCTGCGTAGGGGCGAAGTTCTACACAAGAATAATAGATAAAATTTTATGCAGTAACCTTAAGTTATTCCTGAACTTTTGAGTTCAAACTCGTGGATAAATGTAAAATAAAATCAGTCCAAAAATATATCTGGACACTGGAAAAATAAGAAAATCTAGTGCTTGGTTTCATTTGAAATTGTGATATTTCGATTTGCATCGCTGTAAACAGTGGAACGACATTCGTAGCAGAGATCCCACAGAACATAAAAACGGAAATATTTCAACGTCGATTAGACTTTTAGGTACTGCAAGATCGCAAATAAAAATTGCCCTACTAACGATCCTAAAGATTTTGACGCAGCTTCAACTCCCGCTTCATTTCGGGAAATGGGTAGTAGATGATATTTGAGTAGAATTTGATTTGCCGTCATCTTTACTATCATTTCCCTCTCATACGCAAACAACCGTCAACGTTCTCGCGTGAAATACTTCGTGCTTATCAGTTATTTCAAAAGTTCCCTAAAAGTTAAAAAAGACTCAGAGATTGGAACTGAACTTGCAGGCAAGGATATATGGCATTGGAGCTGTAACTTCAAACGGGTTATGACATCAAGACCACTTCCCCATTACTCGCGGTCGTAGTAAAGTAAAGTCTTCAACAATTCGCGTTTCCGCTGATAATGTGCCGGCGCTTTACTGCCTTCGCTCGACAGCTGATTATACGGTCGCACTTGTACCTCGCTAAGAGTTAATTCTTCGAAGCTGAGCACCGAAGAGGGCATGACGAACGGCAGTAAATGTGGAACCAACGCTTGTTTGTGTTCGTGTGGTTCCGCAGATATACCGATTAATGATTTTCCTTAATTACAACGAAAGTACTGTGCGCCGAAGTAACGATTGTAGGGAGGCCACACTTATCCCACTATACGATTTCTTCCAGTTGGCAGAAACACAATTGTGCAAAGTTTCTTGTTAATCCGGTAAATCCCTTAGAAACATTTATAATTTATTTTTACTACATCTCATTCATCTGACGTTGGCAAACATTTCTGAAAGTGATACCCTGCGGAATGACAATCCGGTAAGGTACCCTCTTTTACCTCCTACAAATACCCCACAGCGTCAATAGATGTAACGGATTATCATGGAAAAGTCAGATCACTAGACATTTGCTGAACTGAAGATTTCATTGTTCATTTGGTCGTAGAGCTACAAATTCTCCGAAACGAGGGAAGCCTTCGGTAAATTAAGATGACTTACGGGTTATAAAGTGTAAGTTCTGATATTAACTATTCAGCCAGGAACTCTGGACAATCGGGCACCACCAAAAAATTGGTAACTCCGATGTGTGTACGTGCCGGAATTTTGAGAAATGTGATATTATTAGGATTGGCAAAAATCCGGCCAGTTTTGTCATTTGTTCAGAACAAATGACAAGACGTGATTCAGGCGTATTGTAACAAATTGTTATCTTTGTTGCATTCGAGCCAAAACGAATAGCCAGACCGCCCGTACATCGCTTAGTGACTCGATGTGTCAGACACCGGAGGCAGCCGTGACAGTTACATCACGGAGGGAGAAACTTTACGATGTGCATCACTGACCACAGGAGGAGGATTCGCCACACCATCACACCAGGTTCGGGGTCACGCAGAGACCCAATCCATTCATTTACCAAGCAGCAATTACCTGCTGATTGGGCGATTTCCGCACACCCGGAAGACAGTTGTGCATGACCTGCCGCCGCTCACATATAATCAGTGCGGTTAACCAGCGATTTGTCATTGACACAGCAATTAACGACTGTTTCAGTGACAACTCACCCAAGTTTCTCATATTTTTAGGGATTCGAATAGTTCATGATTCGTTAACATTATTGTTTATTTCAAAGAATACAGTCACCAGTTCCGATATTTTTTAAATTAACTAAATCACTCAGATGGGCTTAATTCATATAATTATTTATTTCTAAACCCATTCCAGACATACAATCATAATGTCTTTTACGCAAAGAATTTCTACATTTAATTGTATGTTAATATTAATTTTTAATAACAAACAAAAAAATCACTTAAAATATTTCAAATCTCTTGGATGATCAGTATTTATGGATGTACAGGGTAGGTCCTAATATTTCTAGGGAAACTATTTTACATCTCAAACACGATTCTACCACTAGTTTTGGAAGTCATCTTCGGCTGATGACAATCTGAGATAGCAGAAATTGTCTGTTTGTTGGAACACACATATCGTTGCCACCTGAAACAAACTATCAGTTTGTTGAAATACACATCACTTTTCTTATCTCTAAGAAAGTGTTCAAAACGAGGCGTTTAGAAAGAAGCATACTGCGGTATTCTTGCGAAGACTTCGATTCTGAAAACACTGCAACGCCGAAATAAACGTTTATTAGTACACTCTGAAATATCATTTATCATTACAACATTAATTAAATTGCACCTTCATCCATGGCTGTGTCGATAACTTTTCGCACCACTCTCACAAATCGACGGCACACCATTCATGCTTTTATTGCAATTAATGCACGGTTTTTGAGCTACTCCAACTCCTAGCTCACATGGCCGAAAAATCTCTAACGAATCCTGTGCATACGTATTCCGCGATGTAATTATTTATTTCAGCGTAAGTTACAAATTTCACCGTGTTCCAGCAGTTTCAGAATGCAATTACGCACGTTATATAGTATTTACACACCACTCTTTGCAACAGAGGTTGGATTCTCTGCTGTTAATTACAACTGCATGTAACTTATGTAAAACCATTTTAATACAGCAAGTAAGAATTTGAAAAATGGCGGTGACGTAACAAGTTCGTTCATATGTTTTATATAGGAAGTTAACACTCTTATTCTCGTATGCACGTTTGGACAAAAGTAGGTCCGTAACAAAACACCGTCAGCCTGACTCTGCAATTGAAAGAGGTTTTTTTTTTTTTTTTTTGTAACTGCTTTACGTCTCTTTTTAACATCGAGGTCTTTAGAGACGGGAAAGGATGTGGGGGCAAGGATGGGGGGCAAGGAATGGGAAGGAATTCGGCCATGGCCTTTTGAAGGAAGCATCCCGGCATTTGCCTGGAGTGATTTGGGGAAACCATGGAAAACCCAAATCTGGATGCCCGGAAGGGGATTCGAACCGCCGTCCTCCCGAATGCGAGGCGAGAACGCTAACCGTTACACCGCCCCGCTCGGTCAATTGAAAGAGTAATTGCTCTTGGTAGCAGGTGTTTCTGGATGAAACACTGAATGCCCAGTCGTCTAGTCGGTCTGACCTCGTACAGACATTTTAATTTGAAACTGGTGGGATGATTACCATCCGCAGTACATCCACGTACCAGCTGACGTCAGAGATAAAAGTTTGTTTAGACATCTAAAATTGTCCAGTTAAGGTGAAAAAGGTTGGATATTTTCGCCGTCATCCTTATACGAGCAACAAAATGAGTTCCAATCACTATGAAGCCGAAGCTTGTATTCTCTGCAGGTGTTGTATTACACTTCGACGTCGAGGTGCCGATGGTGGCCATCCTGAAGGGACGATAACTCTGAGAATCAATGAAAAACCAAATTCCTACACTTCCTGGATAGCCGGTACGTCTGCATTGTAAAACTAAAATCCTAAGCGGCTCAGAGTGTCTCCGGCTAGTGGCACATCGACAATATTTTATTTAGAAGTAAAACTTTGGTGCGATTCTCCCAGCATTTGCCACGATGACGTCACAGGGGTGGCTGCCCCCGCAGTGCAGTGGCGCCTGGCTGTGTGGGCGGGCGAGTTGCCTGATATATGTGCCACAGGGAATCCGACGCTATCCGGAGAGCATTTGTCATAGCCAACTCGCCACGCAGCCGCTGCTCTAATGATACAATCTAGGCTGCCGGACGCTAGTTCTGCGTTTACGACATCACATAATTTCACAAATGTATTAGTACTCACAAAGCTGTATCGCTCAGGTATAATTGTTCGGTTTTATTAAGTATTAATTTACCATCGTCATTACCTCTTCCGCCACATACTGCAATTTTTTTTAAAAAAGACCAAGGCATGGTATCTGAAGCATCAAACAAATTTTATAAATAGAGTGAATCACAATTTTAATTGCCCTATATATATATATATATATATATAAAATAGTATGTGTGTTCGTTGACTTTTAAAAAAGCTTATGACTCCATAGATAGGCAATCCTTGTGTAATATCTTAAAAGAAACGAATTTGGATGACAAAACCAGAAGATTGATAGAACAGACACTAACAGAAACCACATCCAAAGTAAAATTCATGGGTGAAATATCTGAACCATTTGAAATTACAACGGGAGTAAGAAAAGGAGATGGATTGTCACCACTACTCTTCAACATTGTATTAGATAAGGTAATGACAGAATGGGAAAAGCAGCTGAAAGCAGAAAACTCGTGGGCACGCATAAAAATCGGAACAAAAGGACTATACATACTACCATATCTGGCATTTGCTGATGACCTAGCAATCATCACAGTAAAAGAAGAAGTGGCCATCAGGCAAATAGAAATCCGCAAGGAATGCGCAGAAAAAACAGGATTACAAATTTCATTTGAAAAAAAACGAATTTATTGGGAACAAAATAGAAACACAAAAGTAAGGACAAAATATGGTGAAATCAACAGGGTAAAACAGTTTAAATATCTAGGCGAAATCATAGAACCAACAGGACTAGAAGGGAAAGCACAGGAAGCAAGAGTACAGAAGATGAAGAAAGCAATGGGGTTAGTACAAAATATTTACAACAAAAAATGTATTTCAGATAACACCATAGTAAGACATTATAATTCGGTAATTAAGACACCAGTTACATACGCAAGTGAAACATTAGCAATGAACACAAAAAAGGCAACATAACAAATCAAGAAAGAAGAAAGAAATATTATCAGAAAAATCTTGGGACCCAGAGTGAATGAAGGTGGACAGTACAGACTTCAAACTACAGAGAAAATATCAAACATAGAGTCAGACATGAAGAAAAAAAGGCTGAAATTTTATGGACATCTGAGTAGACTTCCGAAGGAAAGAATCTCAAGACAAATTTTAGAATACACACAAACAGTAAAAACAAAAACCACATGGATAAAGGAGGTGGAGAAAGACCTTAAGTCTGCAGATATTGCTAAGGGAGACGTCACAGACCGAGAGATTTTTGAAAAGAAAGTGAAATCATGGGAAGTTATTTCAGAGAGAAAAAAAAGGAAAGATCTAAAGGCGTCTGGACTGCTGAAGAAAAGAAAACCGTCAGTGAAAGAATGAAAAAATATTGGTCCGACAAGAAGAACATCCCAAAGAGGAACTGAACGCATCCAGTCAGGATTGCTTATCGTTCTCCATTATGGGGACATACGAAAATCTACATATATAAAAGAAAGTCTTGTTAGTTACACTATTTATAACTCGAGAACGGTTTGTACCGATTTGGCTGAAGGTAGCTTAGAACCAGGAGACGGACATAGGATACTTTTTATCCCGTTCCCGTATGAAGTGACATAAAACGTCAAAGAGAACACAAGTCACTATATAAAACGTGGTATAACAAAAACGCATCTGACTTGGAATAACAAAACGTCAAAGAGAATACAAGTCAATATAAAACGTGGTATAATAAAAACGTATCTGACTTAGTAGTTCAAACGAATGTACCCCTGTTGAATGATACGTTAATGAAGGCAATTGATGATGGAAATGGTGGTTTATATTTCCTGGATGCCCCTGGTGGAACTGGTAAGACATTCCTCATGTCAGTAGTTTTAGCCACTGTTCGTGCGAGATCCAACATTGCGGTTGCAGTTGCTTCTTCTGGAATAGCAGTCACATTGTTAGAAGCATTAAAATTGCCGTTAAATCTTCAAACTACTCGTATTGAAGAACCAACATGTAATATTGCAAAAAACTCAGCAATGGCCAAAGTTTTATCAGCATCGTAAATCATCATCTGGCACGAATGCACAACGGCGGATAAACGTGCATTAGAAGAACTTAACCGAACATTGAAAGATCTACGCAATGACTCGAGATGTTTTGGAGGAGCAATGATTTTACTGTCGCGATTTCCGCCAAACACTGCCAGTAATTCCAAGATCAACGGCTACTGACGAAATAAACGCTTGCCTCAAATCATCGAATCTATGGCGCTATGTGAAGAAACTTCAGCTGACAACAAACATGAGAGTTGCATTGCTTAATGATACATCTGCTGAAGATTTCTCTGAGCAATTGCTGACTATCGGTAATGGTCGAGTACCTGTCGACGAATCGAGCGGATTGATTTCATTTCCTCTTAATTTCTGTAACTTTGTCTCATCGAAAGACGAACTTATCAACAAAGTATTTCCAAACATCATTACTAACTACAAAAATAATGAATGGTTGAGTGAGCGAACAATTTTAGCGGCTAAAGATAAAGATGTAGATGACCTAAACTACATAATTCAGAATGAGATCATTGGAACAATGCATTCATTCAAATCTATTGACTGTGTAACAAATGAAGATGAAGCCACCAACTATCCAGTTGAATTTTTAAACTCCTTGGATGTGCCTTGCTTACCACCGCACAATTTACGCCTAAAGGTTAGCTTCGTAGTAATCATACTTCGAAACATAAACCAACCAAAACTGTGCTACGGTACGCGTTTGGTGGTAAGTAAATTGATTTACAATGTGATTTACGCGACGATACTTAAAGGAAAATTCGAAGGTGAGCAAGTTCTCATTCCGAGGATCCCGATGATCCCAACCGATATGCCGTTTGAGTTTAAAAGACTTCAATTTTCGATCAGTCTTGCATTCACCATGACCATTAACAAATCACAAGGCCAATCCTTGAATGTTTGTGGTTTGAATCTGGAATATCCATGTGTTTCCCACGGTCTATTATATGTGGCATGTTCACGGGTCGGAAGACCATCTGCGTTGTTTGTTCTTGCGCCTGATTATAAAACAAAACATGTCGTGTATCACAAGGTACTTAACTGAAGAGTGCACCTATGCACCAAAATACATGAACAATAAAGAATCATTAAAATACTTAATTTTTTTAATTTGTATAATAATAATAATAATACAGGGTGTTACAAAAAGGTACGGACAAACTTTCAGGAAACATTCCTCACACACAAACAAAGAAAATATGTTATGTGGACATGTGTCCGGAAACGCTTACTTTCCACGTTAGAGCTCATTTTAGTTTCGTTAGTATGTACTATACTTCCTCGATTCACCGCTCGTATTGTGGACGGCTGTGATACAATACGCCATTCTCCAGGGCTGCATCAGCGCATCAGGGATTCCATGCGACGGAGGGTGGATGCATGTATCCTCGCTAACGGAGGACATTTTGAACATTTCCTGTAACAAAGTGTTTGAAGTCACGCAGGTACGTTCTGTTGCTGTGTGTTTCCATTCCACGTTTAATGTGATTTGAAGAGAAGTAATAAAATGAGCTCTAACATGGAAAGTAAGCGTTTCCAGACAAATGTCCACATAACATATTTTCTTTGTTTGTGTGTGAGGAATGTTTCCTGAAAGTTTGGCCGTACCTTTTTGTAAAACGCTGTATATATAATTTGGGCTTTACATCTTGTCGAAATATAGGTTATTAGAGGTGAGAAGAAGACGTGGGTCAAGGAACTAGAAATAATTATAGCACGGCTTATTGAAGGAACCAAACCAGCGTTAACCTGGAGTGATTTAAAGAAACAATGGAAAGACACCGACGGAGGACGGACTTAACACTCTCATTCGACACTTATCAGCGCGAAAAGTGTACATATGCACTGCACGAGGGTTTTGGATTTAACCAAGGAAGGACCTTAGCCTGCCGTCCAAGTCCTGATAAAGAAAATTTACTTTACCATCAGGAATCGAACCAGTGAATCTCTCAGCAGACGCCGGACGCTACCACAGAGCAGCACGTTCCTGATTTGACGGGGCGGGCCATTACTGGCTAAAAGGACCCAAATGATAGTTTCAAGGTTTAAGTGACAATGTCTCATTTTTCCATTTACTCCGTCTCTCTCATAGCAAACTAACATCATCCAGCAATCCCGCCGACTAAAGGAGACGTAGAGGTTTACCAGGAAACTGATACAAAGAGCGTCCCTGAATATATCAAGAGAGTCAACGGTCAATTTACTCATTTTTAAAATTGCGGCGTATTAAGCACTGAGACACCAGACGGTACATTGCGAAAGGTAATGACGACATGACACACAGCACACTTACTTGAACCAACAGTGCTAAGCAATCAAACCTACCACTACGGGTGAGTGGTGTGGCCAAACAGAGCAATGGCGGGAAGTGCAGCAGCTGCGGTGAATATTCAATGAGACTGCAGCACACAGGCGGAAGCAGCTTGTTCGTACTAACCTGTTGAATAAATACTGCGACTGTGTTCTGCCGCTATCGGAGCTCCACAGTCTGCACGTTACAACTTGCCGTTTTACATTTCTATCTCAGAGTGGGACAACACGTGCTTCTTCGACTGCGTGCCTTGATATCTAGTGTTGCTTAAGGTACGTTTCCACTGAGGCAACTTCTGGGCAACATGTGGCATGCGGCACTGACGCATGCGACAAGGAGTATTTCAAGCGAAGCAGCACGCTGCGACATGTAGCAAGCAACAATGACGCATGCTACAGGTTGGGCCGTGTCGCCGGTCGTATGGGCCACTGTGCGACAAAAATATAGCGTGTCGCACGGTGTCGCCAGTATCCAAGCGGCGGTGGATGAGTGCGACAGAAAACGGGCGACATGGAGTGGAATGTGCAGAAAACAACCTTATTTATTGAAGATTATCATACATCACCGGAGTTGTAGAATAACAAAAGTGCATCATTTAAAGAAGGGAAAGCGAAAAGTGACAAATTAATACTACTTGCTAACAAGTACGAATGTTCATTAGATGAAATAAAAAAGAAAATCAAGAATTTGAGGTCTGCATTTCATCGTGAACATAAAAGGATTACTAAACCAAAGAGCGGCTCCTCTCCTAAAGAAGAGAAATGGTTTGCTTATAAACTCCTGACATTTTGGTTAGATGTTGACATTCCAAGACAAACTTTTTCAACAGCAGAAAATTATGAGATACGTTAATTAATATATGTAACTAATTATTTTTGACAGAATAGTTTACCAATGACAGATCCAGAGACGGAATAGGGGATTTACAATCTTTTTAGTTATACAAGTAAATAAAAGCAATTTTATGGTGGGTTTAAAATATATAATATATCTTAAAAATTGTCGTAATTAAAACGTTACAAAAGGACTTACATATAATTAAGATAGGCTGTATTTACAGCGTATGTAGAAAAGTGTTTCCAAATTTAGATTGTGGTAAATAATAGTAAAAAACTTTTCTTGAATCCACCTTTCACTCATACAGTTGTGTATGATAGGGATAAATTGTCATATAATGGTAACGTAGCTAAATACATTATTTTATGTAAGATTACATAGATTATGTTTTTGTCTTAGTATTTCTCTTGCCATGATACTTTCCTTATTTTGACACAAAGTACCTTGCGATTCGCACTACTTTTAACAAATAAATCTCTGATCCACCACCTAGGTTTTTTTCCATTTTCTTCTTTTATTGCCATTTGCGAGGATCAAATAAGCAGCAGCTGCCACTGCTTCTGATGCGATGTCGCACACTACTGGCCGCATAACGTGAAATGCTTTTGCCGCATGCTACAAGCAACGGCGACAAGTAGCAAGCGACAACTGGCAACAGATTCTTGGGCGACATTCGACTTGCGACAAAGTATGATGACGCACGGCGACATGTAGCAACAAAATAACTCGTGTAGCATGCTACACGTTGCTCGTTGTTGCCTCAGTGGAAACGCGCCTTTACTGATAAACTTATTAGTCTACAGTAGCATCGATTTCGACTTACGATTTGTGGTCAGTTTACACTATATTTTCAAATTTTAATAATTATATCCCAATAAAAGGCCAAAAATCGAAGTTATTTGTTTACTGTTCCCCTACATGTGGTAACACACGAGTTAAGCGACGCTTGTCAAGAATCTGATACCAACTTAGAAAGGACTGCGTCCTGAACAACACTAGGATGCAGGGAACACAGTCCTCCGTTTGTTCCGAGCCTCCTCTTCATTAACTCTAAGCTGAGGCTCCTCAAGGCATCTTCCTTAACTCAGTATCATTTTGATACTTGCCAACAGTTTTCCGTGAAGGTAAGTGATCGGTAAGTGGGGTTCCCCTGCCCACAATCCTCAACCTGCCAGTGATGTTCCCGACTCCGATCGGTGTTCTGTTTTCTCTGGAGAAACTTGTTCGTATCAAATTGATACCTGCGCCAATCAGTGAGAGTTTTCGCTAGTTCTAGATTACTTCTTTTCGACCCAGCCTTTTATTATTTTATTGGTACACAATATATTCTCGAGTATATCAGATTTTCTTCATGTATTTATTTGTGAACACCATTCGTATCAAATTGATACTTGGGTCATTCCTTGTAAATGACCAGCGGGTTTTTCCTTTTTTCAGTTTTCGATGTATGGGGAGAAGAAAATTTACAATTTGACCTGTACCTGAGTAACCTTTGATGATATCTGACCTAATGTAATTGTAGTAGTAGTAGTTATTTTGAGATTGTGAACTTTTACAATTATTATCTTCTATTTAAATAATTTATTAATTCCTGTTTCTTTTCCTAATCATTTTCAAAGATATTTCCAAGGATAGATTATTTTTTAAAGAATTTTTCAGAAAATGATTTTTTTATATATTTTTTTGTTGAAATGAAAGTTTAATACCCCTTATCAATATAATTCGTATTAATCATTAAAGTACAAAATAATTGAGAGTTTCTAACGGCTGTATCATTTTGATACTTGCGCCCGGATGTGTGACTTTTGTCGCAAGGTTAATCAGCCACAGAGACCAAATTGAGTGTTGGTATCTTTACACAGGTTCGAATTAATACGTGCGCGACGTGAAATGAAAACAGTTGTATGTCTGATAAGATGTTTTAATGTTTCCACAAACAAAATACACAATGCATTATAACGACAGGAAACTGAGAGCATTGCAGTTCAGCGCTAAAAAGAGGTCAACGGATTCATAAGAAGAAATTTTCACAATATTTTCCACCAAATTACCTTTTAACAAAGGTCAGGTTGAAGATGAAACTAACTCCAGACTAAACCTTGGGCATTTTATTCTTCTCCGTAAAACGCCGAATCGATCTTGCCATTTTTTATTTATACAGCGTAAAAACCTTATTAAAACTCAAAAACTAAAATATTCGTGAATAAAATACAAGCTATAGTATCTTCACCTGTTTAGAAAGATACCTATAGTTAGGAGCTTTTGAGTTTCTTTTATACAGTAGTTTTTGCAGAATCACCAAAAAAAAGGGCATTTCCACTGTCTTCAAATAAAGTAAAATGTTCTGTGTTCTAGAATGAACATATACTCACCTACCTCACCATTCTTTGTTTCCAACTATAGATGGAGGTGCTATGGGAATACATGAGGTAGGCTGCTGCTTTCAGGATTACACCTGGTCGCCCATTCCTGCTTCAGGGACAATTCCCACTACTTCCTTGGTTTATCTCTGCTTCTTCTGCCTTCCTTCCTATATTGTTTTAGTGCTTTAGGAAGTCGCGCATCATTCGTTCTGGAGTTCCTTTTTCCCAATATTTTGTTATTTACGCCGTATATTTCAGCTCTGGTCTGTCTCATTTCTTATTTGATCTAATTTTGTATGCCCTTTCACAACTTCGCGCCTTTTACTTCTTCATTATCTATAGCTCACTTTTATAAAAGAGCATGGGGATTGTAATCACTTTGTAAAATTTTACTTCTCACTTTGGCACACATTATATCCTTACGTTTAGATTACTGTCCCTCTTTGTTATCACTATCTCCGTTTACTCCGTATGCGATGTCACATACAAAATACTTATATAGAACGTCTATAACCAACAGGTCATTTGGAAAAATTTAACATAGTATTGTTCCCAGAAAGCCATAACTTTCGTTTGGTACTTGGTTATATTGAAACTGTAAAGTTCTGATCATTTGTGTAACTTGTAGAGGTCTCCTTGTAATCCTTTCCAGTATCCTTTATTACCTGCAGATAGACAGCTAACAAAAACACAGTAAAAAATCTGTTATGATCTCAGTCTATCTACCTCGTAAGATATTGATTGTGCAACGTATGGATGGCATCGTCCAAAATTCAACCCTGTCCCACGCTTTGGTTAATCTTCTGTTCGTTTCTTTTCTTGAGGAGATATCTTCGTATTAAAAACAGACTACCCACTGATTCTAATACAAGTCGGATAGCTGTTTCTTTGCAGGGTTTGCCACAGTGATTACTACATTTCTTCAAAAGTCTTTTGAAAGCAGACAAAGCTAGATTATAATCAGTCCTCGTCTCCATAATTCTATTTATAATATGAATAGTCTGATCAATATCGTCCTATTCTAAAACCGTTCTGAAATTCTGATACTTTGACTTCCTTGTGGTTCGCAGTTTAGCATTGATTATTCCGACATAGATCTACCGTATATTAAAGGTACTTTTTTTCTCCGTAACTACTTTGGTTCGGTTTCATTTCTAAACAAGTGATGTTACAGTTTCTATTCGCCACACTCCTTTTACCGTTAAAGTCAACCCACGCTAATTAGAAGTAAAAGCCAATACTGAGGTAGCATTCCTCCATCTCAATTATTCCATCAGATTGCAGTAGCTTTTCTTTTTTCTGCTCAGCACTTCATTTAATTCTATGTGATCTACTACTTTTTCTGTAATTATGTCTTGTCCATTATCGTAGTCCTATTATGTCAATCTGTACAATGTCTCTTTCTGTTATTACTCAAGCACTTAAGAAACTTGAAGTAAAAATCCATACAAACTGAAGCGTACAACTTGCACTCCCTCTTTTTATGAATTAAATTACCTTTTACTTTAATTATTTTATCAACAAAAATATTATTGATTAATGAAATTTCTAAGAAGGGGAATTCGAATGTTACTTTACATGTTGGCAACACCGTATCACGTGCGTTCGACATTAACATTTATTACAAATTTACTTTTCAGTTAAATTTAAACAATCATCTTGTAAAACAATAGGTTCGATATCTATCAGTTCTCAGGGATTTTGTTATATGTACGATCAGAATGCTCAACGGGCGATGGGAGTCTCTAGGGCGATACTGGGTATATCAATACGACAACTCTTTGCGGTGATTATTAACATCTCTGTGCAGTTACCATTTTGAAGAAGGCGCCAAGTCTGCTTCCAGCAGTATTCCCAGGCGATGACCCATCTGCTGGCCGTCGGACAGCGTCATCCACTAAGATGACGACATTTAACATAGAGCACCACCCCAGACCGTGCTAACGTTTCGCCGCACATCTGTACGGTCGGCTGGCGACGCACACAACCACCCAGCTGGCCATCTACTGTGCTCTCCACTCACCCTAACGGCTCCTGGGCTACCTGCCTCAAGGTCGCATACCACAGCAGCCTGTCGCCCCTTCGTTTTCTGTCCACCTGTGCGACCTATGAGCCCAGCATATCGCAAATATTTCCATGTGGTGTAGCGATACACAAGACGCATACGTCATTTTATAACTGAAAAAGTTATTCCACCTTAATCTACGTGCTTTCCTTACTAGGATACTCACAACAATTCTTTTTTGTCTCAAACTTTGTTGTCTCATCCACTTCATTTAAATAAATGTCAGGTGAGAATTTTGTTTTTCTTTCAGTGCTTTTTTGATTTGATTAACCATATCTTAAGACCTTTTATAATCAATCTTACTCTTGTTTTTTGTAGGACTTCTACTAATATTCCAACGACAAATTCATTTAAATTATTCTGTATCTCTATATTCTTTTGTTGAATTTTGTAAAAGCATTTAGTCAGTATTCTTCGGTAGTCTTTAGCAACGTCTTCCCGCAACGGTCTAAAATTTAACTTTTCAGAATATTTAGCCCTTTTTTTCTATCTTTTGTCTCATTTCCTCCATCTTATCCACACTTTTCATATTAGGATAAAATGGTCACTACAAATGTTACTACCTCTGGAAACCCTTGTGTTCTATACCGTCGTTTTTATTCTTTAATTTCCTATAAAATAATCAAATAGGTATTTTCTGGGCGAACATGTTTCAAGTTCTGTTTTCAAAGTAAATTTTATACCCACGGTTGGGAAGTTGTGTGGAGAAACGTTGATGTTTCAAATTAAAGCGTTAAATATGTGAATGGAACTCATATAGAAAGTCTATAATGTAATTAATTAGTTGATCCTAAAGATTTATCTGTTTCCTGTAAGAATCTAGACATTTCCACTTGTTAGTAATCTCATCAAAATGCTTCAAAAAGTTCAATTGTTATATAACGACTGAAAATTCCCGATAATGGTTTAGGGATGAAAATTTTTGCATTAATATTTAAATAAAATTTAAATTATAAATACTGATGTATTAGAAATAATATAAACGATGAATAGTTAACTTATCGGAAGCAGGGTACTGACCCGATTCTGCTCCATGATTGTCGGGGAACCCTACGAAATCTTCTGGAATTGAGACCCGTTAAATAAAATGCCTTTAATATGTAAATAGAGGTACACTACAACATGGATAAAAGTAATAGAGATCGATTATTTTAAAGTCTGGTGGTATTCTTGGAAATTCTCTGGTACTCCGTGCATATTTTTGAATAATTTTTCTTTTGGAAGAAATAATTCACAGAATTAAATTTGTTATTACTATAAAAAAATTTTCAGTGCACTCCCTTTACAGTTTAGTCCGCTCTCTCCAGATCTTCCAAGAAAATTTTCGAATTCCTGATTTCCTACTCTGGCATTAATATCTACTGCCATCATTAGACAGTCCGATTTATTTACCTGGTTGATCTCAATCCACCATCTATAAGGTGTGACAATTCTTCTGTCTCTCCATAAAAATGTATCAGTGTAGGTTTCCTCTCCGGAACTTAAGTCTTGTGCTAACTGTCTTTTCACATTTGTAAGCTGCAAGGACACATTTGGTCTGAAAATTAGCATTGGTCTATGTGGATTTTTTTTGTTTATCTTGCTGATTACTGGTTTGGCTCAGAGGTGTTTCTCTAACATCCCCTTAATGATAAAACCAATCACATTCCATGTGGCGATGTCCAATGTATTGGCTATTCCAAATTATTTTCTTTTCTCATTTTTCATATTCTGGCAGTCCAGTATAGCCGCCCAGCTTTTCCCTTTGAAGTTTATTGATTAGACCGATTTTTATGTGAGTGAGATATCGACCCACTGTACAGCCTTCACTCCAGAGGACCAGTGTTTTATTTTAGGGAGTTCCTCCTCTTTCCCGGATAGTCACAGATTTAGTGCCTTCCATCTTCACCAGTTAGCTAAATTCCAAGGAGTGCATTGGTCGAGCGCTATGCGGCTTTCGCCTTCACGGACGTGAGAGTAGATTTTACTGGCAGACCTCCTAAAGTAAGTCGCAGAGACATTTCTAAAGGTTTTATTGTCTCAGCCTATTTGCCATTAGCTTTGACCAGTGAAACATTTTTGCAAACTAATTTGGTGGTCAACTTTCCATGTAGGATATACGGAACGTCGGCAACGAGGTAAATGGAGGCCAAGAAAACACGTAATCGAGTTTGTGAAGGAACTATACCGCAGATCCACAGTGAGTTCTGGTAACGGTAGAAGAGTGAAACCTATATACACGAACAGAAAACTTGAGGTATGACATCCGTAATCACAGGACCGAACACTAGCGTTCCCCAATTAGGCTCGGTATTTTAATGTTATCACACGATCGTGTATCATATACTGCTCTCAGCAGTTCTTGGTCGAATACATCCTGTACAATCCACCAGTTAGTCCTTTCAAGAATACTGTAAATCACCATGTTGAAAAAACTGTTCAAATCTGCGATGCTACATCAAAGGATATATCGCTCATGGATCCCGACAGGTTCAAATGTTTATAGTGCCTGTTCAAAAAAAACCATGACCCCTTTTTTTTGGAGAATCCGTTTTTGCAAGCCAGTAGCAAATATTTCCTATTACTTCCGTTCTGGAAAACCAGAACAAGAGAATACTTTTATTACTGTCCTCACATGGTGTGATTTACAACTCATACGTAAGATATAACTTTTCAAAAGAAACTTTAACAAGATCTGAAGAGTATCAGCGTAATCATTTACCAAGTACTGTAATCCAGAACCGAATCTATCTAACTTCTACAGCACGCTGATCACATAGTATATGTACTTTTCAGGTTACCAGATTCTTTTTAACTTACGGCCACTGACGCTGTATGCCACTTTTTATCATAGATTTCATAGGCACTTGATATGCATTGTTCAGATAATGTTGTATTAATTTTTTAGGCAGTGAAACAGGGTTATTTGAGGATGAAATATAATAGCACCTAGAGACAAATTTTTTCACCGAGAAGGGTCGATGTTAATGGCAACTGTGAAGAGCAGAATTTCACGAAAATTTTGCGACGATCTCATTTCATAGGCAAACAGAAGCTTCCCATGACATTTGTCATTAAGAAGCTCATCTTTGTTTTTAATGGAACAGTCCATCCACTACTTGCTTTCTGGGGCTATTGTAGTTGCGGTAAGAGGATAGGATAGGTAACTAAATGGTTAGGTTTACAGTGGAAGAAGAAAGATTGCTGGAGAGTATGGAGAAGGCGAGACGCAAATGATACGGGATCGTTAAGAAAATGAGGAGGCACAAAGAAAGGTAAACAGCAATGCCAATGGGTCAGATGTCAGAGGAGATGAGAGTGTGCAAAAAAGAGGACAAGATTGTAATGGAGACATAAGAAAATGGAAAGGGTTTTTGTGCTAAACAGACGCAGGCAGTCACTTAGAACTATCGATCAAGAAGACGATAGTATTTGGTTCTGTATCTCATAGCGGGCGACTGTCGGAAAGATTCCGTTATAAACTAATCGGCCCATCTCTTTCAACGTTATTATCTCCGAAATTCTCTGCCTGCTCTAATGAAGAAATTCCGAATCCGTAATTAAAACATAATAAGAAAAAAATATTTAATCTATCAGATGGTTCCCTATGAGAAGGAACGACAGATTTGTACAGATGGAAAAAGTGGAAATAGATTGTAGCGTTTTCCAGCAGCGTTGTTAGGGAGCGATGATGTGGGAGATGGAGAGATTCTCGTGGAGTGCAGCGTGGAGGGCCGCGCCTGCATTTGCATAGCATTTCAATCTCAAACAGCACCAGACAATGCACTGCTTCCAGTCCCACGACTGCACACACAGGCCACGGCCGCCGGAAAGCAGTTGGCGACCACTCAAACTATTGAAAGCAAGGGAAATGTACTAAAAATTATAAATGCAATAGACGTCATTTGTATACTATTTTAACAAAATGTTTTCTTAGGAGCATCTGGTACAAATGAGGTTGTTTACACAGTAGTAAATGTCTTACAACAGTAGAGACTGGAATAGTTGTGATATTCTGAATAAGATACGCCATTTTTCGATAAACCATAACTTCCGTCCTGTTGCATCAGTTCTTTCTCTTAAAACCAGTCGATTTATAGTAACTAAAATAAGCTATAAACGTTCATGATTGAAATGTATCGATAAATATGATAAATACTGCTGGTTAGACCAGAAATTCGAAAAACTGGAAAAAGTAAAAAGAAGAATCTTGATTAAAATACTGGGACCCAAACCTAATAGTAATGCTGAATACAAATTAAGACCAAACCGAGAACTATATTCTAAAATAGAAAAATTAACAGTTATAATGAGGAAAAGAAGACTGAAATTTTGCGGGCACATATACAGAATGGATAGTAATAGACTAACAAAACAGATCTTCACCCTACTGAACAAATACAAATCCAAACTCACATAGTTCACTGAAACTGAAAAGGACATGAAAATTGCGGGAGTGAAAGCAGATATAATAGACAGCAGAACACTTTTTAGAGAAGTAATTCACAAGGCAGGTTTTCAGGAGAGACAGAAATACATCAAGGGAAGGAAATGGACCCAGGAACAAAAGGAACAACACTTTCAAAGAATGAAGGATGTTTGGAAGCAAAGAAAATTAAATACAAAGAAACATAGCCAAAGTTGATTTATCGTACCCTCCAAAAGGGTTATTCGGAATAATAATAATAATAAATACTGCATCAGGTATAATCTTTCATCTCCTCACCACTTCTCTGGATCGCGTAACTTAGACCATTAACAACAATAGCGCTCATTCGAAATGAACTTTATATCTACTCCCGCAGTTAGTAACAGAAGGGAAACTGTATTTTAATATTATTTTTAACAGCTGAAGACAATATTTTCACTGTGTCATCATAGGACACACATCACATAATGTGTATACAGCAGCCGCGAAGTAACCAAACATACCATAATCGTGATGGTTGTCAAGAATTGAAGCTGCGCCAGCGGTACCTCCCAACATGGCGTTGCACATTCTGTTGGACCGGATATGGAATTAATCCAGGACTCCTGTTATAGAATCCTCTGATTATAAATTTTATACCACCATTTCAACCGGTTCACTTTTTTTTTTTTTTTTTTTTTTTTTTTTGCTCGGTCATTACGCCCTGTCAACAGCGTGGTCATTAGAGGCGGGATGGGATCGGGAAAGAATTCGGCCATGGAGTTTTTGAAGGAAGCATCCCGGCATTCGCCTGGAGTGATCTGGTGAAACCATGGAAAACCCAAATCTGGATGCCCGGACGGGGATTCGAACCGGCGTCCTCCCGAATGCGAGGCCAGAACGTTAACCGTTCACCCACCACTATCGGTCCACCGGTTCCATCTTCCTGCTGCCAATGTCGGATAGTGAACCGAACACTATCTTAATACGCACATTACTTCCATGAACTTGCCGATTCCTACACTGAACCTTTAGTATCTGCCAAACATATAGTTATGAAAGTAATCAATAAGGTGAATGCAGTAATGATTATTCATCACACGCCATGACAGACAGTAAGTTTAATCTTTCTTGAATGCAAAGATGCACCACAATAGCCTTCAAGTGGGCTTTGTCATTGTTTTCCAGAAGCCCATCTCCTCGTACAAGTGGTGGCAGATGGATCACGACAAAGTGTGTGACTGCCAGTAGGGTCCAAGTAGGGACTTCGCGTGCTCATGGTACGTTACGGTACCTTTCAATTCCCTGCTGCTAAAAAAAAAAAAAAAAAAAAAAAAAAAATAATAATAATAATAATATTTTAAAAAAATGGTCACCAGGATTATGGAGAAGCTGCGACTGGCCTACCAGTCCGTAAAATATATTGTTTTTTATTAAAGGGAGTAAGGTAGGTACATACAAATAAAATACCTGGAAAAAGGGGGCGAAGAGAAAAAGTGTGAAATTAGAGAGTTAGGGAGATGGCGTACCTTCGAACCATCCCTCAATATTTTGTGTTTTACGTCGCCGGCGAGTTAATTGGAGAGGGGAGACCACTGAGAACGAGAAAAGCGAAGCGATTCGTTGGTGATGTTATGAAGATAGTGTTGCGACATACACCTGGAGTAATTTTGGCAAACCATGGAGAAAAGAAACCTGGGTGGCCACACCTAGTATAGAACACAAGCAACACTGAATGCTACAACATAAGGATTCGTGTACACCAGTGTTTCCCAACCTTTTTTGGGTCAAGTCCCACTTTCAACATTTTTTTGTCCCCCCATACATAATTTTTAATAAAAAAATTATTTGTTATTAAAGAAACTAATATAGGATGGTTTTTGAAAGAAAACACTTTAATATTATCATAAAACACAGTAAGTAAAATTAAAAAACATATAATGAAATACTAAAATTCAAATTCAAAAGATTTATAATAAACATTTATCATGGCAATTTAGTGTGATCGTTTTAAGAATTTGCTTTTTTGCTATATTTTGAAACCATATCTGGCATTGCGTTTAAATAACCCAAAGAGAAAGCGGAAAAGTCGCATCAAGTCAATTTCTAAATTGCCCCCCTAAAAAAAAACAAATTGCCCCCCTGTGGGGCGTGGGCCCCACGTTGGGAAACACTGGTGTACACGAATGTACGAGAAAATAGAGTGGAAGAGGAACACTGAAGAGAATCACGTTCTGGCCAGAGGTCGGAAACCGTTCATCTAGTCACCAAAGCTAGTTTTCAGTTTATCGTCTTCAGTGCTGGATTAGTTTCTTTTTTTTTTCTTGGCGGTGAGTTGGGAACAGTGATTCAATAACCTTGACCTGCGAATCACACTGCTCAGTCGACAAACTTACTTCTTTACGCCTCATCGACGTCGAGATCATTAGATGCGGGAAAAGATGGGAGATAATGAACGGAAAGGAATTTGGCCATGGCCTTTTAAGGAAGCATCCCTGGAATGATTTGGGGAAATCGTGGAAAATCTGGATGCCCGGACGGGGATTCGAACCCGCGTCCTGCCGAATGCGAGGCCAGAGCGTTACCCACCACGTTCCGTGTGTCGCCAAACTTTAGTGGGGAAAGTTTTAATTTGGCTCTCGCCATCTACGTATTTTATTCGTATAGCTCTCAATGTTTAACGTGCCAAAATATAACATCCACTTATTACTGCTACCTTTGCACAACAGGGAACTTTTCAAAACTTCAGATTTTTGAAACTTTATCATTTCGGAAGTAATATCCAGATAGATGAAACTGATATTTGGGCTGCGCTTGTTCACATACCTGGTGTGAACGTGGCTCTCCAGTGGCCGTCGTAGGGAACTAGCCATCCAGAGCAGAGAGCCAGCCATATGAGCAATGTAGCGCACTCCAGCGGCGCAAAGACAAACGGAAACAGCCAACTGCCTGTAATTGCGCGCTTATTGCGCTTTGTGCGCCCCACTTCGCCTCGGCTCTTGTAATTAATGTGCACGCGGGCCTTTATAATCAATCACTCAGCGAGGACGAGATAAATGTTACCAAACTAAATAAACAGCCCTGACAGAGCCATCACATCATTTGCCCTCCACACGACCAATGGTCAAATGAATTTAGAACTCCCTTCCGCATTTCACAGACACATTTTGATTATAAAAATTTGATATTAACTTTATAGTAATAAGCGAACTGAATTCACATGTCTAAAACGCAAATTTATAAATCATGAAGTAACATTTCTTTCGGTGCGCTACATGTATAGTACAGTGACGAGCCACATTATTGCTGTGGCTAGGGAAATAGGCGGGTGAGTGCGACCACCCTGTTGCCGCACTTGGGAACATTCTCGCGTAGCGCTCTATCTCTCTAACATTAGAAAATGGCGACGCTGAACGTTCTGTGCTGCCTAGTACGAGCGTCAACGCACAAACTATTCCTACAAGCTATCAGGTGAATTTAACTGTTATGTACAAGATTTGGTAACGGCTCTTTCCAACCCGCCCGCCAATACGTCTGGCCACAGCTATAGCATCATATGGCACACTCTTATGACCGGCGAAGTGGAGCTTTGACTCGAGTCGTCCGAAGTTCTCTGAGGAAACATTCAGCCAAGTGTCCTCTACAGTGTTGCCGGTGGAGGACGCTGTGCACAAACAGACCGCACATAAGTTCGATTAGATTCATGTCTGGCGACCTAGGTGACCGAATCATTCGCTGAAATTTTACATAACGTTCCTCAAACCAATCGCGAACGTTCTTGGGCCAGTGACATGCTGGTTAATTCTATCATATTTTGGTAACATGAAGGCTATGGATGGCCGCAAATGGTCTCGACTTAGCTGAGTAGCATAAAAATTTCTAGTCAACAGCCTGTTCAGTTTGAGCAGAGCTCCCATTCCGTGCGTTGAACTCACAGCCCATATAACGGGACCATCCACAAATTACGTGAGGTGTTTTTCCGGATTTCTGGACCCCCCCCCTCTCTGGTGAGATCTGGTTCGTGTAAACACCGCCCCCCCCCCTAGAAATCACACCGGTTACACCCCCACTTTTTAGACGAAATACCCCCGTAAAATCTACTTTCGCGTCATTTGAATACATCTTTTTTTTAGCTATACAGTCCAAAAATAACTTCCAAAACCTTCACCTGACGTAGTTAATGGAGGATCCTGAGGATGGAGCCAGGCCACCAACTTCTTGCAAAGTGCTACTCTGACATCCTGTATCCATAGTCACGCTGTGTCTGTACCATACAGCTATCAGATCTTACCAATTGGAACTGTGACTCACCCGGCCACGCAACAATTTAAGGGTCCAACCGATACGATCACGAGCCCAGGAGAGGCGGTTCAGCCGATGGAGTTTAATAAGCAGGTGCAATAGCGGCTGTCTTCTGCTGCCATATCGCGTCAACCCTAAATTTCGCTGCTCTACACGCTCGCACGGCTAGTTCTGTCAACACCAAAAACTCGACGCACACGTCGCTGGTCTCGGTCATTAAGTAGACGTGGTCGGCCATTGCGATGCGCATGGCTGGAGATAACCCCGGAAATTACGTATTCATGGCACACGCTTGATACTGTGGATCGAGGAATGTGGAATTCACGAACAATTTAACAATTGTCCGAAATGGAATGCCCCATACGTCTAGCGCCAACTACCACTCCGCGTCCAAAGTCTGTTAATTGATGTGATGCGGCAGATCGGAAAACATTTCACAATACTCACAAAGTACAAATGAAAGACCAGACACTGTAATGTTTTTTCCCACGATGCTGTCGCTCTCTGGATATTTACATCTTCCTATCTAATGGCTTTATGGCACTTCAATATAACTTCATTTAGTAGTGCGACGGAACTTTGAGGAAAATGATGTTATCCATCATTCAAAGGTTTCATACAGCCGACCCCGGCAGCGTAGGGGTAGCGTCCTTGTTTCGCGTTGCAGGGGTCGCCGGTTCGAGTCCGGCCGAGGGCATGGGTGGTTTTAATTAAGTGTTGTGTTCGTCTTTACAAAAGAGAGAATACAATCACACTTGGATGGAATCTATACATTATAAAACGAAAAAACAGATTGAGCTGGCTGAATGGCTAACATGACCGAAAAAAAAAAAAGGTTTCATATAATGGAGTTCTTAGCTGCTATCGTTGGAAATGCGTATGTTGCAAAAAGATTATGATTAATACGGTTTTTAACAATTTACAACGTGATAGATTGTCTTATATTTTTAATTACTAGACGGATTCTTTTATTGCATTTAATGCTTTATTTCTTGCTACTCGCTGTAAATCAAGGGCATTAATTCATTTTCTTTGTTCTTAGATTCATTTTATATCGTATTTTTCACATTTAATCTAAATTTCTAATTATGTAAATAATGTTTACTTTTACCATATTGTATTAACTTCTTTTTTCTTGAAGACCACCTGAGAATCTCACAAAAACACAAAACCGTCGACAACAATCCGAAATAAAATACAGTCGTGACTTTCATTATTTTTCTATTATTATTACTACATAGAGGCTCTTGCTCTTCAACCGATATAGTGCAACATTTGCAAGATTTTTAATGCGGATAAGATTTTTTTTCTGGATGCATTTTGTTTACATATCTTGGACTATCACTTTATGATAAACTTAGTTCGTCAGAATACATTGGACTGGTGGTATGGTGACATTTTACTGACTGCAGAATTTGACAAGGGAATTACCTAGAAGGCAAGTGAGAAAAATCATATACAGATCCTTGGTCAGCCATTGATGCGCATAGTGGTGTTATAAGGTACCCGAGTTGTAGGAAATGAAGAGGAGAGAAGTTAAAATTGATTATACGAATTACTGTTAAACTGATATCATAAATGAGACGGGTAACCCGCAAGTGTGGCACTGGAACGGAAAGGGGGGGGGGGGATACGACGGAGCCGGGCACAAGCTACTAGGTGATGACTGAGGGTGCCTAATCTCCGTTTCATAAACTACACATTTAACAAACAAATAATAAACTTCATCGTACAGAGCACATATTTCGCAGACAGATGGCAAGACAAGACTTCGATCCAATAGTTTCTGTCAGGCTCCCCCCCCCCCTTTCCCCATCTCCCTCGCACTATACACGGGGTCCGGCGTGACCGAATCGGTGTAGGTGTGTTTGGGGGGAGGAGGGGAAGGGGAGGGGCGATGAGTTCGGCGTAAATGTAAGGCAGCAGACGAGGAAAGAGACTCCTAGGTACAGACCATGGGTTAAATAGTCCAGATGGTCATTGGGCAAAGAATAAGGAGTAGGCCCTAGAAGGATTTTTTTTTAACTGCTTTCCGTCTCCTATAACAACTAGGTCTTTAGAGACGGGAAAGGATGGGGGGCAAGTAATGGGAAGGAATTCGGCCATGGCCTTTTGAAGGAAGCATCCCGGCATTCACCTAGAGTGATTTGGGGAAACCATGGAAAACCCAAATCTGGATGCCCGGACGGGGATTAGAACCGCCGTCCTCCCGAATGCGAGGCCAGAACGTTAGCCGTTACACCACCACGCTCCGTCCCTCAAAGGAAACATATTACTAGTTACCTTCAGTCATAAAGGCAGTCGCAAAACTTTTCAGTTTTATTTAGGAGAGCCAGAGTCGATAATAAATTATAAAGGACTATTCATAACAAATTACATCAAGCACTCAAAGAATTTAAAGTCAATATTCATGTGAAGCAAAATTACGTGTGTTGGGAGAGTGCTAACGATGATTATTTCATATCTTAACTAATTAATAATATGAAGTACATAAATGAAGGGAATTTTCGAACCTTCTAGCTATATTAAAAGAACCAAAGATCTGCGTGGCACGAGTGCCACACCATCAGAACCGATGATTTATAGAATATATAGAATGGTTGGGAACCCATAATCCAACGCTTGGACCGATCATCTTTCTTCTCCGAGTGATCGATCACACCTGCACTTTGTTAAAGTAAGATACGTTACATAAGATACGACGCAACTAATGGCTTACATCTTTTAAGGATGATCATTGCTACAGCGAAACGGCACTCAACATGCTCGCAATTAGCTTCCCTTGCGCAATTTCAAATTTTCATTTTACT
The DNA here is from genome assembly GCA_031002005.1 of Vandiemenella viatica. Lineage (NCBI taxonomy): Eukaryota > Metazoa > Arthropoda > Insecta > Orthoptera > Morabidae > Vandiemenella > Vandiemenella viatica. Next base: position 184,692,483 of record JARYHS010013631.1, on the reverse strand, counting down.
TCCTCATGGTTCTCCACATTTATCTTAGCCACTTGATTCTTGTATAGATTGTATTCTCCTATCTCGATATTTTAGACCTGATTTCTATATAAAAAAAAATTCAACAGATTCTCCAAACTAACATTATCAAAAGATTTGTCTAAATCGACAAATGAAAGTATCCTTGTTAATATACGTTCGAACATATTAACAGAAAGATTTTGCCGACTGATAGTATTCTAGTTTTAATATTAAAAGAACTTAAGTTGCCATGTCAAAATATATTCACATCATACAACAGACATATCCATAAACGAAAGCGATTACATTGAAAAAAGAAAGAAAGATTAACTAGATCGGCAGTCGTAAGCGCCAAAGAGTTCAACCGCTACCTGACAGGTGGCAGCACCAGCTAGAAACTTTTCGTTTCCGCAAAGCGAAAACAAAAGGTACGCTGTGACAGCAATAATCGATTTTTTCATCATTTTATAGTATGATAATGTGTAAAACTGTGTTTTTTTGTGTCATTTTCAAGCTCATTCTCATTTAGATCGTCAACAAACCAGGACGAATTGTCTGAATGCTGCACTTTCCCCATCTAGCGGCCGACTCTGCAGTTACCTGCGATGTAAACGTCTGCCTACAGTTGGTTTGAAATATTCAAATCGGATGGCTGGCTGGCTGGCTGACAGAATCCATCTATAATCTCTATGTGTCATAAGCAGAAAGCGTTTTCATTGTGAAATATAAGAAATAATTTATACTAAGATTTGCTCTTTTTTTTTTTGCTTATGGTTTTACGCCTCGTCGACGTCGTGGTCATTAGAGGCGGGATGGGACTAGGGACAAGGAACAGGAAGGAATTCGGCCATGGCCTTTTGAAGGAAGCATCCCGGCATTTCCATGGACTGATTTGGGTAAACCATGGAAAACCCAAATCTATATGCCAGAACGTTAACCGCTCACCCACCACGCTCTGTTTATGCTAAGAGCATGGCATAACGTATCATACATAGTTCCAACCAAAGCATTTTCATTATTTTCGATTCAGAGGTATTATTCTTCTGGAAAAATAATTCTTAAAAAATTCAACATTAAGCCTTCCATATTTGTAAAAGCGAATTTTCACTGACTAATAACACGATGATGATCAAATTTTGGTAACCGATTTAATTTTGGATCTATAACTTAATTTTTATACTACGCTTAATAATAAAGTACATTATTTCATACAAATTACGATGTATTTTTTGCGTCTAGCTTTACCCCTCGTCGAGGTCACTAGAGTCGGGAAATGTCTGAGGGCAACTAACAGAAAGGAATTCAGCAATGACCTTTTTTAAAGAACCATCCCAGCGTTCGCCTGGAAACCATGCAAAACCCAAATCTGGATGGCCGGTCGGGGATTCGAAACCGCGTCCTTCCGAATGCAAGTCCAGAGAGTTACAGCTCACCACCCACGCTCTGTAACACGATATCGTAATTACAAAGAACCATCAGAGAACAAGAGGATTACCACCAGACCTTTGGGACAGTGAGGGTGACTGTAGTTAGTTGGTAGAGAACCGTCCATGAGAGTCATTCCTCGAGGAGATTGCTGAAATTCTATCTGTACCCATCACTCTAGAAGTCTCATTATTTCATGATTTAATTGGCTAATGCTCATTATGGATTATGTTGGGACTTTTTTTCCCTTAATGTTCCAATATTTCCTGGAGTTGGCCAGGCAAGGGCGGCAGACTGGTATAGTGTCCGAAGGATCGTTTCCAACCAACGAAACTTAATTTATCCATCCCTGTTGCATCCTGCCGCCATAAAAATCTTCCACAGATAATTAACGGTCTCAGAATCCAAATGATGCCACAGCGCATGAGAGGTCCAGCTTATCAGAAATCAGTTCAACGCTTGAAATGCTTACGAAACAACAATTATTCTCAGCTAACATTTATAAAAATATTTTTTAAACAAAATTAACTGATCTGTTCACTTTATACATCAGAACAATTAAAACATTCTCATTAACACTCTATACATCAAAAAGGCATTTACTGAACAGCACGTATAAAGTCGACTCTTATCGAAATTAGTTGAACACATTCCCAGCAGCAGTAAAAACGACGCAGCTGAACTCTTCCAAAGGCGTAGTCAATAGTTCCTAAGCTCTATGACAGAATATAAACAAATAACTTACGTAGATGATATTCTACTACGGTATACTTTTTCCAGCCTTCAACATTTTTCAATCAGGGGACCAATAAACTGACGAAAATATAACATACTAGCATTTGCCCGCTGCTTCACGCGCCCGTGCCTTGGCAGGTGTAGAAATTATTTACCGATTTTATTCTCTTATCAGACATCAACGTGGAAAGGCATGAACTGTTAATGTATTCTGAATAGTTTAGTTTGTTTCGGTTAATACGTTAGGTTCGATTTTCATACTGATGTCAGAGAGTTGTTTTATTCATATTTTAACGTGATGTAATTGATTCAATAGTAGAAAAGGTTCCTGAAAAATTAACAGTAGTAATTCGTGGTTGTAATTATTGTGCGAAGTATAAACATTCATTGTTTAGAAAGGCTTTCACGGTTCAAACGACATTCTTTCTTCTGTGCGCTTTCAGAAGCTATTGATTTAGCGTATAGAACCCGGTTATAGGTCAATCGCTTTTCTCGGTGCAGGTTACTTTCATTTACTCTAGCTATTTCATCTCGTTCTCTTTGACGATGCAGACGATGTTGTCGGTCTATTTCACTCTCATTTAGCCGATTTAGGCGACATCTTTTAGCTGCAGAAGTTGACCCCGACAGATTAGATCTCTTTCGCAAGGGCATATCATAAACTTTTATACTTACCCAACTCACAGCACTAACAATTAAAACGTTTTCACAGCTGCAATTATCACTATGCGTGAACTTTGGCTGCGAGTATATAGATGAGCATAAACTTGATTACAATATAGAATATCTGTGGTAGTAATAAATAATATTATTTCTGAAAGCAATATTTAACTCAGCTAAAACATAATATTTTTAAATGCTGATATGGAGGATTCCACGTTAACCGTGGTACCGAAAATTTAAATGGATATATAACAGTTGTAACGTTAAGAAAGCTGATATTATAATCATTATGTGTAATTTTTTTGGCGATTTTATGTGAAAACTTCGCCTGGGATTATATAGCTAGGTATAAGCTTTGTTAAGGATGTATCTGTGGATATAATGAAAAATATTGTTTCCATGATACTTAACTAAAAAAAGTTTATTTTTAAATGTGGATACCGGGGATTGAAACATAACCGCGGTGCCATAAATTTATGTAAATATAGCAGTAATCTACTTAGTCCTCTTGGAAGTGTGCTGAAATATAAAAATTCGTTACGAATAATCACAGCATCTCAATTTTTCTGATTTATTTATTTTTTGTTTTTTATTTTTTGTTGTTTGGATATTGGTTTTATTTTATGTTGATAAATCATCAATTATTCCTGCTTTAAAATAGAAATTTACGTGAATTGGAGCTACTCTTGATTTCAAATCGTCGTATCATTACTGTCATTATTTCAGTCAGATATAATTAATCCAAAAATGTCGAGATGTGATCATGGTGCAGTTTATGTAGTAACGTGCATGTAACTGAAACAATTATTTCTGAGTGGCAACATTATCGCAAGTTGTGAATCGCTTGAAATGCAACCTGACAGCTGATATGATGCTTTGTTATAGGCCTAAGAGACGATGCCTGCAGCTTTATAATCTACGCGGTGTAGCATTAGGATATGAAACATTTTTAATTTAAGTTTCTTTCAATATAGCCGTATTTTCTATGTAATTATTTCAGTCGCATGTAAGTACCTGGCGAAACAACAGCCTGGACCAGATGACAATTGACTCGTTTTGTTTAGCATCAGGCATAACGGGTTTAGTTTTAAAATTTACGCGGTGTAGAATATAATTTTAGGATGCCTAGTTATATTTGAAATAAAAATTCGTTACCAATAATCACAGCATCTCAATTTTTTCTGATTTATTTATTTTTTGCTGTTTGGATATTGGTTTTTATTTTATGTTGATACACCATCAATTATTCCTGCTTTAAAATAGAAATTTACATGAATTGGAGTTAATCTTGGTTTCAAATCGTCGTATCTTTATTGTCATTATTTCAGTCAGATATAATTAATTCAAAAATGTCCAAATGGATCACGGTACAGTATATGTACTAATGTGCATGTAACTCAAGCAATTATTTCTGAGTGGCAAAATTATCGCAAGTTGTAAATCGATTGAAATGCAACCTGGACAGTGATGACAGCTGATATGCTTTGTTATAGGCCAAAGGGACGATGCTTTTAGCTTTATAATTTACGCGGTGTAGCATTAGGATATGAAAAAAAATTTATTTGAGTTTCTTTCAATATATCCGTATGTAATTATTTGAGTCGCATGTACCTGAATTTTCGGATGCCTAGTTATATGCACGTTATAGCCACGAGACATATTAATCGAATAAAGTACTTCCAAATATGTGCAATTCCGCACAAGTCATTATGAAAGAAGTATGTTTTATTACTTGCTGATATTTATAATAGCTGTTTTTCAGACATCGCTCTTCGAGAAAAAACTGAATTTCGTATTAAGTATTGGCTTATTGTGGCTGTATTGTACAGCGTTCACGTAGCAATTTTGTTCCAGAGCCAAACTGTATAACAGTCTACCAGAGACAATACATGTCTTCAATATTAGTAATATAACTTTTTCGTAATTCAACAGACCTGTTACGATTCAAGTAAATGCTGATTATACTTGATTCACGTATTCTTTTTATTTTTAAGTACTGCGGTCCAGAAAAATGAATCGCAGAAGTAAAAAAAAAAAGAAAAAAAAAGGGAAATCCTAAATTTTGTCAGGTCTTTTTATGAAAGGAGTGACCATCTGAATGTGTATAATTATCTGTGGTCTACAGTTTCACATTTCTGAAGTTTTTTACTGACTTGCTTCTTCCCATGGTACATATTAGTCGTTAGCTACTTCTGCAGATGTTGATCAGCAACATTAGCTTTAAAAATTTGGAAACACCATGCAAATTGATGCGGTAGTTTTTGCGTTATTAGAGATCAAGCCTCACTACAAACGCAGCTTGCTTACAGATTTATAATAGTTTAGAATAGACTAAATCTAAAAGTAAGATTTGAATTCTTACGAAAACATAGATATGAAGTGCTAAAAGTGAATTAAGTATTGAACAGACTCTTAATATTTAGAAACCAAATGAATTAATGTTACTGTAGGTTGGACGCTACGCTACACCACTGAAGTAAATACACAAAATAAAATAAAGGAAACGAGACCTGACAGGTTGTACTGTCGTTTGCTTCACCACTCTTATGTTAGCATCCCTGCCACGTATCACGGTCCATCACACCAACTATAAGACCTTCACAAAACGGTCACTAACATAATCCCTAAACAAGGGGCCGACTGTAAATATATTTGGTTACTGTAGGTACAATGTTATCCATCTTCACACTCTGCAAAAACAGCAGAATTTTGCCTGTCATTGAAATCTTGGTGGCTTTTAAACAGTCCTCCTTATAGCTTATTCTCGCTTTCACACTTTTAAAATACGAGTGTGGTGTGTAATATTCTGCCTATGGGCAGGTGCAATCGCTATTATTTTTAAGGCCGTATGTAGTAATACTTCAATTTTTTGTAAAAAAAAATTACTAGCCATATTTCAACTGCTGAGGACCATTCGAGTCGTTGTGATCTTCTACGTATGGGAAGCTTTGTCACCAACCACACCTGCTTCATGATGGATTCGTAGGGATCTTAAGCGTTGCCATCTGTCTTTGAAGCGAGTAACTTGGGTTCCGTATATTAGGGACTGCCCAAACATTCAGACAGGTGACCGCGCCTAAATACCGCAAACACGGGCAGCCGGTACGCGTGGCCCTATATTTGAAGCTGGTCCCGTTGTATCTACCCGATCCTTAACTGGCGGATAAAATAAATGCTATAAAATTCTTATAAAAGATTTTTCGCCGTCTTTTTCAAATTTCTTTTGAAGTGTAATGCCGGCCTTAAGGCATATACCAATAGGTTATTGTTTATCAGTATTCTGAGAATTGATTCCAGTCTAGAGTGTTGACATAGGGCGCGATCAAAAGTTCACCGGAGGAATCATGCCGGTTGTCATCTGGAGACATTTTGGGAAACCAAAACCTTTTTTTCTTACTTATGGCTTTACGCCTTGTCGATGTCGATGTCGAGATCATTAGAGGCAGGATGGGATTGGGGAAAATGAACGGGAAGGAATTCGGTCAAAGCGTTTTGAAGGAAGCATCCCGGCGTTCGTCTGGAGTGATGCCCGGACGGGGATTCGAACCCGCATCCTGCCGAATGCGAGGCCAATGCATTACCGCTCACCCAGCACGCACCGGTATTCCCGAATGATAGGCACAAAACCAGTCAACTACCATTCTCGGAAGGACAATGTCACAACCATAACTCAATCTCTAAGGCTGATAACGTGGCAAGCATGCAACCAGTCACTTTCAAATGGAAATAAAGTAGACTACTATAAACTTCAAATCAATTTATGTCACAAACTCCGAAGCGAAAGGCTTGAGAATTAAGAATTTCTTCTCAAAAGCTATCGTCTACTTTTCCCTACGTTGCTGTGACAAGTAAAGAACAAAATAACAATTATCTCTTCTACACTCCTCCTTTTCATTCGACACCGAGAATCGAAATAGCAACCTACCACTTTATCGAGTGCCTCAGTGGCAAAGCGACCTGCCTCACGGGGTGACTTCAGGAACGAATACGTTAAAAAAAGGCAGAAGCCTTGAGAAACAGATTCTCCAGGGCATTTAACTGTGAACATCTGGACTCATTACAGCGTTATGTGGTGATTTTAATGTAGACTTTTTAAATAATTTACCCTGTAAAGTCATGTTGGAATCATTACTCAGTTCATTAATTTTAGCTCAGGTAGTTAATTTTCCAACTAGATTAATTAATAATAGTCACTCAGTTATAGATAATGTTTTCCTACATACCTCAAAATTCAGTTACACAACCAAGCTATCTATCAACGGACTTAGGATCATGATACCCAGTTATTATCTGTCAGCACTTCAGTAGCAACTAGCTCTAAGAGTAATATTTTTAAACTTCAGCATGTAGTAAATGATGAATCAGTTACTTGTTTTAGAAACATGGGACGCCTCAATACCACAAACTGGGAACGTGTTTACAGTGCAGAAGATATGAATGAAAAATACAACTTTTTAGTGGCATGGTATTAAATTACTTTGCTCCCCCTTGAAAAAATATCATGCTTCTCAAAAGAACAAAAACCAAGGATAACTGTGGGCATTAGATCATCATGCATTTGTAAAAGAAAGTTATATATTGCCTCTAAAAACAGCCAGAATTCTAATGCTAAAACACATTACAAGCAGTACTGCAAAATACTGAAAAGGTTAAAGAATCTAAAAGTATGTACTATAAACATAAAATTCACGACACTGAAAATAAAATTAAGACAATATGGGACATTGTAAAAAACGAAATAGGAAAAAATAATCAAGCCAGTAATGACATTTATATCAAAGAAAATCCATTAGAATCTAATTTTTCAATTCCTGATATATTTAGTAAACATTTATTTATCTGTTGCTGATAAATTGACTGCCAATAGCTCAGTGACACACAGTATGGATTTTGTCAAAACAGACTTCCAGGAAAAATTTGACACTGTAAATTTAGCTACTCCAGAAAATATATCTCTTAAGAGAAAATACTCAAGTGGTTGTGATGGGATTTCCAGCAGATTAATTAAACCGTCGTCCACAGAATTAAGTAATATACTAAGTTATCTGTTAAATATATCTTAACTTGAGGGTATCTTTCCAGAAAGGCTTAAGTGTGCTGTAGTTAAACCACTCTACAAAAATAGAGATAAGTCAGCCGTATCTAATTACCGTCCTATTTCATTACTAACAACCTTCTACAAAGTTTTTTTTTTTTTTAAATGCCATGTACAATAGAGTTTATGAATACCTTAAAAATAATAATATTCTAACTAAATCACAATTTGGTTTCCAAAAAGAGTCATTCAACAGAACAAGCAATATTTGCATTCGCTGGTAATATTTAGAAGACTTAAATGATAAATTAATTCCTGTGGGAATTTTTTGTGACTTATGTATAGCATTTGACTGTGCATGTGATAAAATTCTGATACAGAAATTAAAGTATTATGGTATAGATGGCATTGTTATTAAATGGCTTAGTTCTTACTTTCTGAATAGAAAACAAAGTGTTAATTGAGAATTTTTAAGGCTGTCTTAAGTGCTCCATTGTTTTCTGAGTGGGAATTAATCAGATGTGGAGTACCTCAGGGATCTAAATTGGGGCCAATTTTGTTTTTGATATATATAAATGATCTACACTGTGTTACATGTAAAAACTCAAACTTTGTCCAATTTGAAGATGACACAAACATAGGAATTAAAAATACTCCAGATTTATGTACAGAATATATTTCAAATTATGTCTTTGACCTTATTAATAAATGGTTTACAGCTAATGGCTTGTCTTTAAACTTTGATAAAACTCAATATATACAATTCAGTGCACCACACAGATCAGCACCAGATATAGATACAAAATTTGCAGGCCAGTCCATTCAAGAGGTACAGTGCGTGAAATTTCTAGGTTTGCATGTCTATTGTAATTTAAATTGGAAAGTAATTGTTTCTGAATTACTAAAGCGATTGGGTGCAGCCACATTTGCGATTCTTACAATTTCAGCTACAGGTGATCTCCGGATTAGGCAGCTAGTTTATTTTGCTTATTTTCACTCATTAATGTCATATGGAATAATATTGTGGGGTAATTCAACTCATAGAGACAAAGTGTTCAAAGCCCAAAAGTGTGTAATAAGAATTATGTGTGAAGTTAGCAATAGAACTTCATGTAGAGAGCTGTTCAAGAAGTTAGGGATTTTAACATTGGTGGCTGAGTATGTATACACATTAATGTCCTTTTTAGTCAGAAATTATGCTTTATTTGACACAAATAGTAAAATACACAAGTATTGCACTAGAAGTAAAACTGATCTTCTAAGGATTACAAGTCGTTGTCATTTGTTCAAAAGGGAGTCCGATAATCAGGGATACATATCTTCAATAAACTCCCAACACACATTAAATGTCTAGCAGATGATAAGAATAAATTCAGTAAAAAATTGATTGAATTTTTAATTGAAAACTCCTTCTACTCTGTTGAAGAATTTATTTCTAGTGTATCTAAAAATAAACTGCCAGTAGTTTGTGCAAATTTAGTTGAGATAATTAATGTACCATGTATACTATGGCCGTACATCATCTGATGTATGTATTATTTAGTTATGCAATTGTTTATCTGTGAACTGACAACTTGCCACATCCTACAGAGCCAGTCTCTTATATTCGCATCAATGGAAAATGAATGTATTGTATTGTACTGTAAAGGTCCTTCTTCCACTGAGCACTGTAAACTGCAGAATAGTTATGTAGATGATGATTCAGCAGCAAAGGTTTAACTCTAGTGATTGTTGCCGCTAAAACAACGAAATTTGTGAGTGACCTGTAGTAAGAAGAGTTCTTTCAGAAGTATATAGCATTGTTTTGCATCCACAGACATTCCTGCCGCTCGTTACGAAACCTTAAACGAGGAGCGGCTTTGGGCGCGTAATGATGGCGAAGTCAGAGGAGTCGTCTTAATTGCGCGGTACGAGTCAGCACTAGTTGGAACGGCGCAGCGCGTACCGTTCGCGATTCGATCCTCCCGACTCGAGGATTAAGGAAGTCGCATCCGGGTGCAGAATTTTATCCCCGCATACCGGCCACGGACGACACGAAGAGGTAACGAGTGAATGGTAGATGAAGCAAACGTCTCCGGATTTAATGAAGTGGTCGCAGACTTAGGTCCACTAAAAGCCAACCACATATCTCCCAGTGACGGGCATGAACTCTGTTAACCCTAGCCTAATTTGGCTACTAGTAATTTTTTACGCGAATTATTCATTAACAAAAGGCCTCACAGCATATGAAGGTGCCTTGTAGGGAAAATAAAAAACAAGCAAAATCATGAGAATGTGTAGGTAGGCAGCAAAGACGGAGTATTTTTGCGTTTCTTAAAAACAAGCGAGTGCGAATTGTGCCTTGCCAAATTACGGTTCCGTACTCTAATAATGTTATCAAATATCTTGTATGTCGCAGGTTAGAAGGAAATCGCTTAGCGAGGTATTTTCGGGTATGTAGTGGACTCCACTCCACAGGTATCGAATCCCTCGCCTTTGGAGTAGTTGAATGCCAATCAAATTTTTGGGTTATAACTACAGGGTGTCCAGAAAAGGACTCCCTGATTTCAAAATTAGATATCTCGAAACAAAGATCGATAGAGGAATGCAGTAAAAGGTATGTTTATTGTGACAGCTGTAAGAAGTGTATACAGCAGTCTGAAATAATAGTTACAAAAGCTGCTACAGATGGCGCTGTAATCGCCATACGTAATGCCTAAATAGTGATCCGAAGCTCAGGGCAATCCGTTCCACAATTGAAACGTGAAAGGAGGTTAGCGTACCGAAGGAAGAGTTTAAAACCATGTACACCATTGAACAACGCGTTTTTCTGGTGCTAGAGTACCACAGGTTAGAAGAGAGTCCTACGGCAACACAGGCGTACAGCGCCATCTGTTAGCAGCTTTTGTAACTATCATTTCACACTGCTGTATACACTTCTTACAGCTGTCACAATAAACATGCCGTTTACTGCATTCCTCTATCGATCTTTGTTTTCGAGATATTTAATTTTGAAACCAGGGAGTCCTTTTCTGGACACCCGTGTATGTTGGAATACCGCTGTAACCACTTACCGCCTCGCGACGTAAACACTTGCGGATGGAGAGAGTATGACGTCACTACGTTGCTGAATGTGACGTATCCGTTCCGCGCGCAGCTTCAAATGTCATTAACGGGGCCTTCCACGGAAAGTAGTCCATCGCTAATACGTCTCATATCGTGGAATCCTTAATTTTGCACCAGCAGTACAGGAATAAATTCATTAGAGACGAGGTTTTGATGCAACCTGGACCACACTGAAACGTAACTATCGAACACCCTATTGCGGATGCCGTATCTATTGCTGTTACTGTTGATTACGTCTTAATGCAGCCAGGATCATAGTGAAACGTAACCGTCGTACACGATATTGCTGATACCCAACTTCCAAATCGTATCTCTCTCTGTTAGTATAGTCCAGGCTGCGTTACAACCTAAACCCAAATGGTTATTGACGAAATCTTTTTTTATAAATATTTTATTTCGTCTGAATGATTTTAATAGCAATTTCGGCCACGCAAGGAAATATAGAACGGAATCAAATACAAATCAATGGAATTGTGACTAATGACGTTAACGTCACAGCAACCGACGTTATGGAACGTTACTAATGAATGATATCAGTTTGGATTGTTGTTGACATTTTAATAATATTATTAATTGCGCAAGTAATAATTTTATTTGATTTTTCAATCCGTAATTTTTCTTATTGTTATTACTGTTGGTTACGTTCTATGGCCTAACGTGTCACATATCGATCGAAGGCTGAACACGGAAACACATTACGTCATACTCTCTCCATCCGCACGTGTTTACACCGCGAGGCGGTAAGTGGTTGCAGCGGTGTCTCAATCTAGATATTACCCGAACACCGCTCCTTCCTTCAGAATGCTGGTTTCTTATATCAAGAATGGGCAGTAATATCAGGGCAGAACAAATATAAATGAAACTTTGGTATATCGTGGTAGGTACTCTGTTATTGCTACAGATAGTTTCTGAACAATTGTCCGTTGTTGTCAGTAAAGGAGTTTACACAGCAGAAATATAGCATAGATTGCGTACACAAATCCGAAGTAATACACTTCCGAAGCCTCAGATCTAAAATTAAAACACTTTCGTATGTGAAGGTCGGGAGAGACTTTATTTTCTGGCTAGAACCTCAGTATCATCTTCCTGGTTGCTAAAGCTGTGGTGCACCACCATTTTCTGTATGATCTATCATCTAATAACAGTGCTCCTGATTTGCGAGACCAAGCGGTCCTACTGTCACAAGATATTCATTCGCGGCGTCCTGACTCTGCAGGATGCCCAAAAGCTCATGACGCATTTCATGAAGTGTTTGATGCACGATAGAAATTATCGATAGATGAGAAAGGAAATCGACTGTTTTCATGACCTACCTAAATACGCAAGGTACTGCGCATGTAAGAATGGTGCAAAAAATTTGTGCTAAAAAAAGTATTTGAATCAAAGTAAACAAGAACTAGTCGGCAGTTAAGTTGGATTAGAATCAAAGAATAAATAAAGCAGACAGTTTTGGATGGGTTACCATTGGGCTAAAATATTCCAAAGTTGTATTTTTAAAACTAAAAAAAAGTCAATTGAATCACGCTGAAATTTTAATAGCGTCTTAATTATATATATACAAAAATACTCGCAAAAAAGTCAGACACTTTTTCTGGGGTTTAGTAATTGGCAAACGTCGAAATAAATGTTACATGGACTATAGTAAGAGCGACGATCACCGTATTGGTCGTGGTCGCTCTCTGCGCTCTCATTGGCTGTTGATCACATGATCTTGTTCAAAATTTTCAGTTGAGATTTTTTGAGTAGAAATTTGAAAAGATTATATGTATACATTTTCTTTCGTAAATTTCTAAACAGTTTGACTCTATCAAGGTAATGTATTGTTTTATAGATAAGAAAACCAATGAAATAAAATTAAATTAATAGTTTACTGGAAAGTAACTTTTGCAGCTGCCTTACGTCAGTACAAAATTATTTTTATCCGTTAATTTTTAAAATGTTGCAATAATTTTCATTAAAAGAATGTACCGAAATTTCGGAGTAGATTCTTCAATATTAAAATTACTTGTAGATTTGAGATATTACTATTTAATGAATTTAGTTTGTACAATACCTGACGAAGGCGAAGATTCTGTGGAATTTGATAATGTGCTCTTCTTGTCTTGTTGCTCCAAACTTGAGAAATGCAGTAACCTTTCCAGCATGTCTCCGTTGACAAATCACGCATGAAACACATTTCATTTTTATCGGTTGACTGTTTTTACACGTCCGTAATGGCGGAAAAATATATTTGATTATTAATAAGGACGTAAAATTACAGACAAACGCAACAAAATATTCACAAACGTGGGCACAGTCACAAGGCACATACACTCACTCCAGAATTCTCTGACTTACTGCTTTTTTGAAGTCGGTAAATTTGTGAAAGGCCACGTGATCAACAGCCAATGAGAGTGCAGAGAGAGACCACGACCAATACGGTGATCGTCGCTCTTACTCTAGCCCTTGTAAAATTTATTTCGACGTTTGCCAATTACTAAACCCCAGAAAAAGTGTCTGACTTTTTTGCGAGAATTTTTGAATATATATAATTAAGACGCTATTAAAATTTCAGCATGATTCAATTAACTTTTTTTGTATTTACAAAAATACAGCTTTGGAATATTTTGGCGCAATGTTAACCCAAAAGTGTCTGCTTTATTTATTCATTTGATTCTAATCCAACTTAACTGCCGACTAGTTCTTGTTTACTTTTGATTCAAATACTTTTTTTAGCACAAATTTTTTGCACCTTTCTTATATGCGTACATAGATAGGACAGGATAACAGTTGATTGCCAACTCGTCTATTCTGCCGATATAAAATTTATGCCTGCACCAAACGCTTCATGAAAAACATATTGGGAGTTCTCCGCCCTGTTTCACGTAACCAAAAATGGAATACTACAATTCAGATTTCTCACCATGTGACTTCATACGTTTGGACCAGTCACAAAATATTTGTGTAATTAAATTTTATAACTACGAAGACGTATTCGGCGTCGTGTGAATGACCAACAAATTTTTATGAATAAAGAATTGAAAAACTGCCAGAGCGACCAAAAAATGAGAACACCATAGTGGAAGACATGCAAGATGAAACGATTTTAATTTGTTTTGTTATATACCAATCCAATCATATTTTAACGACACTTCTTGGTAATGCAAATACCCTGAAATTTAAGGAAACCGCTGACCTTTTCTGACAGATGGGCAGTGCCTGTACTCCATGCTATTTTAATCCAGTAAACTTAGTTTAATACTAAGTGTGACCAGGGATTTACATATATACGATTTCTGCTATTACTTCATTCATAAACTGTCAAAGACATACTAGACATAGTAGATGATTTCACACCTGAGGAAGATGGCGAAGCTAGTCGTCGAAATAACGTGGTTTTACAATACAATCCAACGATACACTCGTGGAGACTTTATTTTAACGTCTACTCTTTGTTCTTGTTTCATGTACAGACAATAAACCTTTACAGTTTTATCGTATGTATGGATTCCTACAACTGCTTATTTACGAATGGTTTATAGTATCTAATGTGTAAAAGCCACAGAATCAAATCTTGGACTCCTCAACAACTCTCTTCAATCAATGGCTCAACCGTTTAGATAGGCGTGTGGCATCAATGATCATTAGATGTCTAATGGGGTGTACTGATAAATATTCTACTGCCCCAATAATGCGGCTATTCCGACTGTTATGGTGACCGCACGACTAATGTGACCATGAATCTTTTTCGTCAAAGCGGGACGCCAGACAAATTTTGTTTCGTCAGAGCATACACTTCTGGTTGGGTTAACATTGAGCCAAAATATTCCATAGTTGTATTATGTAAAAAAAAAAAAAAATGTTATATTACAAATATAAATGCTTACGGGATTATCGCTGCGTTGTTATATTCTTAATTTTTCTTTTCCCGACGTTTCGACCTAGTTTTCGGTCTTCTTCAGGGGTCTTGTGCCGAATCTGATAAAGATTGTGCTCTTGTGGAGACCGGCGAGGCTAGTTGTTTATATGTACTGTCGATTGTCTGACTATCCAGAGATGTTGTTTACGATGTAATATCTGTGGGTCCAGAGTTAATTATTTATCCAGCACACATTTCCAACTCTGGCTAAGACCATAACCACCATCTTTATTGAGGTTGTTTGGATGTTTGAATATTTCAATAGCCTCTCTCACTTTTCTTTGAAGATAACCTTTGGTTTTAGCTAGTACTCTTGTATTGTCCCACAATATTTCATGATCTTCCTCCATCTGGTGTTCAGCAATAGCCGATTTTGTGGGATGCCTTAAACGGGCGTGACTCTTATGTTCACGTATCATCACGGCTACGGCTCTTTCGGTTTCGCCTATATATACCTTCCCGAAATTTCATGGTACTTCACAAATTCCACTGCCTTGTAAGGGAAACCTTCGATCTTTGGCCGTTGCAGGTTTTCTTTCACTTTGTTTCCACTTCTGAATATAGGAAGAATGTTGGATTTCGTTAAAATTCTCCCAATTTTTTCCGAGACACCTTTCACGTATGGCAGCACGGCTTTCTGTTTCTGGTCTTCATCAAGACAGTTTTTCTTTTTCTTAGTTGACATTGCATTTAATATCATGTTAAACCCATAGCCGTGATGTCTCAGTGTCCGTTTAAGATGTTCTTGTTCGTTAAATGTTCCTCGTCCGCGATTCTTTCTGCCCAGCAGATCAGCGTTTTAATCAAGGCTCGTTTTTCTTTATGGGTGATGGTGTGATAAAGCGTGGAGGTACCTGTCTGTATGAGTTGGTTTTCTGAATACCGTGTTTCCAAGCCTGCCTCCTGACTGCTTTTGCACTAAAACATCTAGGAAAGCCAGCTAACCGTTCTCTTCGCGCTACATTGTAAACTTGATCTTTCGATGGATACTATTAATGTGATCGAAGAACTGTTTCAAATCTTCTTCTCCATGAGGCCATATCACAAAAGTATCGTCTACATATCTTAGCCAAAGTGATGGTTTCTTTGTTGCAGTCTCAATGGCTTTCTTTTCAAATTTTTCCATAAACAAATCCGCTATGATGGGCGACTGAGGGCTGCCCATTGGTACTCCTTCTTGTTGTTCGTAAAACTCATTGTTCCACTGAAAGTAGGTAGAGGTAAGACAATGTCTGAAGACCGACCTCCATTCCACAGTGAATTCTTTATCTATGATTTCCATCACGTCGTTCAGTGGTATGTTTGTGAACAGTGACGTAATGTCAAAACTTATTAACAAGTCGTTGTCAGATAAATTAATCTTCTTAATTTTTTCGACTAGGTCGAAACGTCGGGAAAAGAAGAATTAAGAATATAACAACGCAGCGATAATCCCGTAAGCATTTATATTTGTAATATGACACCTGCGAAAATAACAAAATCATTTAAATCTTATATTATTTTTTGAAATTAAAAAAACGAAGAACACTTAAGTAGAAAATATTACATGTTATCTCAGTTGCTTAGCCTTACTCTCTGACAACTAACCTAACGTCTAACATGTATTTATCCTCGGAACAAATCAGTTTTAAAATATCGTGTCTAGTTTTCAAGTAGGAATAGAGCTCATTACGTGGTTTGTTGATTTAATCTTGGTAGTCAAAATGGCTTTAAATATTGCGACACTTAACTATGTTTTGTCATTTGTCCATATTTTATTTATCGGAGAAAAAAACTCTTTCGTCAGGTGCTTTACTTCCAGATAGACGCTTAACGTACTCAATAGTTACACGAAAGTTCGAGAAATTGAGGGTGTTAGCATGGAAGTGTTGAAATAATTCTGCCCAACGATAGTCAGCAGCAACATTCTCCGCGTTCTAGCTAATGATTTTATGATTTGTGACCTAGTTGGAAATAGGGATGTATTGGATATCTGCATCCGCCAGTGCGGAACTTTCGCATGAAATCCTACATCTGCTTTTGCATCCGCGATTTTTAATGCGGATGTATGGCGGATGTTTTGTTTAAATTGCAATAGTCTTTTCTTTTTATACGAGATTCTGCCCATAGTCGCTTAACAAACAACAAAGTAATTTTTTTTTCTGACGATCTTTGAATAAAATTAACAGTGAACTCAAGTTTTTTTATTACTTGCGTGTAAAGTTAAGGGGCCTATTCACGCTCCAAATTATAAGACATCCACGTAGAACTACCGTAGGATGCGCTTACCCATGCACGCTAATAGAAGGGGCCCAACAAAATGTTCCAAGTAATCCTTGCCACTCATACTTTCTGGCGGCACACCATGTGTCCTTATCGCACACTCGCAGGATGTTTCCTCATATGTCCATAGCTCGCTGGACAGCAAGGACCCGTTTTGGTTACCTGAGAGTCCAACAACATACAACACGTCCTACATACAATCCTGTAACCCCTTTCACGAACCATTAAGTGTTCTTTATCGAAAATCGTATCATCGTAATCTTACAAGTTGTAGTGTGAATACGCTACTAGAGCCGTAAGAAGGCGGGTGGCGAGCACGGATCCGAGCATGGTGGGTGAGCGGTAAGTCTCTGGCCTCGCCTTCGGGAGGACGCGGGTTTGAATCCCAGTCTAGCCATCCAAATTTGGATTTGCCATGGTTTCCCCAAATCACTCCAGGCAAATGCTTCCTTTAAAAGACCATTGACGAATTCCTTCCCGTTCCTAGTCCCCCCACATTCCCGACCCTAATGACATCGCCGTCGACAAAGCGAGCACGGATATGTACGGTGGCGAAGCCTTGTGCTTGGCTCTTGAATTAGTCGCGCCACGAACTCCGCAAAGTTCATATGAGAAAGATTGGTTTCTAGACGTGTGTGAAGTGATGTAAATAATTTAATTCACTTGCGATATCATCAAGTTTTTTGTTGTTAAAACGGGAGACAAAAAATAAATCAGTGTGGCAGTATTATGTGGAAAAAAACATATATTTTATGCCAAATTTTATCTTATTTTGATTTTAAATTTATTTTTGATAGCTTATTAAAATTTAAATAATTATAAATTTATTTTCCCACCTCCGCATTCGGTTCCGCAAAACATCCGAATCCACAGATGTCAATCAGTTAACAGCCGCAGTTCCGTTAAAACTCTAGTTGGAAATAAACGGATACTATTGGAACATTTATCTACCTTGGCTGCTGTTAATAAATCATTGCGTGATCAGCAGTGGGCTATGCGTCGACAGGACAGCCAGGCGGCAAAAACCGTATCGGCTGTTTTAGACCTTAATAGATAGCTATATTAAATTGTCGTTTTGTTTGCGGAAGCGGGACATTTTTACTGGCGCCGGGGACAACAGAAAACAATAATAAGATTAATGAAACTATACTTTCATCTGTAATCTGTTATAGAATTCTTTACTCACACAAAGCGATCTTTCACAGACGTGAACAGCAAATTAAGACAGGAACTCTAAGCCAGCAGCTCTCGATTCTGAATCTGACAATATATGGACAGAGCGACCTCTCTGAAACTCACAGTGTGGTGGCAGGGCGTGTAGAGAGGGGAGGGGGGACTTATTTATCACTGCGGCTGTCCTGCGTGCTGCTACACACAGCCAACGTCGCAGAGCCCAGCCCAGCGCAGGAAACCGACAGGCAAAATTTCTAAAGCTTAAAAGCTTTCCGCCTCTGCATAACAACCGCTGTAATCTTTCCCAGCTTTTGTGCCGCACCACTTTTCTGGCGTTCTTGTACTAAACGCTGCTGGATCAATTAAGATATCTTTATCATCTACCGAACATGCAATGCTGGAAGCGAAGAAAACATTTTTTCTAATATGCTAACTTTAGATTTAATCAATAGGTACGAATAAAAATGTTTATTTGCTATCAATAGGACCAAAATAAAACTTTGATTTCTAAGTGTAAGTGAACTATATCCACAAGAGTAATTATGTGGTGCTCATAACAAGGCAGATTCCAAAATTGAAAATTTTGGTGTGCGAGGAACAACATCCTCACCCACAGAGAGACGATGGAAACTTTTCTAATCCCAATAACTGTATGATAAGCATTCGGGAGGATGCCGGTTCGAATCCCCGTCCGAGCATCCAGATTTGGTTTTTCCATGGTTTCCCCAAATCACTCTAGGCGAATGCCGGGATGCTTCCTTCAAAAATGCCATGGCCAAATTTCTTCCCGTTCCTTGTCCCCAGTCCCATCCCGCCTCTAATGACCTTAGCCGTCGATGAGGCGTAAAGCAATAAGTAAATAAGACTGCATTGATTAAAAGCATCGAGAATATGCAGAGAATAAAGGCATAATTAGTGACCGCTTACCAAAGTGTTTAAGACAGTGTGATGTAAGTGAAACATAGATCTAGTTGAGGGTTCTCTGGCAGGCAGTGAAGGTTGTTTAGGCATAAATTTATTGAGTAGTATGCGAAAAATTCTATCATTTACGAATGCAACGTAGTTTAGACAAAATGACAGGATAGGAAAGACAAGAGAAACAGTGTATCGTAATGAATTTTTGCTTGCCTAGTGCTGTGATATATATAAAGATATTAGTATTGACACAAAGGTGTCATCTACAGTTATCTGTGAACTATAATGTATAGCTGCAGATGTGAACAATGAGAGGAGAAAAGAGACAATCACCAGAGCAGTAAGTCTTTCAATATTCTCTCGCGTAACTAAGCTTACGTTTCATATTCAGTAAAGTGCAAATTAAATGGACTAATTCTTTCTTCGTTGGGAGCTAAATATCATGACTACTTCCGAATGCAAAAGACAACAAAACGCCGGGAAATGCATTGGCACTTTCACAGCAGCTCAGCAATAAATCCTACTTTCACAGACATGTAGGCAATAGACGCCTAGTCTCCCTACAAGGAACGCCGTCTGGGTTGTAGCAAACTGGAGGGACGAGAGAAAAGTTGATTCCCGGCACTTAAATGCCGGAGCTTTGAGCCTGGGGAGAAAGAATCATCCCAACAAAAAGATCAGTTCCTCCAGATGGTGATTGCACCATAGCCTGGTTAACCTACCTACGAGGCATGAGTCTGAAGGAACACTTGTAATAGGCAATATCTATAGAATAAAATAAGGAAACTAAAACAACTATACATGCACATTCCCTGACAAAACAACCAGAAGAAGAGGAGGAAACGAAATGAAACTTTACGGGTTGAGAGAATATGTGATGTTATTTTAGTGATTACAAATTCGAGAAAAACTTAAACAGCAGAATGAGTCTACTTATAAGTACGACGTTTCATCCCTCTGTAATGGACGCATGCACTGATTAGTTTGAGAAGCTTGTCATAAAGCCGTTGCATTCTCTGCTGAGTCATACTGGTCCACAACTGCTGTAACTGATCCTGGATATTGGCAATGGGATGGAGTTGACGTCCGACGTCATGTTTTATCGGGGACAGATCTGGGGATCTTGCTGGCCGCGGGAGTACCTCAACATCCCGCAGACACTTCATAAAGACATTGCCGTGTGTAATCGAGCTGTCCTGTTGTAAAATGGCACCTCGATACTGTCGTAAGAGATGTAACACAAGAGGAAGCAGGATGTCCATGACGTACGGTTGTGCCGTCAGAGTTGCCTCAATCATAGCCAGTCGTGATCTGAAGTCAAACCTGATGGCTTCCCAACCATAACTACTGAATATCAAGGATCACTTACAGCAGTTGTGGACTACTTTGCATCAAGAGAGGGCTTTGCAACACAGAAGTAGTTTGCATTTCTTATTTGTGGGTGATGCCACTTTCATATTTTTTGTATCAAGGGTTTTTTTTTAACAAATTATGCGGAGTCCCCAAAGCGGCCTGAGCTGCACACTACAAACGGCCTAACATCAAGTTATATGTCATAATAAGATTTATTACAGGAGTGAGGGAAGAAATAAGAGGGTGATCTACTCATATGCAGTAATGTGGAACTGGAAACTAGAGCAAAAACTGGCTTAGGAAACAGTAGGAAGGAAGGGGTCTCGTATGCAATTACATCTATTGTACATAAATGGATATTGACTGTTCATCTAAAATACAGCAGGTAAACCAACATCACGATAATAAATGTTACGGAAAAGAAGGAAAACAGCAGGAATCTGATAAGTTCTAAAGAAGATTTGCAGAAACGTTTATGATGCGGTAAGTAAGAAGGCAACATAGCGATTGATGGTATGCATTTCAAGTTGTTTCAGCAAACAAGGGGAGCAAGTGGTAAATTGAAATGGATTAAAATTAAGCTAGTATACAAAAGTGACACATTTTCCTCGGAAAAAATATTTAATCAACCATGAACGTTTTTGTAACATCGAAATATAACAGACTACGTAATTGATGCCAAACCTTATGTAGAATAACCACCTCTAGAAAGAGATGCCGATGTTTTCTGGTTTAAATTAATATTAGATTTTAATGGCCTTCTATTAATAAGTATATTAAGCTGAGAAAATATGAAACCTATAAAACACATTTGCTGAAGCAATAGAGTATTAAAAACTTCTATCATCAAAGGTCATTTAACTATATTTATCGCAGTATCCAACAGAGGAGCATACAAAAAACAAGTTGATAAACACAGTTCTTCAAGCTGCTATACGGCTGTTGGCAAAAATAGAGAGAAGAGATTAAAGGTATGGCATAAGGAGACTTAAACAGTCTTAAGAGAGAATCAAAAATCACATAGCAATATATTGAGAAAAATAATTACAGAAAACGAAGTCGTACACAAGGTAACAGAGCCAAAAGATTTGACCAGAAAAAAGCATCGAGGCAGCTCGCGAAGATACATCAATATTATCAAAAATAAGAGGCACAGAGAAAAACACAGACTGAATCATTTAAGCAAGGAGGAGTGGACGATATGCAGATTAGTGTAACGGAGAATCAAATTTAGTGATTTGTGCTGTAATATTACAAGGACTGGAAAAAGCTCAAAATATGCTGAGAAACAAGAAACAAGCTACTGCAGATAGTATTAATATGGGAGATTTTGAGTACAGTGGGTTACTTGTAAAACTGAGGCTGTCACATATCCTTTAAAAATGTTTGTAGGTGGCTAAGTCACATCGTTACTCAGGAAAGGTGAATGAAAAAATCATGTTAACCACATTATTGCTGAATTTTGAATATAAAATGTATGCTCGGACAGCCAAAATAAACACTCAAAATGTAGCAGAGGAAGTACAAGGAGGAAAAGAAATGGTTTCCGGAAAAGTTTTTCAGGTACTGACAAAGTACTTACAACACAAAAAGATACATAAAATGGATTTGATTTGAATTATTTAGATACACATACTAACTGCACCAAATACACCATCTGGAAATAAGGAAAAGTCCCCTCTGACTGGACAAAGGGAATCACAGTGCCAATATTTAAAAAGGGTAGCCGAAGAAAATGTAACAATTACAGAGGAATAACTCTTCTATGTCATGGACTCAAGCTAATGGAGAAAATTATAGAAGGGCAGGCTGACGAAAGTCATTGAACCACAGCTTGAAGAAGAGCAGTATGGATTTAGACCTGACACATCAACAACAGATCTCCTCTTCACTACTCATATGATCATGGAAAAACATTGGGAGAGGGGAAGAGATGTCATATTTATTTTCTTAGATATTGAAAAGGCCTATGACAGCATACCAACAAACTTGATCACCAAAGTTAGAAAGGTTTATGAGAACTGCCAAAGCTGCATTCAAATTGAAGAATCCTACTCGGACTGGTTTGTGACTACCAAAGGTGTTCAGCAAGTAGAGCATTCATCATTGTAATGGACGAAATTATGAAAAGAGTAGAACAGCAACTCAACCCTGATGACTTTAAATCATTTGCATTTGCAGATGATGATCTGATTTGGGGATATACAGAAGAGGAAGTGCAACAGAAACTGAACCTCTGGAATAAGCATTTTAAGGAATTTGGCCTTAAAATAAGCCACACAAAAACAGTGGTTATGGCTGTCAGCAGACAGAATATGAAGCCCGTTATCTATCTGGATGGCGAACAATTGAATCAGGTGGATAATTTTCAGTACCTTGGCAGTAAAGTGACCTCTGACAGTCGACCCCAGATTGAAATTACCAATAGGGTACAAAAAGGAGCTCAGTTTTCCATCAAGTTAGACACCTTTTGTGGGACAATCATGTACCAATTACAGCCAAAATGGCACCGAATAGTTCACACTTCTTGCCGATTACAACGTACAGCCTGGAAGTATGTACCACTACCAACAGAGATTAAAACAGACTCCAGGCGGACGAGATGAAGTTCCTGAGATCAATGGTCCAGAAAACCAGAAGAGACAAGATCAGGAATGAAGTGATCCGCAAACAGATCCCAGTCAGTGCAACCCACCGAGAAAAAATTGCCAATGCAAGATTGCGATGGCTAGGACACGTCAAGCGGATGGACCCTACAAGATCACCGAGGATATGACTGGAAAAGAATTGGAGGGTAAAAGACCAAGAGGCCGGCCCAGAAGGAGATGGACTGATCTTGTGAAATTAGACCTACAGGATAAAGGTGTACAATGGACCAAAATCCAAGAAGAGGAAACATACTTGGACAGGCAAAAGTGGAGAGCGCTCTTACACCGCACCCAAGAAACTGGAGACGGAAGAAGATGATGATGATACTAACTGCACCAAGGATTTTGATAAGATAAAAAATAACTGCTTGGCGTACTAGAGAAGACATTTGGGGAAAATATGCTAAGATCAAAAATGTGTTCGCGAGGTTTTTGTATCAAAAGACACGCATGTAATGTCACACGCTTTGAAAAACATATTGAGAATAAATCTAACTGAAGTTGTATGAAACAATCACAATCTATTTTACGGAAGTGAACCGTCGGTGCTCAGGAAGATATTAATTAAATAAAAGTCTAGAAAATGAAATTGGTGTAGGATGTAGAGAAGCATACCAGATATGTAGTAACGAAATATGGGAGAGATCATAGATTTTCACAGTAAGTGACAAAACAGAAGAGTAAAATATAAAGGTAAGGTACACATATTATAAATAAATAAAGAACGCCTTCCAAAGGAGACTGAAGTATAAGATCGAACGTAAAAGAGATACAGCAAGTTCAAGAAGAAATCGGTTCAGAATTCGAAAGGGGTTAGACGGGTAAATCAGTGAAGAAGGAGAAGAATGTTCTTTCCGCATCTTCTGACCCAGATTATAATAGCAAGAGACAGAAGTAACACGAAATTATCATTCTACCAAAATCCTCACAAAACTGATAAAAAGTGACTTAATACGAAAACACACGCGCGAAAGTAATGAATATCACACAATGTTTCTTTACCCCTGGTGACTAAATGCATCTTTCGTTGTTGATAATGAATTAGTCAAACCTCGATCTACATTTCCAAAAGCCACCCTTCAGATGTTTCAATACCATCAAAAGATCCAAGTAAATGAGAAACGTCAGAACATACACAACATTCAGTACAAGTGGTTTAAATATAATCCGAAAAAAGCTAACGCTATACAAATTTGGCTGATTCGACCCATAACCTGTACTGGAACAGAGTGAAGGATAGAACTTCTTAAATAATGAATGCGACAAAAACATGCAAAGATTATTTCCTTCTGAAGCCATGTACTCCCTTTTCTCGTCGAGAAGCCTCTCTTATCTCACTATCGAATTGCGTTTATTATTTATTTATTTATGTGTATTTATTTATTTATGTGTGTGTGTGTGTATGTATGTATGTATGTGTGTATGTGTGTTTGTGTGTGTGTGTGTGTGTGTGTGTGTGTGTGTGTGTGTGCATGCGTGTATTCCAAATCACTTTACAACTTACATCATCATTTGAAAATGTAATTAGTGTGGCTTTTGATATTGGGCTGCGTGAATGCGAAAGTGATTTGGGATGTGATAACGTGACTTAAGTGACGTGTGCACATTGTTCTCTTCCACTTTGTTTTAATCACTTCATCGAAATCCTGCATCTGTAGTTTCGGGACTAATATAAGCACTATCAGGTGTGTGGTACTGCTGTGTATGCGTGTTTTGCGATATATTAACAAACCTTAAGCAGAGTGTTTTTGGCACTGTTGATTGATAATGTAATGATACGCTGACATCACTGAATTACGTACAATTTCCTTCATATGGTATTGATATCTTGTTGTTTGTTTCTCTCTATTAAAATGTTACTTGAGCTAGAATGCAACGTTTTGCATGGAAATGACGCACACCACTGTTTTGTTTATGCCCGCTTCTTATTCTAAGCATGTTTTCGTGCGGTTCCAAGTGTTCGAGGTCAAATGTGTCCCTTGTAAGTATTAATAGAGGAAGTGTTTCCATATGTATGTTTTAGTATGTTCTTTGTGTGATACTCTTTTTGTGAAATGAGTAGTTTATTATATGTAGATTGGAAACCGTCCCGGCATTCGCCAGGCTGAGGAAAACCGCCTAAAACTGCAATCAGGACAGCTGGTACGCGGCGTCAGGGCTCGTGCCGGCCGCGTTGTACTTCTCCGATTTAGTGAGCATGGCCCCAGTGTAGTGAGCTAAATATTTTTTTTTGTTTTTTGCTTATGGCTTTACGCCTCGTCGACGTCGAGGTCTTTAGAGGCGGAATGGGCTTGTGGCAAGGAATGGGAAGAAATTCGGCAATGGCCTTTTAAAGAAAGCATCCCGGCATTCGCCTGGAGTGATTTGTGGAAACCGTCGAAAACAAAAATCTGGATGCCCTGACAGGGATTCGAACCGGCATCCTGCCCAATGCGAGGCCAGAGCGTTAACCGCTCACACACTGGCGGGTAGTCTAGTTACACTTCGTAATCCTATTATCTTCTAGTAGATATCTTGTATTTGCTCGGATTTTCCTTTAATTCTGTGTTGTGTTGACCATCATTCCTATAGCCGCAGTATAATACTAAATAGTACCAGATGTCATCAGTAGCGTTCGGATCTTTATGACGAAACAAATAGAGAAATATGCAGGCAAATATGACCTTAATAATGGGTAAATATGACCTAAAAGTGACAAAATATGACCAAACATTTGAAGTTAATATACATCAAAATATACTCAATTAGACATCATTTACCAAGTAGTGTCGCTTTCATGTAGACAGATAATTTTCAGAATAGAACTCTTTCATCTGTACTAATATACTCCTTTCAAAATTCCCTTACGTAACTTCGCACTTCCAGAAAATTTTACTTTCGGCATGGCGGTACGTCTACTCACTGATCCACTGTAGATTTAACGATGACAGGATATTTCGTTGAGATATTGATTGACGCGTATCGACACAGGCATGCTTCTGCTGCATTGTCGAGATTAACAGGCGGGCAGAACATTACTTTAGAGCAGCGGTTCCCAACCAATGGGTCGCGACCCACTGGGGAGTCGCGGCGTGTGTTTTGGTGGGTCGCCACAAAAATATATCTTTTATTTCATCTATTTTTTTAAAAAAATTAGACGATATTTTACAAGTTCAATAATCATGAAAGCTTTTAGCGTAAAATAAAACTATGTGACAAAAATATTCTTAAACAGTCATCCAGTATTACGCAATAACTTCGTTGTGAGATATAGCAGCGGCAGTAATCGCACAATCGTTTTGGCAACTCCTGAATTTCTCATCTCCGGCCCCGCTCTGGAGCGGAGATGCGCGCGCATATTACCTACAATTTTACTTCTCTCATTGTCATTTTCTTGTTTATTCTTGAAACCAAAGTCTTTGACCAAAACAATCTTTCTCTGCTTGGGGGCATCCATAAATTACGTGAGGTGAAATAGGGGAGGGGGGGGGTCCGGCGAAATCTCACCAGATCTCACCAAGGGGGAGGGGGGGATCTACGGAAATCTCACGTGAGATTTTACGAAAAATTTGGGGACAGTAGAGCCAAAAAAAAAGGTCCCAAATTTGCGGCAAAGTCGATTTTAGGAGAGTATTTCGTCAAAAAAGTTAGGGTGTGCCCTAAAAAAAAAGTTTCCAGGGCGATTTCTAGGGGGGGTTCTCACGGACCAGATCTCACCAGAGGGGGGGGGGGGTCCGGCCAGATCTCACTAAATCTCACCAGGGGGGAGGGGGGGGTCCAGAAATCCGGAAAAACACCTCACGTAATTTATGGATGCCCCCTTATGAGAGTGAGTTATTGTTTGCGTTTTGTTTTGATTGAGAATAGATTTAATGTGATTAATCGTGGAATTTCAGCAGTCAACTTGATGAGGTGATGGTCTTTGCAGCCGCCTCCCGGTCTATAATATGTTTTTTGCTTTATCTATTATCAATTCTTGTTTTTGTTGATAGTATATCTTTTGTACGAAAATATGACTTTTCGTAGAACAGGATAGTCGATAGTGTATCTAGGTCATACATCAGTTCCCATTCTGATATTAGATAGAGCCTCATATTAAGTGGGTCGCGAAATTTATTTTTACTTAAAAGTGGGTCGTGTATCAATAAAGGTTGGGAACCGCTGCTTTAGAGAGTGAAAATAATGTATAACTGTAATTATTAATTGGTGAATTCTGACCAGAGTGAAAATTATTTTTTTCCCCAACAGTTCTGTGAATAATTATCTTAATTTCTTCTCATCTATATCTAGTGAATTCCCGGTACTATTAAAAAAAAATACCTGATTTTTCCTCAAAATATGACAATATGACCATAAATATTATATAAATATGACCAAAACATGTAAACTGGTCTAAATATGCATTTATATGCCCTATAAAAAAAATCATTTAAATACAATCAGAAACGTTGAATCAGTGTTTAATTCAGCATTTCAGCTCAAAAAGAAGGCAAGGAAAAAATATGACTTGACTACTGTTCGGATCTTTAGGACATCAGTAATCGTTATTAACAAAACCAGCGTAAATGTTTGAAATGCTTAGTTGTATTGTTGCATGATTTTAGTTTTTCTCCCAAAAAGAACACAGAGCGGTTCATAAGGGAGCGTGCACAAACCACGTGGCTCGGTCCAGGGGGGGGGGGGAGGGGTTGGTTGGAATGCTACACTGGGCTACGTGGGGGAGGGGGGGGGGTTCCAAGCCAGGCCACGTAGCTTTCCATTCCTAACATTTTTCACAGTTAAAATGAGGAACAGAACTCACAACAGCATGTATTTATTTCCGTCAGTTAATTATCTCCTTATATAATTTACAATCGTCTAACAAGAGAAAACAGTAAAAAAATGTCTTCTGGAATCAAAAGGGAAAAAAGCTACTTGCTACGTGGGAAGGGGGGGGGGGAGAGGCAAAAGCTACGCAGGGCTACGTGGGGGGGAGGGGGGGTTCATAGTAAGCGAAAATGGAGCTACGTGGTTTGTGCACGCTCTGGAATGAGCATGCTGTGGGCACTGACCCTGAGGTGCGGCCGGGCGAGTAGCTCGCGCAGCTCTGCGATGTCTTGGCGGGTGTCGGGCGTGGGCGGCGGTACCGCGCGCTCCGCCTCGCGCAGGCACTCGCACACCTCGCGGCACTTCTGCACGGCGTCGCTGGGCGGCGCGCGCGTCGGGCTCACCACCTTGCTCGAGATGCGGTCGTACAGCTGAAACACAACAGACACCGCACGTTAACGCAGGGTGTCGTGTGGCAGTGGAAACAGGCCGTCTACTGCCCACACAGATTATATCTAATCATTTGGCAGTATTCCCAGCTAACAAACCAATACTCACCCATTTCATCTGTCACGAATTTATTGAAACTAGTGATCGCCCAGCGATCGAAATTCGACCGTAATTCATTAACTTGTTTAGTTTCTTTCATAAAGAGTAATAATCTAGTAATTCTCTGCATTACCTATAAAATTAAAACGATACACTCCACGCGTGACTGTATAATTTTAGCTTCTAATCTAACCATAGCGAAGGATGAAATGTATTTATCGATGGTTGATTTAGGCCGGAAAACTGCTTTAGCTTTATGAAACACGCGCATTTAAATGTATCTATCAAAATAATTTCGTCATTTTGTGTGTTCGCTATTTAAATTTGGTCTATTATCATCCTTATTTCTTGTCTCTCTCTCTCTCTCTCTCTCTCTCTCTAATGAAATTACTGAAATTAAAAAATCAAAAGACACTTAACCAAAGTTTAACATTTTAAATAATCAAATGACCATATAGTATCTGGCAGAATCGCTACATTCCTTTTATAACTTCGAACATTAATCTCTACTTTATCCGAGTCTTTCGTTTTACCAAAGACCATAGAGTGTCTCAATGCGGGGAATTCTCGTAAGATCGTTGGCTCCGATCCTATTTCACGCGCGTGCACACACGTTCACAAATTAATTAATTATTTTAATATTCTATTTGTAACAGGTATTAACTATGCTTATTACATTTTTGGGTGGGTGGGACATTCTCCACCAGTGAAAAACTGTTACTGACCTGTTGCAATTTTGATTAACTGTTTCCTTATAATGGCCTCTTCACGTTTAGCACTCTCCTTTTCCGGAAAAGTCGCCACGAATTAAATTAAAAATGCCGAAATATGGGAACCGCGAAATGTTAGCAGCACTATAAAAATGACAAAATAATTATCGGAACAGGGATCATAGCAACCTAAATAGGTTCGTTTTGTCATAGTGATCATGGTTAGGTTGAAATTCGGCCTGGACCAAGAGTAAAACGTTGACGGGAAATTCGTTCTGCGCAGCCCATGTCGCAAACCAGAGACAAACTGCGCATTTGTTTACAACTGAAGCAATCGATTATCTCTGACTGCTTATATCGATTCCAAGGTTTGTAAAATATATTATATATAATTTTATCTTTCTGTATTTCTGTAAGTTCCTCCGTTTGCCCAATATTCTGGCCGCTAGCTACGCTATCTACCAGCCCTCGAAATGTTGCTTCTTGCTTCTCTATAAGTTCAGAGATTAATTTTGACTGCTTTGTTTCACCAAAGAAGACAAAGTAAGGCCGCTAGCTGCGCCATCTACCAGCCATCTGAGCGAACTACGTAGGCGAGCGAGCGTTTTATTTTACTTAATTTAATGTATTTGTAACGCATATTATATATAGATTTTAGCTTCCTTCACTTTTTCTCCATATAATCTTTAACTATGCCAAATCTCACACTTCTCCGTGCGCGCAATATTCTTAAAAATGTAACATATGTTTTCGCTTAGCGTATTAATTAATATATAGATTCAACAAAACATTAGTCAGACAGACTCTTTGATGTCAGTGGGTTGCTGGCGTGTCCAGTGCCGTGAACCTGTCGTACCAGGGTCTACAGACACCCGTCACGTCAGTTATGGATTGGTCTCTCATGTCAGTATTGTTCAACGAGCCTGGCATATTAGTTGTATTTGAACTTCGTCCTCAAAAATTCTAATAAACGCATAGGAAGCGAATCACTTGTAGAGCGCTCCATAAAACGAAGTTCCAAAGTTATGTGAAATAAGCATTTGACACGGTGCAATCGAAAAAACTGATGGATATCTTGAAGAGGAAAGGTGTAGGCTGGAAGGAGGGAAGGTTGGTAGAGAGCGTATATTTACAACAGAATGTAAGAATAAAGATCGAAAACGAGATGTCGGGAGAAAGCAGCATTGGGAGAGGCGTAAGACGAGGTTGTTGCTTTTCCCCATTATTATACAATTTATACCTGGAAGAAATGGAAAAAGAGGAGTGCGTAATGGAGGCAGGAGAATAGAGTGCATACGATTTGCTGATGATATGGTCTTGGTGGCAGAAAAGCGAACAAACTCTAAGCAGAATGCTGTAAGACCTAGATGAAGCTTGTGAAGAGTTTGGAATGAAAAATCGATGCAGCAAAAACTAAGAGTATGGTGATTGGAAAAGGAATGTAACTAATAAATATTAAGATAGGACAAGCTGATATCAGCCAAGTAAGATCATTCAAATATCTTGGAAGTACAATCAGTGAAGACTTGAGATGCCACCAAGACGTAAAAATCTCGCATTGTCGTAACGAAGGAAGCGTTTAATAGGAAGAGGCGACCATTAACTGGAAAATTAGACAAAGCGCTCAGGAAAAGACTTGGTAAATGTTTTGTACGGAGTGTGGGTCTTTATGGAGCATAGACGTGGACACTGAGGTGAGAAGATGAAAAACGGTAGGATTTTTTTTTTTAAACTGCTTTACGTCTCTCAACAGAGAGATCTTTAGAGACGGGAAAGGACGGGGGGCAAGGATGGAGACAAGGAATGGGAAGGAATTCGGCCATGGACTTTTGAAGGAAGCATCCCGGCATTTGCCAGGATTACTATCAAAAAATTGCAGCGAAACACGTGCCGCTCTATTTTATTACTCAAATTACACATAACTTTCTCCGCATGTGTACATCAAATTAGGCTTAACTTGAGGAACTGAGCCGTACTCGGCTCGTATTGTGTGTTCTTCTGTCTCTAGTTCTTGCTGAGCCCGCGTGCTCGTTTCTCCGTTAGAGAGCGCTGTGGCTCCTTGCTGCCCTCTACCGGCCGACAGAGTGTATATAATTGGGGACACGGAACCGCTGGGGCAGCAAGGTCTGGTGGTTTGACCGGGTGGCCAGGAAGTGCTACATCTGGTGGATTTGTGTGTCCACCGCGACCGTTCCTCGTTCGCTTGAATCGAGGGAATTTCTCCGATACGCTCTTGTCCGAGAGGGGTGTCCTGTAGACTCGGGAGTACTGTGGCGAACGACGCTGGTGGTGACTTCGATTTGATACTTGCCATTTTCTTGCCCTGTTGGGTATGGGAGGTAGTGTGCCTGACAACTCCAACTACAAAGTGCGTCGCCTACTGCTTCTTCGTTAGTTGTTTTTGGGGAATGGACAAATTCCCCGGTCTGTGGTGTTAATAATTACAGCCCCCTTATCAGTCGGTGTGGATGGTAAGGACTTGTGCGCTGGCATGCACACACTATAGTGTGTCAAGACCGTTGGTAAGAACATCATTTTTATGGTTAATTTGTTGGACGCCGAGGTACTCTGATTCCTCTTCGTTTGAAATGAATGCCGTAATTTGGCTCATCTGTATAAATTGTGTTTGGTATTACTTGCAGATTTGTTACATGCTGGTAAATTAGTGAGAGCCAGTCTTGTTATTTTCTGTTGTTTGATATAAGTGGAATTATTTGTGATTACAGGATTTATTCAAATCATACTCTGCAAGATCAAAGTTTCTTATGTATTATATTGTATCATATTATTTGTGATTACGGGATTTATTAAGATCTTAATCTGCAAGATCGAAGGTTTGTGTTATTTGGTATTATATTTGTGATATTCTCTGTAAGTTTAATCATTGTCTTTGATTATTGTAATAAAATGCTTAACAAGGCTTGGACTTTATAACCATGCTCCCACATGCTTCCCACTGAGTCCTTTGTGGCTAATAACAACTACTACCACTTCAGGAACATATACCAAGTATTTAATACAAAAAACTCAACATTTAGTTCAAACGCGTTATCAAAGCAAAGACTCAACACGCTTCCAGAAGACTTTAACAGCAGTAGAGGACATTAAACTCGTTAGCTCAAGGTTAGAACATACAGTACTGGAGAGTTAACAACCTGGACAGCAATTTAAAGTCATCTGTTACTTGGCGTAGACAATCCCATAGCAACCAATGACGCCATAGTGCCAAAAAGTTTCATTACGGCAGGTACTGAAGTGTGTATAATGATTCTTTTAATGGCTTTTCCATCACATGAAAATTGTGACGCTTGCTAGAGACATCGAAAAAGCACAATCAACAAGTATTAAGTAATATTTACTAATAGATTTTTTAATTTTTTTGCTTATGGCTTCACGCCTCGCTAGACTCCTTCTTTACTCTCCTAGCCCTTAGGCTAAGAGATTCTAATTCGCAAGTTCTTGCCTATTCGGCATCACCTTCCTAATTGCTGTTTGGGTTTGTGTGGTATTTTGCTTTTTGGAATTGGCTTTGCTTTGGAGCAAAAATTTTTTTTTTTTTTTTTTTTTTTTTTTTTTTTTTTTTTGCCCCTGGCAAGAAGTTGTTTGCCAGCTATCGTGTTGCTAATGCTGCCGCAACTGCTTGCGCAGTCGCTTCTGCAACAATTTGTGGTAGTTTTGTCATGGCGTCGGCCATGGATTGGAGCAGACTATGCAGGTCGGCGGCTGTGTCCGGCTTGGAGGGGGGGCGCTTGTCGCCCCATCCTCTCGTCCTGGTGCCTGCAGTCTGTCTGGTTACTGTTGCCGGGGCCTCCTTGCGTGGCCTGTTGACCCTCTTGTGTGGTGGCGCTGTCGTCTCTTGGTCGCGTGCAGCGCGAACTGTGTTGTCCGCAGTGGCGACTGGTGTTTGGCTTTGTTGTTTCGGCGTCTTGCGGAGATTCTTCCTGGCGATGCACCCACTGTATGAAGCTGCGTGGGTTCCGCCACAGTTGCAGCAAGTGGGTTCTGCATCGCGGGGAACGGGGCAATCAGGAAGTCCATGATTGCTTCCCCACCTCACGCAGCGCTCGTCCTCAGTGCAGTCGCGGGCCAAGTGCCCGCCGAACTGTTGACATCTGAAGCATTGGGCGAGCGCCAGTGGAGGCCTCCTCTTCGCTTCGACGCGGATCCTGTGCCCAAGTAGTTGCTGAGGCCGCTCCTCCCACCTCAGGGGCCTATCCGGTTGGAAGGCATAAAGTGGGAGGCGTTCCTCGGTTCCTGGGCGTCGCATCTGATGGAGGTTTGTGGCGACAATGCCGCCGCTTCCTAGCTCCTTGATGATTTCTTCCTCCGCAGTCTCCGCAGGCAGCCCACGGATTACCAGCTTGTGTGGTCTTCTTGGAGTCTGGAAGGAATGGCGGATGCCATTTCCCTCTAGAAATTTCTGCAAAGTCTGCAGCTGGTCCGGGTGTTGCGGCAGGAAGCGGAGGCCACCATGCACAGGGAAGCTCATGATGTGTGTTGCTGTCTCCTCCCAGAAGGCTGCCACCAGCTCCATGAAGTTGCCTTCATATATGGCGGTGACAGGCAGCACTGGGCCTTGCGCCGTGGCGTGCTCAGTCTCTGCGTAGGGCTGAGCGTCTTCTTCCATTTGTTCCTCAGTGCTTGCTGGTTTGTCGTCTCCGCCGTTGGTAGTTTCCCCATGGATTGTTGGGTGCTCGTCTTCGTCGTTAGTGAAGTAGTGCCATTCCCGGCACTGGTGTGGTGATGACGTGGTATCTTCTGGCTGGAACGGCATGGTGAGGAACCTTCTTCTCTGGAAGTTGATGTGGCTGTCCATTGAGAAGTCCGGATGCAGTACCGTCGGAATTACTAGCGCCTCTGGCCAAGTCTTGCACTTGGGGCGCGCCATTTTGTTGGTGAGGTGGCTGTACTTCCGGTCGGACAGGCACTGGAGGAAGGTATCGAAGTTGTTTGTTGGCAGCTGCCAGCTGAAGTCTTGGTCGTCCAGGTGGATGTTCAAGTAGAAGGACCATTTGTCAGGGCTTGTTGGTGACAGCCGGTACCTCCACGCTGACAGGAAGTCGTCGGTGTTGAGGTCCGCGAGTTTCCCCCTGTAAGTGGTTTGCTGCTCTCCGCAGCGCCTGCGGGTCCATTCCACAGAGTAGGTGATTTGCTTCGGGAAGTCAGGGCCGACGGTACCGTCTGCGGTCCCGGCCGTAGGTGGAGCCGTGTGCTCCAGCCGGTCCGGCAGTGAGCACTGGTCGCGCGCTCCTGCGCCGGGGTCTTGCCCGCCGTCTTCCCCACCCTTGGCGGCGGAGACAGCTGAGGACCGTCCGTCACCGCTCCGCGGCGCAGAGTGAGATGTTACTGCGGGAGCGGGCGTGGACTTGCTCGGCGACGGCGGTGCGCTCTGCTGGCGAGAAGGCGTACTCTCGGCAGAGAGCAGGCGGCGCTGTCGCTTTCTTGTCATGGTTCTCGTTGCTGGCTCACTATGAGGCCCGCTGCGGTAGCGGGGTCGGCTTTACGGCAAATCTTCAATGTCTCCGTGCTGCTCGGCTGGTGTGTCCTCATTGGCTGCTAGCTCAGAAGTCCTCCCTGCCTCTCTGGACCCTCTAGTTGGCCTCTCTGCTAGTCTAGTTGGCTTCACGCCTCGTCGATGTAGAGGACTTTAGAGGCGGAAAAGTACTGGGGACGACGAACGGGAATGAATTCGGCCATGACTTTTTGAAGGAACAATCCCGCCACTTGCCTGGAGTGATTTGGGGAAACCATGGAAAACCCAAATCTGGATAGCCGGACGGGGATTCGAACCAGAGTCCTTCCGTAACAGTTAGTGCGCTCACAAATAAGCACAAATGTGATTGGTCACCGAAGGTAGATCAAACTAAACAGGAGGTCGGCGTACAGGACAGTTAAGGACTAGGACAGACAACGAGCCAAGCTGGTAGGACGTCTGGCGGTGCGCTGTCGAACTCAATTCCATTGTTTCTGAACTGAATAGTATAGGTTACTTAGAGGCGAAAAAAAAACAACAACTTTAAATTGGCCATTAAACTTTACCTCACCCAGAATAATATGATTAATGTGCAGAGTAAGGATACGTCAAAT
This sequence comes from Vandiemenella viatica, assembly GCA_031002005.1. Classification (NCBI taxonomy): domain Eukaryota; kingdom Metazoa; phylum Arthropoda; class Insecta; order Orthoptera; family Morabidae; genus Vandiemenella; species Vandiemenella viatica. Next base: position 184,657,140 of record JARYHS010013631.1, on the reverse strand, counting down.
TATACAGGGTGATACAAAAAGGTACGGCCAAACTTTCAGGAAACATTCCTCACACACAAACAAAGAAAATATGTTATGTGGACATGTGTCCGGAAACGCTTACTTTCCATGTTAGAGCTCATTTTATTACTTCTCTTCAAATCACATTAAACATGGAATGGAAACACACAGCAACAGAACGTACCAGCGTGACTTCAAGGAAATGTTCAAAATGTCCTCTGTTAGCGAGGATACATGCATCCACCCTCCGTCGCATGGAATCCCTGATGCGCTGATGCAGCCCTGGAGAATGGCGTATTGTATCACAGCCGTCCACAATATGAGTTCTAACATGGAAAGTAAGCGTTTCCGGACACATGTCCACATAACATATTTTCATTGTTTGTGTGTGAGGAATGTTCCCTGAAAGTTTGGCCGTACCTTTTTGTAACACCCTGTATACTTATATCTAAAACCTTTATATTAATAAAATTTTATCAAAGTCTCTCGCGTTCTAGTGTGCAAGTATATTACTTCGGACTACTGCAGGTAACGTTTAACCATTTAAATCAGTATTAGTAAAACTAAAATTAATAATTCATATAGTCCATCGCGTAAATCCGTTTCTTTGTAACAAGATCGTCAAAGAAGAGTAGCAAGAAAAGCCAATCTAGAAGGAGACCTGACTGGGTGTTTCATTTTGAAAAAGCATTAAGTCCTTGAAAGTGGTTTTAGTGATTTCTGTAAATCTGAAGGTACCACAACGGTTGTCCACCTCCCACGATTAGATGTTCATTGTCAATGAGTGCACAATGCGATTAAACATCTCATTAATGGTACCAAGTCCTGAAACGAAAGTAAGTTACTGAGTGGTTACCAGATAAAGTAAGTACAGCCAAGACTTTTTCGACAAATTCTTCCTAGTGACACGGTGGGTCTGTCTTGCAGAGGCAACACACGTGTGTATTCGGGGGACGGGGCCGCACGTGGCATGCGAAACGAGGCGTCCCCCAACCCTACGCAGGGTACACAGCGGGAGGGGGAATCCGTAATGTAAAGCCATCGTGAACCAAATTCAGGATAGATCTGAACTTTTTCGTCTCGCACTGTCAGTAAAAATCGTCACGTAATGAGCGACAACATCGCGTACTGACATTGAGGATCGATGAGGAAATTAGTATTATTATTGCAGCTATATCGATACTTTTTTCAGGATGTAGCCTCTTTAAGTCTAATGAGCTATATATTAGAATTTAATTCTACATAGTTTTGCTGTAGTTCTTTCCAGGCTGATCGAACTTGAGCCACCCTCTTCCAGTTCACGCCTGTAACTCGACGTATATCCTTATCCCAGCGATCCGGGGGTCATCCTCTTGCTCTTTCCGGGTTTCTCGGTATCCAATCCAGCACTACCGTAGTCCATCTTTCATCTCTTTTGCGAGCAATATGACCGGTCCATTGCCATTCTTGGGTCATCACTCTTTTTAAGATGTCTGTTACTTTAGTTATGGAACGAATGTGCACGGCCCTTTTCCTGTCTCTTCTTGTAACAGAAATTTGTTTGGAATAATTCTTTTGGAGTCATGAAGATTGTAAAATCAGTATTTTATTTATTTATTTATTTATCAATCTTGTTCCATGGATCCCTGCTGAGGAAGTACCTCTGGGATATGAAACATGTCATTGTTGATACATATACACATAATATGAGTCATATAATAGTAAATATATATATATACATATTTTACAAATACAAGAAATAATAATAAACATACATTTTTGCAACTGAGTTCTGCAAACGTCATAATGAGTACAATTAATTATTTTCTTCAAATTCTTGAATGGAGTAGAAGGAGTTGCCAAAAAGATAATCTCTAAGTTTTTGTTTGAATACATCTTTATTATCTGAAAGCTGTTTTATACGAATAGGTAGTTTATTAAACAGATGTATCCCAGAATAATTAACTCCTCTCTGTACTAATGACAGAGATGTTTGTGTTTTATGCAAGTTATTTCTGTTTCTTGTATTGAAACTGTGTACCTGTGAATTAGGTGTAAACAGGTTAAAATTTTCTATGACAAAGCTCATGAGAGAATATATATACTGAGAATACATATAAGAATATTGAGTTTCTTAAAGAGTTGTCTGCAAGAAGTTCTTGGTTTTACCCTACACAGAAACTTAATAGCTCTTTTCTGTGCTATGAAAACTTTTTTACTTTGTGAAGAGTTTCCCCAAAAAATTATGCCATATGACATTACTGAATGAAAATATGAGGAGTACACCTGTTTCATTAATTCTAGATCTGCTGTTAGAGAAAGTGTTCGTATTGCGAAGGTGGCACTACTTAACTTTGTCAGTAGTGTAGTGATATGATCATGCCAACAGAGTTTCTGATCTATTTTAATACCAAGAAATTTTATACTCTCTGTTTCTAAGATTGTGTTGTTTTTATAGTTTATACATATATCTGGCTGTGCATAGTTTTTTGTTTTAAACCTAATATAATGTGTTTTTTCAAAATTTAATTTTAATGAATTTGCCATAAACCAATTTGCTACTACTCTAAGTACTTCATTTACATTAAATTCTATAGTACTGTTAGGTGTTTTACGCACAGTCAGGTTAGTGTCATCTGCAAATAAAACACTCTTAACTATGTCGGATAAATTTCCAGGAAGGTCATTGATGTATAACAGAAAGAGGAGGGGACCTAAGACAGAGCCTTGTGGAATTCCATGTTTTATTTTCTCCCAGTCTGATGAAGCATCTTTACTTATTTTAGAATCAAAAATTGAAACTTTTTGCATTCGGCTTTCAATGTATGATTTAAACCATTTACCTGCGGTCCCAAAAATACCATAGTATTCCATTTTTTTCAAAAGTAATTCATGATTTACACAGTCAAATGCTTTTGCAAGATCACAAAATATTCCTACAGGATTCATTTTATTATTCAGTTCCTCAAATGTGTTATTTAAAAATGAATATATAGCCATTTCTATGGATGATCCTTTTTTGAACCCAAATTGTGAATTAGTGAGGATATTATAGTGTGTAACATGTTTTATTACTCTACTATACATGACTTTTTCAAAAACCTTTGAGAATATTGAAAGTAATGAAATGGGACGATAGTTGTCTACACATGTTACTTCTCCTTTTTTAAATAATGGTTTTACAACAGCATATTTTAGTCTATCGGGAAAAACACCTTGTATTAAGGATTCATTACAAATGTGAGCAAGTACATGACTGATACAGTCTGAACATCTTTTCAGTAATTTACTTGAAATATTGTCATAGCTGGAAGAATTTTTAGGTTTTAATTGTTTAATGAGTTTATTTATTTCTGAGACTGTTACTGGTGGCAATTTCATCTCCACAAAGCTATTTGGAAAAGCAGTCTCAAGAAGCCTTAGAGCACTATGTGGGGATTGCTTTTCTATGCCTAATTTATCTACTACTGACGTAAAATGTTTGTTAAATATTTCACAAACTTCCCCTACTTCGCTATACACATATCCATTTTGTTCTATTTTTATGCCTTTAGAGTGATTTACAGTTTTTCCTGTTTCAGTCTTTATTATATTCCATATTGTACTCATTTAATTGTCTGAATTTTCCATTTTCGCCGATATGTACCTGTTCTTGGCCTTCCTTATTACATTTCTTAGTATTTTAGAATAAAGTTTATAGTGAACTTTCAGCGCATAGTTATCTGATTCTCTCATTTTTAAATAAAGGTCCCTCTTTGTTTTACTAGAGATTCTAATACCCTTTGTTATCCATCCCATGCCCAGTTCATTGTTTGGAGTGTTGAGAATTTTCCTTTTTTTGAAACTACCTTCAAAAAGTGTTAGAAATATATTCAGAAAGGAATCAAATTTCGCATTAACACCCTGCGCATTATATACTTCTAACCAGTTTTCATTGTTTAAGGTATCTATGAAGTGTTTTATATTATTTTCACTAATATTTCTTCTATAAACCCAGCTTTTCTTTATCTGTTTAACAGTGTTCCTGGACTCGATACATAATAGCTGGGCATCATGATCTGAGATACCATTTATTACTGGAAGTATGCTGTAATTACTGCACTGAGAAATATCTATAAAACAATTATCAATTGCAGTCCTGCTATTATTTTGTATTCTCGTACGAAAATTTACAAGTGCTGTTAAGTTAAAAGACAACATCAAGGCTTCCATATCTAATCTATCATTGCTGTGATTCAGAAAGTCAACATTGAAATCTCCACATAATACTATTTGTTTGCTATTTGTAAAACTTAGTAGCAAAGACTCTAAATGAGATAAAAAGTCTGAAATTACCTGAGGGGGCCCAGTAAATTGCTATCACTATCAGCTCTTCCTTATCATATTCTAGTTTAGTAACACAACATTCAAAGTGTTGTTCTATACAATACTTACTTACAACTACACTACTGCATTCAATATTATTTTTAACAAAAATGGCAACTCCCCCTTTCTCCATTTTACATCTGCAGAAATGAGAGCTTAATTTATAATTTGGGATGGACAGCTGAGATATTCCTGTATCAGACAAAAGATGCTCAGATATACACAAAAAACGGAGAAGACCAGTAAGAAATAAAATTGAAAATAGGAAAAAGTACGGTAGGCCTAGTATATAATCAGACTTGAGTCTCACAACATGGTCAACTCTGCACTGTGGAAAACATGAGTAGTTATATTACGAAAACGGCATATTTTACTCTAAAACATGTAAAGCAAATGAAAACTTTATGCGAACCTTTAAAGTTATTCTACCGTTCGACATTTCGAAAAAGAAAACAGAATTCGCCAAACATCGCACATTAGTTCCAAAACGTCTCTTAAAGAAAGAAAGAAATTCTAAAGACACCAAGGCCTTCGTCACATATTGAACAATATTCACTAAAAATGTATTATCAGTCAAATTCATGGAAAGTATTTTGCGCCAATGTCGCTCACTTACCTGTTCATCATTCAAGATGTCACCAAGGCTAAAAAGGCAGAAGTTTGTATAAAGCAAAAAATTAAACAGGAAATTAACTTACCTGACGTTGTAGTAGGGATGGATAAAACTATTTTTCTAAGTCTATTCAGATTTTGTTTAACATTTATCTAGCACTCCCCATGATTGAGACACTGTTGTATTTTTTCCCGAAGCTACATATTTCTTCTAATGTATAAAATTTACATCCCAAAAACAAATTAAAAGGAGAGTAGTGATGTTATGACATTTGGGGGCATTGAAACATAAGGAGATGCAAGGAAATTAACTTTTGACATTCAAAATCACTGGACCAGAGACTTGGGCTTTACAGTTCAAATAAATAACTAGTGGTGTTAAACTTCGCCTATTTTACCGTATTTTCAACGCCACAAGTTAAAAATATACAATACGAAATGTATGAACAAATTGTCATGAAAACTATAGCGAGAGGGATGTATTTCCATCTAGACAGAACAGAGCCATTTCCATTCTCCTCTTCATGTTTTGAAACTGAAATATGGTAATTAGAAATATACCTAATGAGCGATAACGCAATTAATCCCAAACGCATTGATGTCACGTATGCGCGTGCTACACTCTCAAAGCGTTTCGCTTTGAAATATTTACTACAACTGGCTAGCAACAAAATTAAGATGGAATTTATTTTCAGAGCTTAACCGATATATTTTGGTGGAGATGTTCTTTTTTAAAAACAACGATAATTAATTTTGGAAGAGGAAAGAAACGTCTGAAATTTAATAATTTGACTCGGAAAATTAATTTTTAACTAAACTGAATTATACCCGGCACCATCAAAAAAAAAAAAAAAAAAAAATCATCTCCTCGTAGAAAATATGCACGGTACGAACAACTGCAGTAAATACTATGCAAATGTGTATAAAAAATATTACAAATCTATCTACAGATATCTAACTACCCACAAAACGGTATTAGTTATTCGTCTACATACCTTCTGACATGTAACGAAAACCTATAATCCTTGAAACACTAACTGGAAGAAAGGTCTGGTCGATCTGCTTCAGTTCAAACTCTTCCTAATTTGCCAAGTACCTGCACAAGAACATATTCCTTCCACCGCTAGCAATTTACGTTAGATCACAAAGGAGTGTTGTGTTGCAACTTGGAAGACTGTTACTAAGCAACAGAGTAACAACTAAGATCCACCATGGCAATAACGCACAATGCACAATCAAGCCTAGTTTTTTAAATGGGTTGCAAACATCTCTATCACATGAATGTGCTCATGTATCTTAACAGTTGTTTAAAAGGTGGCGAAATAGGGATCCTCCCAATTAAAGTAGACACTCCTGGAAATACGCTCGGGTTTAATATACAGAAAAAAGGTAAATTATGTTTTAAACAAGGTGTGTAGGCTCGTTATGCCGAGAAAACATTTACGTGCATGAGATGCAAGATGTTATTTATTTAAAAAAATGTTCTTTTAATATTTATTTTTAATTGCAAAAAAGCAGGATTAAATTTAAATTACCCCCTCTAATTACAAAAGGAAAACACAAATGCGGAATTAAAAAAAGAATACATTTATGAATAAAACACTGAAAGAAATACATGTTTGTTTAACATTACACAAAAAATTGAAACTCAGCCAGCAAAAGAAAAAAAACAGAAACTGACAGACAATAAACAAATTGTTCCCGGCTAGGGAGAGCACGAAACTCCTTCAGTTTGGGCGTATACTGGGTGAAAATTGTTTATATGAAATTGTCACTTATCGTAACTGCTAGAGGCTGTCGGCGACCTTGATGTTTCCTTCACTATGAAGAAACACTTTTAACTCCATCTGGCAACTGAGGTGGGTTCACTTGTTTAAGCACATAAAGAAAACACCACGACAAATATTGTCGTGACGAAAACGCGACCTCCACGTTTCTTTGAAAACCGCGTACACACACACGTGCAGACTTTACGGGGTCCAGCCGCCAAATGCCCGCGACAGCTTGACCACTCTCACCCCCCGCCTCCGGGAGTGGCATCTCTACCTGCGTCAAAGAAAGCAACCTCGCCGACAACAGGACGCCAGCAGGAATCTGCCAACCTTCCCTGTCTTCCAAAACGGCTGGATGAAATGTCCCACAAATGGAGAGGTGACGGAAAATCAATGACAGCAGAGGCTGGACATTACAAAGGATGTATGGAAAACATTGATGAAGTAGTAAATCATCTCGAAGATTGAGAGGACGTTTCGTAATAGCAAATATAGTGATGTTAGTGTTGCAAACTTTACACACACACACACACACACACACACACACACACACACCTTCGGACACTAGATTGGAAATTAATCGAAAATAAAGAATAACATTCGCTGAATTGTGCGCTGCACAGAGTATTAAATAACATGTACTGAGTATTTTGCTAGTGCCAATTGATAACCATGTTTACAGAAAAAATGATAATAATAGTAATATAACTGCTATAAAATTAAAGTTCACATTCATGTACACCGTACATATTCTTTACAAGCTCTTGTTGAAAATGAAAGAAAAAAAAATGGCTCGCTTCGTTTCACTTGGAACGAACCTGTACCCTGAGATACCAATCAATTTGTTCTTTTCTTAACGCACGTTTTTATATCATTTTTGTCCTCAACCCTTCCCTTGATAAAAATTGGCAAAATTAAGCGGAATGTGACAGTAAAGTCGGTTATGTGTCACAAAAATGAGACCTGAATGGCTGACTGACTTTAATACATCGCAGTACTCCGTTACGGCAACAGGGAAAATTTTCGAGCATGTACTTTTTCTTAATGTAAAAATCGTCAGTATAGTTTTGTTCGCTAATATGAGGTGAAGAATAATTAACGAAACGGAATAATTTAAAAAAATTAAGAGAGCGAACAGGCGTCACGCAGAAAATATAATGCGTGATAATAAAAGCGAATTCCCAGACATACGATGGTCATTTCCGCATAGTGCTGAGACAGTACTGGGAAAATACTTAATATTTTCGAAAGTAAATACGAAACCATTTCACGCGAAGACATAGTGAAAATACATACACTGATTTTGTACCATTTTCCTGTCCATTGCTCCATAACACATTATTGACCACTAAATGCAAGAACTTTTGACGAAATAGAATTACTTTTATCACCCACAATCATCAGGACAAAATACTGTGTTCATGTGATCGATAGTGTCATCAGTCTCTCAATTGGTTTGATGCACTCCTCCATCCCTTCCTATCCTGTGCTAACCTCTTATCTCTACATACTCCATACAACCCACGTCCTCAATTATCTGCTTAATATATTCTAATCTCTGTCTTCCTCTACACTTTTTACCATCGAACGTTCCCACCACTAACAAATTAACCAATCCAGCAAGTCTCAAAATATGACCTAAAAGCCTGTCTCTTCTTTCTGTGAGCTTCTTCCACTAACTTCTTTCCTCGGCCATTATTTCCGAAACTCGTTCAATTCGTACTTTGTCTGTCCACTTAATTTCAAGCATTCTTCTGTAGCACCACATTTTAAATACTTCAATTTTCTTTGTTTCTGGTAATCCTGAAGTCCATGTTTCGCTACCATAAAGTGCTGTGCTCCACACAAAGAGTTTTAAAAAGTTCTTTCTAATTCCTAGATCAATGTTTGAAACTAAAAGATTTCTGTTTTTCATGAAGGCTCTTTTTGCTAGTGCTATTCTGCTTTTAACATCATTCCTGCTTCGGCCATCGGTTGCATCCGATCCTACTTTTATATTTAAACTACTAGTATTTGTATCATTGCTGCTAAATTTCATCACTTTTGTCTTGCTTTGATTTATATTCAGTCCAAAATCTTCTTCAATATTATGTTCATGCCATTCAGTAACATTTTAATATCCTCAGACTGTTCTACTAACAAGACAATGTCATCAACAAATCGTAGTATACTGATTTTTTCTCTCTGAACACTTATGCCACATGAAAATGATTCTTTTACATCCTTGATCGCGTCTTCTACATACAAGTTGAATATTAACAGGGATAGACTACAATCTTGTCTCACACCCTTTATAACTGATGCTTGTCTCTCAGGGTTACATGAGCTACTTGATTCTTATATAGTTTATAAAGTATTCTTCCATCTCGATATTTTAGACCTGATTTCTTTAAAAATCTTAATATCTTGTTCCACCTAACATAATAAAAAGCTTTTTCTAAATCAATAAAGGCCATAAAAGTCTATTTGTTTTTCTTTATCCACCCTTAGGAGCAATTGTGAGTGTATTGTGAATATGAAACAAACAGTATACCTCGTGTATAAATAGAAGAAAAACAACTTCTTAAAATGTTATAAATAGGTGACTGACTTCACTTGATTGTGTTTCCTACAAGTATCACAAGAAAATCATGTTATTGAAATGATGTTGATAAAAATTGAAAGAAATAAACATCTGTATTATTTCTGACATTATAAAAATTACCGTAGCACAAAATAATAGTTTAAAAATGCATTACTCATATTTATTATAAATGCATTCTTAAATTTTTTTTTCTAAAGAAACGACTAAAATATGGGTCAGTGTTAAAAATTATAAAAAAAATTAATTGAATTTGTTTGTTAACCTATTCATCTTCCCAAAGGTAATTTTTATGGGGACTGAGATGGTGTGAATCATCTTCAACGTGCACTGGAGACACTGGAATTTGTTTTTGTCACAGCTGACAGTATTCCTCTCTGTTTGACTTTTTTTTAGTTCTACTACTGACATGTTCTGCTCTTGTGGTCTTCACTTGGGACATCCTTTTAAGCTTTCCAGTCGGTTAAACTTGAAGAGTTCAGGAATCGAAAGAAGTGAAGCAAAAAAACAAATTGCGAGCCATCCATGCCAGTGGCAAAGCGTCTGGAAACTTGCATGTCAAAACTTCATGTCACACGTCACTGAATCTGGTAAACACGAAACACAAACACGTAAATTACCGAGCATGGTGGTTGAGCGGTAACATTATGGCCTAGCATTCAGGAGGACGCGTGATCGAATCCCTGTCCGACCTTCCAGATTTGGGTTTTCTGTTTTTCCCAAATCATTCTAGGTTAATGCCGGGATTATTCCTTCAATAAAGCACATGGCCAAATTCCTTATCGTTCCTTGTTACCAGTACTAACCGACATCGACGTCGAAGCCATAAGCAAAAAGGAAAAGAAAAAACCCATATATAAATTAAAAGAGAGAACATCGTTTATTTTGCTTACATGGAAAAAATTCAACAAATTTCTGCTGTACCAATAATGATGCTATTTTCAAAGGAGAGCAACAGTAAACAGCGAATTTTGGCCATTCAGAAATCTTATTCCTCTTTCAGTTAAAATATAGCAAGAGTATTAGCTTGCTTGTTATCATTTGCCATTATCTAACATCAATAACAACATTAAAAAATAATAATAATGCCTTTTAAACAGTCATTTAGTTTAATAAGTGCGTTCCATTGTTTCGACTTATATTTCTAAGATATCTGGATATAAATTAATGAAAAGATGTACAGACAAAAGTATTTTCTTAGTTACTTTAAAATTTGAAGGTAAACAGAAATATTATCAGATAGATTCAGCATACACAAAAAATTTCTACGACGTTTAATTGTATTAAATAACTCAATATTCAAGTTTTTGCATTCATAAAGTAAATTAGAAAATATAAAAATACGTACGGTTCTGAAAATCAAAAAATTAGATTTTCTTCACCGTCTTACACGGATGAGGTACTGCAGTGAAAAGATGGTCAAGTTACGTACATCGGTTTTCATCCTGTAAGTAAACACGTGCACTTCGCTAGTCAGTTTCACTATTTTGCATCAAGGGACGTCGCTATTAGTTTTCTTAACAGATAGTCAACCTTAAACGATACAACCGAGAATCAGTCAACAGGAGAAATACTAGGTGTTTTGGTGAGTGGCTATTCGATGGCTGGAAGGTAAGGCTAAACGGCTCGCCATTAAAGCCAGGAAAGTATGGGAAAAACGTAATAGCAGCTAACATCCCCGCATTCGCCTGAAGTGATTTTGGGAAAGCACGCAAAACGAGATCTATATGGCTGCACCGGGGACTGAACCTGCGTCATGCCGAATACCAGGCATGGGTATTAATCACCCACCAGGCCCCGTAGGCCTGCAAGGTCAAACTATCTGTGGATCATCATGTAAGTTCATGTGAAAGGTTCGAAATAAAATGAGTGTAGATATCCAAATAAAGGAGGGGCGCCGTTAATTACAACAGAAATTTATATACACCAATGACAGGTGTAGTAAAAAAGATTAAAATTCTAGTTAAAAACGAGATATCCATCCGAAAGGGTTAAGGATACGAAAGCACCCCGCAGCAATCATGACACAAAAAGAACTGAGGAATAACAAAAATACCGAAATTAATCACGTAGAAAATGGAGTAGGGGAGACCGGGGCAAGTTGACGAGCGGGGCAAGATGACGAATGATTTTTTTAAATTCCCGCTTCTATGTAGCAGCACTGTATTCATACTACTAGCTCTCCACATGACTAGGAACTAAAATATAGAGCACTGGTGTCGCTCGTGCCGTATTGTTCCTCGCTATTCGCTGATCGAGAATTCTCTGTGACGTGCTGTAATTTTCTACGTCTCTGAATTAAGACTTCACAGACTAACAGGTAAGATATTGTTTTATACTTTGTCATACATGAGTAGCTTAAACAATGTGCTTTCATAAAGGCTGTGTATTTGTATCTCATTCTTTTTTAAACTGCCGCAATAATTGATAGTTTTCTAACATTGTCGTTCGGGGCAAGTTGGCTGGGATAAGTTGACGACCTCGTCATCTGGCCCCAGATGACTTTCGCTGTGTCTGTTTCAGTCTTTGAGTGCCTTTTTTGTGTTTCGTGTAAGAGTCTTGACTTGCATGACTCACATAATTTCTCTTAATATTTGGAAGGGCGCTACTTTACTTATTCATGACACTTTATGATCCAGATATGGTGAGAACTTATAACAAGAAGTCCTCCAGAGGCGAGTGGGACCGAAATGCTTTGGCTGTTGTAATAATTGATATCAAAGGAGTTAAAAAGTCCTGCTTGGGTGCAGCGAACGTTTACAATATCCCTTAAGCAACACTACCTCGCCATTTGAAGAAAAGAGATGACGTAAGAATTGGATGTTTGTTTCATACGCACAGGCTCGGGATGCAAGAAATTTAAGTTTTACTAAAAAACTGACGTTTACCTCTTCTGAATTAAAGAAAAAACCCCGTGTTGCGACAACATCAAGAAATGCTTCCGAATAAAGTTTAGTTCAGTGTTCAGGATGTGCTGAGATCTATGAAGACCCTCCATCAGAACACTGAATACAGTGTTGCTTGTGCTTTAAATGGTGGCACGAAGACTGTTCAAACTGTGAAGGAGGGAAATTTGTATGTGACTTCTGTTAATGTATATACAACAATGTACACATATTGATGTATAACAATAAAAATGTATTACAGTTTCATTAAATGTCATCTTGCCCCGTGGTCAAAGTCATCTTGCCCCAGTCCTGGGGCAAGATGACAGATTTGCATTACATTCTAAAATTATTAAAAAAAGCATTGATAATATGAAAATAAAGTTGTATATAATTACGAACATTTCAATAAAAGACCAGACTAATAATATTTGCAATGAAAAAATATTTTCTTCAAAAAATGAATTTATTAAAAATGTTTAATCGTTAACATCGTCAACTTGCCCCGGTCTCCCCTAGGTGGATAAACTGCGAAAGAAGTATATTCTAGAAACTATAAAAGTACCGTGGAATTTAGGAGTGAAGATTTATGCAAGAATCTTATATATATATATATATATATATATATATACAGGGTGTTACAAAAAGGTATGGCCAAACTTTCAGGAAACATTCCTCACACACAAACAAAGAAAATATGTTATGTGGACATGTGTCCGGAAACGCTTACTTTCCATGTTAGAGCTCATTTTAGTTTCGTTAGTATGTTAGTACGCTATCCTGACCTCAACCCTCTTGACTTCCATTTATGGAGGCATTTGAAAGCCCTTGTCTACGCAACCCCGGTACCAAATGTAGAGACTCTTCGTGCTCGTATTGTGGACGGCTGTGATACAATACGCCATTCTCCAGGGCTGCATCAGCGCATCAGGGATTCCATGCGACGGAGGGTGGATGCATGTATCCTCGCTAACGGAGGACATTTTGAACATTTCCTGTAACAAAGTGTTTGAAGTCACGCTGGTACGTTCTGTTGCTGTGTGTTTCCATTCCATGTTTAATGTGATTTGAAGAGAAGTAATAAAATGAGCTCTAGCATGGAAAGTAAGCGTTTCCGCACACATGTCCAAATAACATATTTTCTTTGTTTGTGTGTGAGGAATGTTTCCTGAAAGTTTGGCCGTACCTTTTTGTAACACCCTGTATATATACCGAGAAAGAAGACATAGCCGATTACTCAATGCGTTAGTATAACGGTTAGTATAGAAACGAAGATTTAAGTTTATGAAATAAACTGAGAATTCAAACAGCAAAAGGAACGTGAAAATTATAACATTGCTACAAAACAGAATGGGATATATAACTCAGTCAGATCAATAGAAATAATGACGGATAGAGAAAACACCATGAAGTAAAATGCCAGATCCTTGCATACCTTCTTAGTTTGTTATCTTTAGATAAATTTTATAGAAAGAATTTTTTTTGTTGTGTCGTGGGTGCCACTTAACCATAAAACGATACTTAAGACCTTAAATGCAATTCTCTCAAAACAGAGCTTCGCACGCCAATATTACTTGACGTAATGTACAGTAAATGAGTGATACACATTACTTAAATTATCATGTTTACAAACAGCATTTTTTTTGTCTCGTATTTAATGAACTTCAGCATTAAGCCCATTATACATAGCTCTTTGTGAAAAACATCCAGTTTCAGCAGCAGACAGTCGCATAAAAACCATGCACCAGTTATCAGCATTACTCAGTGACTATGAAGATGAGAAGTAAATTTTAAATAATTGAAAGATGCAGTCCTCCAATTACTGAATAAAAATTTTAAACGTGAAGTTAGTAACTGCAAAAGATATATGGTATGTTACGATAGTCTATATTTCAGTAAATATATATGAATAAAATATTAAATCACTGCCTGCAAAATCTAAATGTGCAAGATCGATAACACAGAGAAACTAGTAATCAAAAGTGTTTCTCTATTTTAAATTAATAAAAAAAGAGAAGATATCTGACACGTCAGCAAACTTCTCTTTTTGCCGAATAGAAATCGGTCGGCTGGATCAGACCCGGGCGAAGTTCTTTGTCTCCCTCGTACAGCTCTCGCAAATCACAACCCACTGGGAGGGGGGGGGGGGGGAGGCAGACGCTCGATCTGTTCGCAGCAATTAGAAGTAATTCACTTTACACTGGTTGGGAGACTGCCAGGCCTCTGCCAAACTTCCCTCGATTCCGGAACTACAGAAAAAGCAGCTGCTTTTAGCGGCTCTTTCACGTACAATAAGAAAGGAAAAAGAAGGATTTCAAACGAAATTTCCTGCATTAACTTTTTTGTACAAAATTTCTGGCACTGCTAATTTGTGATATATTTCCATATACCTAACAAATAGTTACGTGGGTGAAGAATCCTGGAAACCTAGGAATGTGAGTCTCATTTTTCAAAGCAGTATAATTTTTTTAAAAAAAAAGGTGACCTGTGACTGTGTGGTTAAGATATCCGTGTTAAAATCGAGACGTATCCGGTTCGAATTCCGGTTTCGACTAGAATTATTACAGTCCTTAATTAAACTTTTACAAAAGAGAAGCTTTGATTTCTTTGTGTTAAATACGAAAGGATGCTTCGTAGTAGAGATTTCTGGTATAACTGTACTGGGTTATCATATATGATCACAACACATGAATACTGAACCAGTACAGTGATATATTGAGACGAGTTTAGTTTTAGGTTATCAAATTTCGTCAAACCATTCTCAGACATGTAGATGCCAGACTGAATGGTAAACATTTTGCGAAAAGTTGGCGGCAGTCTTATTTTATTACAATAAAAATGGATCGGAAATGGTGATAGCAATCACTATTGGGAACACCAGCAACATGTACTTAATTGCTAAGCTAATATTGGGCAACATGTGACATTTTTTATAAAAATTATTTTAAAGAAGCAAAATGATATGAATAGTATTATTTCTCCAAAAATTCCTCATTGCACAACGCACTACAAGCGATCGGTAATGTTGGTTTACTCACGCTCTGAAAAACAAAGAGCGTTATTTTATTAAAATTTAATCAGAATTTAAAAAATACTAATTTTGACGTTTTAACAGAAACATAATAGAGATGTAACGAGCTCAGATTCAAGTCTAGTGTCTGCCTGAATTCTGATGGGGTTCAATAATTTTCTAGATTAATATTCCGACGGTTCTGAAAGTTCCTCCTGGAAAATTGCAGAATACATAAAACAAGTGAATAATTTATACGTTCAGAGAATCCAAATACTAGAGCCGCTTGTATGGGCTATGTGTCAAATTCCATGAAAAAACAATCCACATTCCACAGTCGAATGACCATCAACAGGGCCGTAAATTCTATTGCATTCGCAATTAAGATATTTATTACTTGTCGAAGGGCTGTGGCACATAATTTGGTGATCAGTAACAGTGCACAGTCATGTTGGAGAAACAGCTGTTGTAACAGCCCTCATACCTGAATTTTGAATAGTATTGTACTGTATGAAGTATCTATAGTGAGTTAAAGTTTGCTTTAATATGATCTGGTATGCTTGTTTTGTAATTTCTTGTAAATCAGTGTATATAGACTTTATTTTATCTAAGAAAATTATTTGATGTCCATTTAATATGTTTAAGAAGCGAATGGTGCAAGAGAATTTCTTAAATGTTTGTAATTCCATGTATTAATGCAAGTTATGATGTCTACAGGACAATTTTCTACAGTTTGAGATGATTTCTGCAAATAATTTTGTATTTAAGTATCTCTAATTACCATTTCTGATCATTTTGTAATGTTGTTAAGTAATTTTGTATTAATTCCGATTGTTTTTAATATGTTTGATTGTTTGAGTGATTGTTAATGTACGAGAAATATCGGGCGGATGCCTTTGAAGAATTCTCGTAATTTCGATAGAGACTATATAAACAGATCGGCTGGACAGAGCAGTTAGTTAGTTGACATCATTCATTCATTCATTCAGTTTTACAGAGAGATTCATCCAGTTAGATTTTGTTTGCGACTGCTCAGAAGTTCATCTCTGTATTGTATCTATGCTTGTGAATATCGCTGACTTCGTTTTGAGTAAATAAACAAACCGTCAACATAACCTTCTGGTGGACTTTTTAATCAATGAATATATATAAATTAAACCACCGAAGATCGTAATATGGCTACGTTGACAGGACGAGAAGTAATTAAATCATCCAAAGAACGTAATAAGTGGATATTTCTTCAATTTCTTTTTATCAGACGAGCTAACGCAGTGTCGAGCACCAGGTTTAGGTTTGCAGCTTGGCGACCTGAGGCAGGAGTGAGACACACTGGAGTGTGTGGCTTACCTCTGAGACTACTCACCTTGTGGTACCTGTGAGCGGACCTGAAGAGCCGCCTCCAGCGCGCCCTGCGGGTCAGTCTAGCCAGCAGGCTCGCGACACGGGAGCGGAGTTCGCCCATCGCGCGGTCGGCATCACACGACGGCAAGCAGGGCCTCGGAGCGCGGCGCACGGGGCTAGCGGCTTCAGTCAACACACAGAAATTTGTCATCACCACAGCGCTGAAGGGACTGACGTTTTGAAAATCCGAAAGACTCGAACCGTTGGGACTATCAGAGCGAAGTAGAATGGTGCACCACCACCACCTTGTATTTTATTTTTACTGCTTTACGTCTCTTTTTAACACCGAGGTCTTTAGAGACGGGAAAGGATGGGGGGCAAGGATGGGGGCAAGGAATGCGAAGGAATTCGGCCATGGCCTTTTTGAAGGAAGCATCCCGGCATTTGCCTGGAGTGATTTGGGGAAACCATGGAAAACCCAAGTCTGGATGCCCGGATGGGGATTCGAACCGCCGTCCTCCCGAATGCGAGGCGAGAACGCTAACCGTTACACCGCCCCACTCGGTGCCACCTTGTAGATAAAGGTTGAAAGCGACAACAAAACTAGACTTCACATCTCTCTTGCACTCACAGACAGCTCCCACTTATTCGGAAAGTGTAAGATTAATTTTTTTTTTTTTTTTTTTTTTTTTTTTTTTTTTTTTTTTTTTTTTTTTTACACCGAAGTCATTAGAGGCGGGAAAGGACCGGGGACAAGGAATTGGAAGGAATTCAGTCAAGGCATTTTTCCTTTTTAAGGAAGCATTCCGGAATTAGCCTGGAGTGATTTGGGGAAACCATGGAAAACCCAAATCTGGATGCCCGGACGGGGATTCGAACCGCCGTCCTCCCGAATGCGAGGCGAGAACGCTAACCGTTACACCGCCCCGCTCGGTGCCACCTTGTAGATAAAGGTTGAAAGCGACAACAAAACTAGACTTCACATCTCTCCTGCACTCACAGACAGCTCCCATTTATTCGGAAAGTGTAAGATTAATTTTTTTTTTTTTTTTTTTTTTTTTTTTTTTTTTTTTTTTTTTTTTTTTTACACCGAAGTCAGTAGAGGCGGGAAAGGACCGGGGACAAGGAATTGGAAGGAATTCAGTCAAGGCATTTTTCCTTTTTAAGGAAGCATCCCGGAATTAGCCTGGAGTGATTTGGGTAAACCATGGAAAACCCAAATCTGGATGCCCGGACCGGGATTCGAACCCGCTTCCTTCCGCATGCGAGACCAGACTACTAACCGCTCACTCTTCACGCTCGTGAGCATTAAATCAATACGTATACAATAGGCTACAATTTGAGACAACCTATTGAGAAATTCCGATCATCTGTGCGCATATTAAAGCAAAGATTTTAAAAATAATACAACACGTAATAAACAGCAAACTCGTGTTGTGTCAACTATTCCGTATATGTGAGCAATTCAGAGCGTTTCCGACTTTATATCCCGAGAAATTGGCAGCAGTATACATGCGTACTATATGTAACCTTCCATAACGCCTAGAGACGACGGGTCCGGAAATAGCTTCACCTTTTCTTATGTGATTAGTGAAATGAAGATCTCTCCCCCCCCCCCCCTCCTACATCCCTCGTTATATTTGTGTTTGTTTAAGGTCCCGGAAACGTCTAAAACCAAATTTCCTGTGGTATTAAGACCACGTGGCGGAGTTGCTGCACTTGGCGGCATGTCCTGAATCTAAACGACCGTGCCGGTGTTTCCTAGTGTTGTAAAAAAACGTGTATTTTTTCTGACTAGAAAAAAAAAAAAAAAAACATGTTTTTTCTGGGACTTGTTTTTTTTCATAACCACTAAATTTAATATTTTTATGGCATTTATTGTTTAATATGACTGTTTTAGACTTTATACTAAGAACTTATATTAATTTTTAAATCTACTATATTTTTCTGGTTCAGTAGAAAAAAAAATTACAAAAATATTGGCAACATTGACTGAAGTATTCTGTTTACGAACGGGGATTTCCCGAATAGGCAAGGCTGCACGAGAAGGAATCCCCGTTGTTTGGATTGATACTCACTATTTGAACTAGTGCTGCCAGCCCTACAAATTTACCTGTAGATCTACGGATCTTTTCAAAAAAAATTAGGAATTTTTATTACTTATTGTGCATTCCTTATATTCGTATACTTGTTAAAGTGATATTGAGTCATTAAATTGTCAGTATTTATGAATCATTTCCTTGCAACCGTTGGCATAAACCTACGATTGAAAAAGAAATAAAGCTCCTATTTTATATGATAATAGATTTAAATTCAAACTTAAAAGACCGTAATATGGAACTATCGGCGCAGTCTTTAGGCACAGTGCGTACTTTGCTCAGAATTTAAAATTGCAATCTCAAAATCTTTTGTGTACAAGAGCAACGCGTAAAAGAAAATGTAACTACTTCTGAAGTTATGGATCTAGAGGAGACAGAAGAAGAAAAAGAAAATTCCAACTCCGACCACACTAGTGTTGGTATTACTGATACTAGTGAATGTGGTACTGACCAAGAGGAGGTTGGATAAAAAATTATGTTACCTATATAGATAAATTTATGAATCATTATGTAAGACATTATGTGATTTAAAACACACATGTAAAATGTAACTTCCGTAAATAAAACTATAATTTATCAAATATATTGTTTTCTGAAGAAAAAAAAAATTAGAAAAAAAACCCAGGGTGCCAGGTTTTTTTTCATCGTGTTTTTTTTTCACAAATCTGAAAAAAAACTTTTTTTTTCAATTTGCAACACTAGTGTTTCCTCATTTTTCTTGCCTCAAATTCGAATATCCTAATGAGCTTGAAGGCAAGGAGCCAGGCTGGATGTAAAGCGCTCCTGGAATATCGTTACATACATTTAATTGTACCATACAATCTTTTCATTTATCTGAACAACACGGTCTTCGAAATCCTAATTATTCACTCTGTCATGTGATCAAGAGCCTCGCGCATTAACTGTATTCATCAATTAGACAGTAAACCAAAGTTTTCCAGCTTGAAGATCGGACCCTCACATCAGTGTAGATGGTAGAACATCTCACAGCAAAAATACAAAACTCCTTTTTTTTTCTTCACACAAATACATAACTACAAACTTTCGACGTTTTTAATAGCTCTAAGTTCGACTGAAATTTTGGGTTCCTGTCTTTAGCGTTTTGAAGAAAAATGAAGACGAGGTTTTGGTCAGCCAGGTGGTATCATTCCTAATACTTACTGCACTTCGTTACAGCGCATACTGCTTCAGGACAGAACCATCCCAATGATAGCAGTCACTAGCCTGATCTGCGCCATCTCTGATTAGCCAAATAGTTCCACATATTTATCCACCCATTTCGTGATCTTGGAAACGTATATGTGTATAAGATACAAACATTTCATTATATGTATAAAGATGACATAATAACGAATCTAATGAAAAAAATGAATTTTGACAACTAACCATTGATGGTGGATTAATGAAACAATAATCTAAAGCCTTGCAATGTTTATACTTTTATGAATAGCTGTGTAGTAACACCCTGTATAGTGCAACTTCTTTAACGTTTAGTTATGTCACTTCCATAACACATTTTAATTACACTGATAAATAAGATAACTGCCCATTTAATGTGCTAATTGATGTTTCATAACATAAAATGTAATAAAAAACCCCTTTATATTTGATGCATACGCAAGTTAGCAATTTACACATATCCCTCTATCAATCAAGCCCGAGTTGGTGAACTCATTTGATGTTGTACAATGTCAACATTTTATGCCTGCGAGCCCATAACAATTGTATGAAGTTAGTGACAGTAGTATCACTGTGGCAGGAGGCCTAGGCGGTGTGGCCCATATATTTTGCGGTGTTAGCCGCTTCTTATAGGAGAGCGCTCGCTTGATATACTGCCGCCAGGCCGCCCAGCGCCAGAGGTATATTATAATTTACTGCGAGTGGAGGAGGGCATCTACCTGCCAAGACGCGCACGACGTCACAGACTGGAGTTTACTCTTACGGTTTGCAGAACCAGACGTCTCTCATCCATGTCTGTACTTAAAGACAAGGATACCGAACAATGTCTAAAAGAAGTACAACTTAAGCACCTAAACAGAAAACCCACGTCAGTTCGCAGACTGCGTTTAATAAATCGAGTAAAGAAGAAACGATACGAACAGGTATCGCTTGGAGTAGTGCTGCATTGTTCAGAAGTCACATGACATGGCAATTGACCAAAAATAGTGAAAACAAGCCAGAGTATCGCGTAGTACAGATCGTATACAGGTCGAAATTAGTACAACAATTTAAATCTGTGGCTCCAAAAACCAAAAAATGAATTTTCCTTGCACGTTACTGATTATTATTACATATCCAGACAATCATTACATATTAGTAAAAAATAGGGAAATAGTACTCTAAATGTTACAACTATTACGGATTAAGATACAAAAAAAATTGTCGCATGATGGTGTTACTGTTTTTATTTTTTGTTTAGGAGGGAGCAGAGGTACGCGTATGACAAAGACAGAGAAAAAGAATACGGGAGGGTAAAAGGACCAAAATTTGTTTTAAACGCCACTTGTATTCTTATACCTACAATGAGGAGTGTCGAAAAAGTAATTCTATACATTAATTACAACCGAGTGTTAACTTTCTGGTATACCGTGTTGTATGTTTTTTTTTTCTGTAAGCGTTCCCTCTAAAATTAAATTAACAAGTTCTTAACTCTTCAAGATGTATCCTATTAATCTGTTTAATTAATCCAATGTCCTAAACAGTTGGTTGCTTTAAGTAGACCCGTATGAGAACCCATCTAGTATTCGGTGAGAGAAAATGATTAGTTATGTGCTTGAATCCAGGTATCGCACTGCCATAATGTGAATGTAACACTACTTACATTCTATCATGTTTTACATAATGTGACAGAACTATAAAACATTGTGACTCTAACGAAGAAATGAGGCAAGAACAACAGAAACTGTGGTGGCACTACAGTGGCTAGAAGAAACATTGCTGCATATTGGTATCGACGCTTTGCAAATGACGAAAAAACAATCCGTTCCTGTCGTCTTTTCTGAAAGCTTTTCCATCAACAAGAAACGGAGAAGTGAGCGATTATGGAGGAAGTCATTTCCGCTAAAATACGATGCAAATCGTCGCAGTGAATCGTCAAGTGTAAATGAACTGTTCCGAAGACTAACCTATGCTGACTGTTGTGTTGTATGAACGTGTCGCATCATTTCAGGCCACAGTAACAACACGCAACCGATGAAATGCTTGCTCCCAGGTACACGGTAGACGGCACTGCAGAAACAATAAAGTAAACAAGTGACGGAATCGACGCTTTCACCACAACATCAACTAATTACATCGGAACCAGTTCTTGAAATGCTGTGTCGGTAACTCTAAAACTGTCTTTGTTTCGTCTCTTCCATAGTTGGGCCTAGAATCAGTTTAAAAAGATTAGAAAAATTGTAATTTGGAAATGAAGAAACGGAAGGAAATGGAAGCGTTATTGCATACAATGA
Source organism: Vandiemenella viatica (assembly GCA_031002005.1). Classification (NCBI taxonomy): domain Eukaryota; kingdom Metazoa; phylum Arthropoda; class Insecta; order Orthoptera; family Morabidae; genus Vandiemenella; species Vandiemenella viatica. The sequence goes on along the minus strand of JARYHS010013631.1, from coordinate 184,635,044 downwards.
CGTAAACACGATGCTTTACAACCCATTCGTTAATGTATGATTTTGAGAGTAGACTTTCATATAAATTGCACGGAAAGGACTCGTTGGCAGACTAGGAAGGGTACCCAAAAATAACCGAAATAGCATTGCCGTAGGCGGAGCTTGTGTAGTACACATTTCTGCTGCTAGGCGTTTACAACGCAACTCATTGCCAATTCAGTGCCGCCTGTGTTGTCAACCTGGCATGTTCTGTTTTGTTATTGTTTCATTTTTGATGATGGCAAGTTAAAGTGAACAACTTGCAGCTATGAAATTTTGTTTAATATTTACTAAAAATGCTGCTGAAACTGTTTTAATATTGAAAATAGCTTACAAAGATGGCGCTATGGGAAAAATTCAAGTGTACGAGTGGTTGGTTTCTTTTTAGAAATAGCGACATGTCTACTGATGACAATCCTTGTTCTCGACGACTATCAACTGCCCGAATCAAACAAAATGTCGCTCTCAGACCTTCGACAACCAATTGATCAACTGTCAAAGATTAGTGGGTTATCTTGAGGCTCGTTTCAGCGAATTTTAACCAAAGATTTGTGAATGAAAAGGGTTGCTGACAAGTTTGTTCCTAGGGCTCTGACTAACAATGAAAAAGTACGTCGAGTTCAAACATGTTGTGCTTTCAAACAGCAGCTTGAAATTGATCCAGATTTTATGTCAAAGGTCATTACCGGTGATGAATCATTGTGCTCACATTACGACCCAGAAACAAAGCAACATTGTAGCCAATCGAAGATGTTATTGTCACTCCGTCAAAAAAAAAAAGTCGTCAAGTCAAATCAAACACCAAAACAATTCTCATCTGATTTTTTATGCCAAGGGCGTAGTTCATTCAGAGTTTGTTCCCCCTGGTTCTTCCATCACGACAATGCACCTACACACAACACAGCTTATCGCTGTTAGGCAGTTTATGGCTAAAATTCCAGGGTTCCCCTGCCCCACGCACCTTACTCGCTTGACCTGGCTCCGTGCGACTTTTTCTTATTTCCTCGCATGAAAAGGGGTATGAAAGGACACCGATTTGATAGCATTGAAGCCGTTTGCCGGCCATCAGATAGAAACGTAATTCTGTTCCATGTCTTACCCATTTCGTGTAACGCGTATTACTGAGCTGTCAAGCACTTTCACTGTTTAACCCTCAATCAATGACGGAGAGCGGATGTGAGAAACTGATTACTAGCAACAGATTATGATAACTAACTTGGACGTTGTTAAGACGGTATGTGATCATCGTATTTGCCTTCCTTTACCTCTCATGCCAGGTTACATAAAAAAGGTAAGGTTCTCAGAAATCAGGAGAGACGCTATTTATTGCAACATCTACAAGGAAAGCGGGATGCAGATCCGCAGCAAACTTCACGTCTGAACTCGCCGTAGTTACGGAGTATAACTGGCAACGACTGATTGAAGTTAAAACTGCGCATATTCAACCATATTTGAACCAGAGTCAAGGAACGCCGAATATTGCACTTTTACCTGTGAGGGACCTTAGATAATTTAGGCAGTTGCAACATCCTGTCGCTCCAATAGTTTGTAATTGAGTAAGGTAACTTATTTATCGAAATAGACAAAATTATTGAAATATTTCTGTCTCTTCAAACTCAATTTCTGTCGTTGTTGTAAACTCTTTGTTGCAATCAATTTCTCTTGAAAATCCTGGCGATTAGCCATTTCCCATATAAAGGTCTTAATGAGCTTCCTTTTCTCCGATTTTCCAAGCAAAGGTATTAATTTCTATTTTCTTTACTTATGACTTTACGCCTCTTCGACGTCAACGTCGAGGTCATGAGGGATGGAACAAGCGACAAGGAACGGGAAGGAATTTGACCATAGCCATTTTGAAGGATGCATCCCAGCATTCGCCTGTAGTGATTTTGGGGAATCATGGAAAACCCAAATCTGGATGCCCGGACGGGGATTCGAACCTGCTTCCTCCCGAATGCGAAGCCAGAGCGTTAACCGCCCACCCACCACTCTCGGTGAAGGCCTTGAAATGATGACAAACCAAAGGTATAGAACTTGTAATGTACCGGGAGCCAGAGAGTGAAACACCTGTGTGTGTGTGTGTGTGTGTGTGTGTGTGTGTGTGTGTGTGTGTGTGTTTGTGTGTGTGTGTGTGTTTGGCTCGGGGAAGGCTCTGCTCGGGGTCTGTGGGACGTCAGCCGCTGAGTGTCAGCCATTAGATGTGACTTATGTCAGTCCCGTGACGAGGACCATAGCTCAAGACGGAGTTGGGTGTCGGACTGTTTTCAGTAAACAAATAAAAAAAGGAAATCTGTACCCGAGATGAAGGGTGAGTGGAAGCCAGGGAGTACAGTCAATAGGGACAATTTGTACTATTATTATTAACTAAGGGCGGTTTGTTGCATGTCTCGAGCCAACCCGCGAGAAGAGCTTCCCTCCTGATACGGACATTGGCGGACGGCATCAAGAGGGAGAGAAAGCGACGTGTCTTCGGACAGCGCGGGAAAAAAGGGTGGACACTCGTTAGTTGCCTAGCTAGAGGGGAAGTTCGGCCACCCAGATGACCAGAGGAGAAACATGAGCGGAGGAATGGCAGTCAGCACGCCGACTGCATCACTAGATTCGTCTGCACGGTGATCACCAGTCAGAAACGGAAACTTTTGCATCGTCGTTTTGCCCTAGTCAACGCCCCGAGACAAATTCTCTTGTTCCACAGAGAAAGTTTATGTACCCTTGTGTTCTGAAAAGAAAATTAAGCTTTGTGTATTGTAAAAATATTCAAGTGCTTAAGTAAATCGTAGAGTCAGATTGTGAACCTTGTTTTCAATATATCCCATCCAATAATGTAATATGTCACTTGGTTTGGTTAATAATTCTAGTTATTCAATAATTCTTGTTTACATAATAATACTTTGAGATCTGGATGTAACTTCCCTCATACTAGGGAAAGCAATCTCTGGCGCCCACCTGATAATTTTTTAATCTTTAATACTATTTTGAAATCAATAACAGGTAGTAAACGGCCACAGTGAGGTCGAGAAGTCGCTCTCCTAACACAGGGGACACATCAAACTGTTATCTTTGCTGTCCCACAGACAATTGCACATCGGATATTTATTAGCCGGCATGCCTCTTTGACTGTTAACAGCTTCACGATATTAACGCCATCGCTACCTCTGATCTGTTGGGTGGGTGTTTTAAAGCAGCCCGTGAGAGCGACTGCAGCTGAAGGGAGAGCTACGTGCAGGGCATACGGCAGGCGCGAGGCAGGTAGCCAGGGATTTATGTGCGGATAAGCAGAGTATTCCCGCGGGAGCCGGTGCGGCTGCGGTTCCAGAACAGGCATCATCCCGAGGGATACGAGACCTAGGTGGAGAGGACTTAAAAAGTGAGGCCGTATTTCTTTCCACTCATTCGCACTAAGGGGCTATAAATTGTAAATTCTTTAGTGAACAATTTTTTCCGTTTACAAACTTAAAGTCGGTTCAGGCCACGTTTGCAAAATTCATCTCCTAACGACAGAATGGATCAATAAGACACAACCTGCGACTATAATATTCGCTACAGCTTAGAATTTTACGTCGGTATTAAAGTAAATTGCAGTAGCACCCTGGTTAGTTTTCTTTCGTTAGCGATTGACTTCCCGTATACATCGCGTAATTACAACGGACAGGAATGGGAAGCCAGTTACCACGGGACTTCCTTGCACAGAGTTCGGACGTTCCGTGTTTCCTGGCAGCTAAGTGGCTAAAGAGCTTGCTTGCGAACGTCGTGGTCTCCGGTTCAAGTCTCCGTGGAGGCCAAGATTTTTAAAAATTGTTTTTCATCGTAAGAGTCAGGCGTGGACCGTAGGTTATTTGGATTGAATGTTAAACTGTAGATATAAAGTTAGGGGTGCAATGCGAGGCAAATCGTAGGTAGTCTTGCAATTTTGTAGGTGTACACTTTTTTACGTTATAATGATCCCTCAGGTGTTGTTCGCAGTCAGTGTGTGAGTGTGAACCATAGTAATACTAATATAAATACGGAAGTAAGTCTCTGTCTTTTTGTTTCGTTTTGACGACTATATGGCTATATCGTTGTGATGGAATTTTATAAGGAAAGCTGTATGAAGGGCACAGGATATTTTTTCGAGTATGATTAACAGTTGTAGTCACGAAATTTTGAAATCTTATCGAATAGTGACAGAAATATGTTGGAAATTGATTCTCTTCAAGAGGCAGGTTCGACGGTAGAATGATATAGTGATAGCTTTCCTGTCATATTATGCCGGCTCGATATTGTTTGGGACCAATCCTTCGTTACCAACAACTTTTTATATTTAATTCTGGCAAAAAATTCTTAATCCACGCGTACGAAGTCGCGGGTACGAGGCTAGTTTCATAATAAAAGTCACTAAAGCCATCAGTTATTCAATTCTGAAAACTAGGCAATACACATTATGGGTATGTGATATTATGACCAGAAGAATAACTTTGAAAAGCTAAACACCTAAAAAAAAAAGTTACAGCCTTGGTTGACCAATAATTTAAAAAATGACATTTATAATTACCACAAATGTTAAGTGTGACTACTATTAGCAATCCGAACCATATCTGCTTGGTATTACTACTCATTACAAACTGTTTGCAGCATGTACTGTGTTTTACCTACATGGCTGCTGTAACTATAGTTTTCATTTCATCTTGGCAGTGCTGGAAGACACAGTAGACACTTTATGTAACTCCTTGGATAAAATCAGAGGAGGATAAGTCAGAGCTTGTTGGGAGCCAGTGATGGAGAGCTGGTTCACGATACACTCTGCGACTAATCTGCCATTGCAGCTATTTTTCGTTCAAGTATCCGCGAACGGAAAGTGCTGACATAGTGACGCTCCGTCCCCCTGGAAAATGGAGTATCCAGCTTCTTATACTAGCTCAAGAAACAACCAAATCATGCTCATGAACATGGGCAAAAACGCTGCCTTTGAATACAGCACAAAACACATTCACCAAAAAACAATCGCGTTTTCGTTAAAGTTCTTCATAAGGTAGGAATCTCTCTACAATAAAACGGGTTGACTTGACAGTTGGTATGAAAGGTAATATCGCTATAAACATGCTTAGAAATAACTAGCTGATACCCGCGACTCCGTACGTGTGGATTAAGAATTTATTTGCCAGAATTGAATATAGAAAGTTGT